>VZRU01019178.1:0-38088 GCA_013398155.1 Pedionomus torquatus
TCCAGCCTGTCCAGGTCCCTCTGGATAGCAGGGAAATCATCCATCATCCTATCTGGATGGCATGAAATCATTGCAGGGAATCATACACATCTTTAGACAACCTCAGACCTGGAAAAGGACCCGAGTGAAACCACAAAACTCAAATTACACTTAGAAAAAAATTATCTGTTGGTGTTCCAGTCATGTAAACTGTGTAGACTGACAGGCAGAGCTTTCCTACACAGGCAGTTGGGCATCCCCTTCTCCCAGCCCCTGGAGCATCCTCCCACTGCATTGTTCTCAAGTTTAAGGACAAACATTCTCACGAGGTTCAGCAGGTGGGTGGATGACATTCACTTCAATATTCATTTCCCTGCAAGGCAGCTTTAAATGTTTTGATGATAATACTCTAACCAGCTGCATGGCAAGTATGTCAGTCTCTTCTCGGCAAAAATTGTCATTCTTACTGAGTCAGATTAAACCGTAGGTTTTTTTATTATTATGATCCTTTGCAATAAGTTTGCTCCCTTCAAAACCAGAACTGAATAACATTTATTTATAATTAACCTATATTACAAAAATATTTTCCCTATGTAGGAGATACATAAGATCATGGGGCTTTAAGTTCTCAGGAAAATAAATAAGGCTTCTCTTTTTATTATTGTGAAGTTCCATTATGTCTAAATTTTGGTAACAGCTCAATTAAAAACATGAATTTATACCAGTCTTTACAGCCACCACCTTGGGAGACTGTATGTAAGAACTAGACAACACCTTTTCTTCTAGGCATGTGATAACTTTCCCAAAAGCAGACTGCTTGGCTCATCTTGATATAGAATTTGTTTTTCAATACTATCATCTAATTTATATACATGGGCTACCTGCTCTGGAATAATTAAAGGAGTTCACAGACTTAATACCTGGAAATCAGATAACATCTCTGAGCAATATTTTAATTTGCAAATTTAACGTGACTCAATCTCACTAAAATTTACATATTAATCACTGGGGTCACCACATGAATTATCCCATCTAAATCAAGCATATCCATGAGCCTTAAGAATGAGCCTTACAGACTTAAGTCAAGTCATTACTCATTTGTTTTCAAAGACACAGTCTTTTGTTTCATTGATTATTGTATGATGTACCACTTACATGTTGTTCATGTGCTTATTCCTCTAGGCATGATTGTGTTGCCCTTCCTCATACGAGGATCTTTCAGTTTAAATAGCCTCTCACTACTTTTCTCTCCATCCCTTCCAAGAGCATAAATACAGAAATAAATAATTTATCTCCTTTTCTATCCGGCTTTCTTCTTGTGCAGGAGATAGCATTCACTACCTTTTTATGTTCTCCAAAGCTTTCCTTAGAATCATAGAATCATCCAGGCTGGAAGGGACCTCCAAAGGTCATCTAGTCTGACCTCCCTGCAATTGCAAGGACATCCCCAACTAGACCAGGCTGCCCAGGGCCTCATTGAGCCTCACCTTGAATATCTCCAGGGAAGGGGCTTCAATCACCTCCCCGGGCAACCTATTCCAGTGTTCCACCACCATCAGAGTAAAGAAATTGTTTCTAATATCCAACCTAAATCTGCTCTTCTCCAACTTAAAGCCCCTCATCCTATCACCACAGGCCTTTGTAAACAGACTCTCCCCAGCCTTCCTGTAGGCCCCCTTCAGGTACTGGAAGGCTGCTATTAGGTCTCCTTGGAGATCCTCTTCTCCAGAATCATAGAACCTTCTGGATTGGAAGGGACCTTTCAGATCATCAAGTCCAACCATCAACACTGACAACCATCAACAACTCTGATAAAAAACATCACTAAACCATGTCTCCAAGCACTGTGTCAACTCGGCTTTTAAATCCCTCCAGGGACGGTGCCTCAACCACTGCACTGGGCAGCCCATTCTAAGGCTTCAGAACCATTTCCCTGGAAACATTTCTCCCAATCTGCAATCTGAACCTTCCCTGGTGCTACTGGAGGCCATTTCCTCTTGTTCCATAGCCTGAGACTGTGGAGAAGAGAGATCAACCCCCCTCCTGGCTACACGCTCCTTTCAGGGAGCTGGAAAGAGCCAGAAGGTCTTCCCTCAGCCTCCTCCAGGCTGAACACCCCCAGCTCCCTCAGCCTCTCCTCACAAGCTTCTTCTCCAGACCCCTCACCAGCTCTGTTGCCCTTCCCTGGATCCGCTCCAGCCCCTCAATGTCTTTTTTGTGGGAAGGGCCCCAAAACTGGACACAGCCCTCGAGGTGAGAGCCCTTAGCAATAGCCAAGACAGAGGGATGATCACCTCCCAAGTCCTACTCCCCACACTGTTTTTGATCCAGGCCTGGATGCTGTTGGTCTTCTTGGCCACCTGGGCACACTGCTGTCTCATGTTCAACCTAAAGTCCACCAACACCCCAGGTCTTTTTCTGCCAGGCAGCTCCAAACCTATAGCACTACAGGGGGTTGGTGTGACCCAAGGGGAGGACCTGGCACTTGGCCTTGTTGAACCTCATCCCATTGGTCTTAGCCCATCCATCCACCCTGTCCAGATCTCTTTGCAAAGCCTTTCTACCTTCTTGTAAAGAAACAGGAAAAAAAGAGTTCTTCCAGTAGTCTGGAGAACATTTGCATGGATCTCCTTTGTCTCTTGGGAGAGAAATTTAGGGAATTTCATTTCACTCCAGTAGGTTTTTTATTCCATGTCTGCAACTTGCTCTGTTGACTGTTTAGGCAGAGTTGTTGCAAAAGACCCCACCTATGAGGAGAGGTATTAAAAGTCAAGGTCGAGATCTGAATTCTGAGAGAATCTGAACACAAGAAGAGGGCACCTCAGTGGTTTGCCCATGACAGCCCATGAGGAGCTGTGTTTTTCATCAGCTGCAACACTTCAAGATGCATTTGTGAGATCCTTCTGACATTCCCACAGCAACCAGAGACACTTGTATGCACAAGTATTAGGACATAAAATTCTCTAGGATTACAGATTCCTAGGAGGCATGAAAAATCAGGTACTTCTCCCTCAGAGAAGTCACATCAAATAGCACAGGACTAGGATACTTTTCAAACTAATACATTAATTCAAGAGAATAGAAAATATGTGTTTTCCGTGACAGGTTCAAATAAAATAATCCAAATGAGAAAGCTATTTAACTTGGTCTCGGACATTTTTTTATTTAATTTAAACTACAATTCTCTTTGTCCTGATTTCCATCTATTGCTAAAAGTGTAAAGCAGTAGTCTTTCATCTTGGTTTTGCCTGTGAAATTACTGTTCTCCTTTTTACTTTGAAAAAACTATTATACAAGGCAGCAAAATTTAATGTCCAAATCACAGGGCAGGCATACATGAATAATGGCGCACAATATTCCACATTGCAATCGTGGAAGAATAGCAAAGTAAATGCATTTTATATAGAAGCATTTTGCATCCTCCTGCATGATGCTGTCCAAGCGCTTAAAGGTGCAGAAATTATCAGTCAAAAAACCAAACAAACAAAAAACAAAAAATGAAACAAACAACAACAAAAAAAAAAAAAAAAAAAAAAAAAAAAAAAAAAAAAAAAAAAAAAAAAGAAAAAAAAAAGAAAAGGTAGCCACTGCCTGGTTGGTTGTAGGCTTGGGGCTTTTGAAAGATGACTTTCATGGGAACCATAGTTAGACCTTTTAATATGATACAGGACAATATGTCTTCCACAGAGCAACAAAAACCAATATTAATTCTTACACATCTCTAACACTTGCAAGGCATGTATGGATGAATGAATGTCCATTCTCTACAAGTTACCTAGATGTTTAAATATGAATTGTTTTAATCAGGCATAAAAATGTCATTACAGAAGTAGACTTACACAATAGGCTCTTAGAATACTGGCTATATCAAGTACACACCTACTGACTGCAGTCTCTAAGACACGTATGTAGTAGAAGTAAAAGCTTCTCCAGTACTTATTTTAGTTCAAGCTCTAGCATCTGAATACCAGAAAGCTTTATATCTATTAAGATTTTATGTTTTCTTGACACTACAAGGTGTAGGAAATACAGAATGAGGGAATTGTCAGAGTGGGAAGGGACCTTTCTATGATACTGCCACAAACTTGGTGGACAAAGGCAGAGCAATGGATGTCATCTTCCTGGACTTATGCAAAGCATTTGACACTGTCCCACATGACATCCTAGTCTCCAAATTGGAAAGTCGTGGGTTTGATAGATGGACCACTCTGTGGATAAGGAACTGGCTGGATGGCCGCATTCAAAGGGTTGTGGTCAACGGCTCAATGTCCAAGTGGTAGACAGTGACGAGTGGTGTCCCACAAGGGTCAGTACTGGTACCTGTGCTATTTAACATCTTTGTCGGAGACATGGACAGTGGGATTGAATGCACCCTCAGCAAGTTTGCTGATGACACCAAGCTTGGTGGTGCAGTCGACATGCTGGAGGGAAGGGATGCCATCCAGAGGGACCTGGACAGGCTGGAGAGGTGGACTAGTGCAAATGGCATGAAGTTCAACCAAGCCAAGTGCAGATTCCTGCACCTGGGATGTGGCAATCCCAGGAACAAATACAGGTTGGGCAGAGAATGGCTGGAGAGCAGCGCTGAGGAGAAGGACTTGGGAGTGCTCATGGATAAAAAGCTCAACAGGAGCCAGCAGTGTGCGCTGGCAGCCCAGAAAGCCAACCTCATCCTGGACTGCATCAAGAGAAGTGTGAACAGCAGGTCACGGGAGCTGATTCTGCCCCTCTACTCTACACTNGGCCAGGCTTGATAGGGCTTTGAGCAACCTGCTCTAGTGGGAGGTGTCCCTGCTCGTGGCAGGGGGGTTGGAAGTTGATGATCTTCAAGATCCCTTCCAACTCTAACCATTCTATGATTCTATGATCAAGTCCAACTCCCATGCTAAAGCAGGATTGCCCAGAGAACATCAGTCAGGGCTGGGTCCAGGCGGGGCTTGAAGGTCTCCAGAGAAGGATACTCCACACCCTCCCTGGGCAACCTCTGCCAGATCTCTGCCACCCTCACCCAAAAGAAGTTTCTCGCATAGCTGAATGGAACTTCCTGTATTTCAGCTTGTGCCTGTTGCCCCTTTTCCTGTCACTGGGAACCACTGAGAAGAGTCTGTCTCCTCCTTCACCCTTCAGGTCCTTGTGAGCTTCAGCTTTCTCTTCTCCAGGCTCAAGAGTTTCAGCTCTCTTAGCCTTTCCTCCTCAGGGAGATGCTCCAGTCCCTCCAGCATTTTTGTTGCCCTATGCTGGACTCTTTCCAGTAGTTCTGTGTCTCTCCTGAACTGGGGAGACCAGCACTGGAGGCAGTATTCCAGTTATGGCCTCCCCAGTGCAGAGCAGAGGAGGAGAATGACCTCCCTCCACCTACTGGCCATACTCTTCCCTACGCAGCCCAGGATTCTATTGGCCTCTTGGCTATAAGGGCATATTGCTGGCTCATAGATAATTTACTGTCTACCAGGACCCCAGATCCTTTCTCAAACCACATTAAAAACATGGGACCAATTGACTCAAAAGAAAAAAAAAAAAAAAAAAAAAAAAAAAAAAAAAAGAAAAAAAAAAAGAACATTTCAAAGTGATTTTGGCAGAGAATTTCTCAAGAGCTGAGCACTTTTGGGTAACACTGACCTCCTGAGGTAACTAAGAGTAGTCCCTTGGCACTCTCTCTCCAAGGAACACACTTGCTAGCAAGATGCCTCAAGTTACACATCCCTTCAGAAAGCCCTGCCTCACTGCTCGTGCATATTTATTTCAGACAAGAACCCAGAAGGCATAATACTATCTGCCACTTCACCTCACCCTTCACAAGGACTGCATGTACTCTTTGGAAATACTTGATGAAAACAGAGCAACTATAAAAGAAAGACAATGTAGAAAGTGCAGCAAAAAAAAGTATATAGTAGCTGTCGGCATAAGCGCCTTCTTTCAAGAGAGGCATCATTCCACAGATAAAAATAAGCAAGTGCAGAAGCTATCTGTCTACCTTCCAACTCAGCCTGGTGCTTACAGGAGCAGAGATTTTAGTTTATTCATCCACCTTAGAAACATGATTGACTGGGGGAGTAGATGTAATTTTTAGTGTAAGGTAAAATGTTTCATTTTCTTTAGCAAACTGTAATTTATTTTACACAGCATTCAATTTAGATAAGCATTATACCTAAATGGTTCATCAGATAATCTTTTGTCATGTTTGATGGCATCTTATTCTGAGCATGCATAAAATACTAGGGAAGAGGGTTAGGCATACAAACACAGGCATGAATTTACAAATAGACGTCGCTGATTCCTCATACATAATTGGTGCATAATTAGAAGCTTAACTGCTAATTTAGACTCAAGCAAAGCAAATGAAAATGGGCCAAAATTCAGCAGCTTCAATAAATTCAATAAAAGTGAGTCTGAGGCATCATGTAGAAAGAACTACATGATCTTCAGAACCCTGAAGGCAGAAATGTGAAACATACCGTGCTGTGTGGCAATAACCAATTATGTCAGTTTTGAGAAATTCTGGTAGAAATCAGGAATTCATTGGCTGGAAATATCTGATGAGAAGAAAGTCTTGAGTGTGTTCATTGGTCAGATGATGCCCAGTTACTGACAACAGCACAGCCTGTTGGGTCAGGGGGTTAATATGAGCCCAACATGTATCTGATGAAGCATTTGTCAGAGAGCTAAGGCTGTGCTAGTGTCACTTTTTACCCCCTGTTGAGACCACTCTGTGCAGAACAAGAGAAAGAAAGGGCACAGAAAAAGACAACCTGAGGTTTTGGCTTGTTGGTTCTACTCCCTGTTAAAACAAGAATGACAACAAAAAAAAGGAAAGAGAGAACTACTTAAAAATACTGAATAAATCTGCAACAAACCCCACCCCCTGGAATAATCTCACCATGGATAAATTTGTATAAACTCTGCAGACACAACCATCAGTCTGCTCAGACCTTATTGCAGGGATCAGGAACAAGATTTTTGGGACTAAGAGAGACATTCTAATTTGTGCTAGGGCTGTTCTTGAGATCTAAATGCAAGGCTTTCTGTGCAAGCTTTTCAAGGAGACCAGGGACAAGTTACTCTCATTTTGAATCATGCTAATTCACTTTGCAATGGTAGAGCACGAAGAATACCAGTGGGGGACATTGACTTGCAGCCCAGAAGGCCAATCGCATCCTGGGCTGCATCAAAAGATGCATTGTTAGCAGATCTAGAGAGGTGATTCTGCCACTTTGCTCTGCTCTGGTGAGACCCCACCTGGAGTACTGTGTGCAAGACTGGAGCCCTCAATACAGGAAAGATATGGACCTAATGGAGCAGGTCCAGAAGAGGGCCACAAAAAGGATCAGAGGGTTGGAGCACCTCTGCTATGAGGACAGGCTGAGGGAGCTGGGATTGTTCAGCCTGGAGAAGAAGAGGCTCCAGGGAGACCGTAGAGCACCCTTCCAGTACCTGAAGGGGGCCTACAGGAAGGCTGGGGAGAGTCTGTTTATAAAGGCCTGTGGTGATAGGATGAGGGGCAATGGCTTTAAGTTGGAGAAGAGCAGATTTAGGTTGGATATTAGAAACAATTTCTTTACTCTGAGGGTGGTGAAACACTGGAACAGGTTGTCCAGGGACGTGGTTGAAGCCCCTTCCCTGGAGATATTCAAGGTGAGGCTCGACGAGGCCCTGGGCAACCTGGTCTAGTTGGGGATGTCCCTGTGACTGTGGGGAGGTCAGACTAGAAGACCTTTGGAGGTCCCTTCTGGCCTGGAGGATTCTATGATTCAGAGAGGTAAAATCTTTATTCAAAGTGATAGAGCTTGAAACACAAATGAACTTCCAGGCACGAGCATGTCCTCCTCATCCGTGCCCTATCAACTCACATCATAGGTTTCAGCAGAGTGCAAGGTGGCAGCTGGCTTTTGCTTTCATATTGAGACTCATACTGATGATAGCAGGGCTGTACTCTTTGAAGCATACATTACTCTTTGAGATATAATCCTTTCTTCTCTTTGCCCAAGATACTGTGGCTTGCACTGTTGGGTCTCACACGCCAAGCTTGTGTTGGTGGGCCTACTCACATGGGCAGCTGTGTTGCCTCTCAACTAATTTCACGTGTTCATGGTTTTACAAAGTTATTAAGAGCCTGTAATCAGACATACATTTATTCATGGTCTGACTGGAAAACTGCACCTCCTGGGCTGTACAGAGTAATGCCAAAGGGAAAAATTCTTGCAGCCGCAAATTAATAAAGTGTCCTTTACTTAAAGGACTACAGTCCCTCAAATGGATTACTCAGAAAATTAAAGAGAAGTCTGACTCCCTTGATAGTACTAAATGGTACTTTATGAAGCTGCCATAGGGTGAAAGATGACTTTAAAGTGATCAAGTAGGAAAATATCACTAAGTCCCATTTGGAGCCCACGGCTTAATCTCTTCATCTGGGAGAGCAGGATTACTCCAAGAAAGTTTTTAAAAACCTAGACAGGGGAATTTTGCACAGGCACCAGGCAGGTGCCAGTTTTGATATGGTACCAAGATAAAAATTTCAAGGTGACTCTACTTTGTGCTGTTTATAAAATGCCATGAAGGTAGGATAGTTCATAGAGGAAAATCAAATTTAGTCGCTCATTCAGGATTATTTGACAATTCCCTGAGCCCCTGTGAACATGCTGTTACTGTGGTTATTCCTATTGGGACAGTCCCACGGGTGAAGTGATTGACTTCACTCATAAGAGAGAAGTAGTGAAATATTTATTAAGGCAAAACAGAGATTTAACAAAATTAGTAGTAAATGCAACAGTATTTTACAAGATTCAATGCCAAGATACGCTTGTTCATTTACTGCATAGAGGACAGGGTCAGATGAGCTGTTNGGTCAGAGTAGCTGTTGGGGAGACCCTCCCATTGAATCACAAGGTTCAGAGAGGACTCCTTGACTTTCTAAACTCCTTCCCAGAGAAGTCTGGCCACAACTGGATCCAATCCCAGTCCCAGACTTGGTCAACGATTTATGTCTAAAGGATTACATACGCACGATCAATCTTTTGTATCACTTAGCTAAGATTTCAAAGTTTAGCATGCTATTAGTCTGTTCCTGAAAATCTGTTGTGGCAAGGAATCTCTCAACTTCAAGGAGTAGAACATTAAGCGAGTGTCCTTACAAAAGGGGAGATCCTGGCATGCAGCTGCTGCTGTACAGGAGAGCTCAAAGGGCTCTGGGACTGTATGCTACTTATACAGTAAGGTAATTGACCTATAGTCATGTTCTCATGGGAATGAACTATCTAGGTCCCCACTCCAGATGGTGTTTTGGCTGTTGCCAACCATTCCCCAAAGTCCAGGTGCAACTTATCACAACTGATGTTATGATGGCCATGGCCTGAGCCAGACCTGGGGTGGAGGGAAGAGGGGGAAAATCAGCACACCACCACAGACAGTGGGTAGTGTCATTTGGGAATATTGTCAAACAAACTCTTGCAAGAAATTGTTACTTTCAATAGAACTTTGGTTTTGTAGGGTTTTGCACACAGAGAACTACTTCTGGATCAAACAGAAGAGGGAGGCACCTCAGCACATCCCTGGCCATGGACACAGGTTTACGGAATGTGTTCAAGCAAGCTCTTTATGTAGCTTCCTATACCTGGAGACCACACGGCTATACAGACAGGTACTAGATAACTACTCACTCGTTTGAGAACAACTCCAACAAGAGAGGTAAGGAGATGCTTTCTAGTGACTTCTCCCACCCTGTGGTGGTGAACCCCTCCGGACTCACCTCATGGCTCCCTCATCAAAGGGGAAGACCCCCACAGAGGAGCACCGTGGAGCTGCCTTTGTTTTGCACCCCTCTGCAGTTACTCCCCTCTTTCTCAGCCGATCCTCTCTCCCACATTAAGATTTTCCTGTGGTTTGGGACTTCTTATTGACTTTTTTTCTTAAGAAAAAAAAAAGGAAAAAAAGAGAAAAAAAGAAAAAATAAAAAAAAAGACAAGAAAATAAGAACAAGGGAAAAAACATTAAAAAAGAAAAAGAAAAAGAAAAAGAGAAAAGAAAAAAGAAAAAAGAGAAAAGAAAAAAAGAGAAAAGGAAAAAGAGAAAAGGAAAAAGAAAATAAAACAAATTTCAAGCAAGTGAGTTTAAGGTGAGAGTAAAGAGGGTTAGTATGGCACTGCCTTGGTTTTTTTCAAGAATGCTCCTTGGCAGGCAAGAACCGTTTTAAGATATGTTACATGACTACATTAAATGTTTTTTTCAAAACCTGAAGGTATGGGTAAGATACCTCATAAACAATATACAGAGGCACTCTGTTGGTACAGCTCACACAAAGTCTCAGTAAATATCAGAAGGGGCCTGTTGGGAGCCCAACAATGACTTTGGTTGAACCTCTTTAACATTCTGAGCCAGGTTCTCCATTCAGGTATCTCAACATGGCTTTATTACCTTTCATTGAAAATACAATGGTTTTTAGATCAGACTTATGCCCATGTATCAAGGAATATACACGTGAGGCATTCTGAACCATGATCAATCATCAGAAAACAGATAGAATTATAATTTTATAATTATGAGAATAATTGCAAAAGATCAGTAGTCAACCTAGCTGGAGACTTGCAAAACCCTGGAGGCAACTAAACTGATGTATTTTGAAAGTATCTAAGCAATTTAATTTCTTCTCTTCGATAAAGCAGCAGGAACTTCTGTTTGCATTTTCAGAGGAGGCCTGTTGGGTGATGAATAACTTTTACTGGTAGATCAACCCAACCTTATCACAAGTCAGGAAGATTCTTCTTGCTGGTTTCAGTAGGAGTTGAGCAAGCTGTGTTCAAGAACACAAGACCTGCTAAACATATTTACATTTACTATTTTGGGCAGGACTGAACTAATTTAACTGCCACCCCAAATCAAACTGACATTAAAAGCAAACAAACAAACAAACAAAAAAAAACCAAAACCAAAAACAAACAAACAAACAAACAAACAAAAAACAGGATGCAGAGACTTTCAGGTCACCCTAGCAAACTGCTAGGTGAAAATAGTGCACATTGACAGAAAAAAATTGAAGAAATAGGATGAGAGGAATCACTTAAAAGGTGATGGGGCTAGGGGAATAATGCACATTTCCTAGAAGAACAGGCAATTCCTATTTTTTGAAAGACCGTCCTGGTACCCAGTGGAATCTTAGTGGATTCAAATCACACTACAGGCAGGAAAATTATAGAATACCAGCACTTTTGAAACAGAGTGTATTTGGTGACACAACAGGGCACAAATCTCTCCAAGCACATTGCATGAACCTCAAACATGCTCTTGATATTTTTATGGGCTCAGCAGTGGTTTAAGATAATTCCTGGATCACGGAGCATGCTTAGAGTCATAGCTACAGGAACTAAAGACAATCTAAGACATAACTTAAGCCTTGTGCTAGTCAAGATCAGAACTCAAAATTTTACTCCTTCCCATCCCAAGCTGGGATTAAGCAGCACAAAATCCATGGGACCTGTTTCAAAGATCCTGATAGACAAAAAGTCTTAAAGTCAATAAAATTTGCTACCCTGCCCTCAGAGTGGGACCAAAAGTCATAGACTTTCAAAAGTGGGTCTGGAGCATTTCACAGGTGCCAGGGCCTTCATGAGTATTTTGGAGAGTCATCATCATCTTCTCTTTGCACCCTGGGAGAAATCCTGGTTACTGTGGGGTAACCAGTAGACACGTGTTAGTGGCTGTAGCCTGAATGCCAGTCTGGAGACGGAAGGAATCAGATTGGAAAAAATCCAGAAATTATTTACTCGCTGTGAAAAGCCATCTCCAAGCCCACCATTTGAGTAGCCCGTCTGCATGTCATTTGTGAAAGTGGAGGGTTACAGTAGAAGTCAGGGACCGTGGTACCCTGGCCATTCAGAGCTGCTCTGGACATCTCTGCATGCTCCTGTGCCCAGCTGTGTCCTTAGGTACAGCCTCTGCCTATGTGCCACCCTTGTGTCTAGAGTCACAGTCACACCAAGTTTGACGTCTGTTTTTTTAATAAAATAAAGACTTTTGGATAAAAAGCTCAGCATGCCCAATTGCTTTGAAGTTTGTCTAAGAGACACAAGCAAAAGGAAAGCTTCAGTGTAAAGCGTTTCCCCTGCCAAGATATTATCTTTTAAGAGTCATCATATAGCAATCTGATTTTAATATTTCTATGGGCTATAAAAGCCACCCACCACTCCATCTCTGCTTCACAAAGCTAATATGACTCAGATAATTAACACAAGGACAAATGATTATCAAGCTACAGGATATTCACCAATGGAGTCATTAAACATATAGCCATTAGTCCATTGACTGACAATCTTCATGGGATTAGCTGAGCTCAGTCATAGTCTTTTCAGCACAAGACACATGACTGCAGTCGCCCTGTCCTCCTCCTCTGAATTGCTACTTTAGCCTCCTCTGAAGTCTGAATCACAAGGATTTGTGAAGTTTCTGCAGTTATCTATTAAAGTGATTTATGTTTCATGCTATTTCAGGTGGCATACTCGCAAGCAGGGACAGAAGTGGCACTCCTACCTCTAAAGCTACTTTTAAGTCCTTTAAACATTGCTGAAAGTGAGAGGAGAGAAAAAAACCCCAGACTTTTCTAATAGAGTGACTCTCAGGAAAGTCTGTTTACAGCAACCCTCAGCTACCATCAGAACAGTAGCATGATATTTTGGCATATTAAACCCCTACATTTAGGGCTTTCTCCTGTGTCGTGGTTTAGCCTCAGACGGCAGCAAAGAACCACGTGGCAGCCTGGTGAGGAGAGCATTGGAAGAAAAAGGCAACACTCATGGGTTGGGACAAAAACTGTTTAACAGTGCAACAAGTAGAACAGGGAAAAAACAGTAACACTAACACGGATGGAGACAGATACAAACACGATTAAAGATACCGACCGCTCGCAGACTGCGACCAGGACCGTCCCTGACCCTGCACCGCCACAACTTCCAGTCCCCTCTCCCCTTCCTGGCCAGCTCCCTGCTACCCCCTGGGCATGGCTCACATGGGGTGGGATACTTGTGCCCCTGCTAGAGCCAGGGGAGAATTAACCCTGTCCTTCCTGGAAGCCAGGACACCCTGCCACCCCACTAAAGCACCTTAAATCCCTTATAATGGAATGGAGGAATTGTCAGAGTTGGATGAGACCTCTGGAAATGATCCAGTCCAACGTCCCTGCTAAAGCAGGCTTGTCCAGAGCACATCACTCAGGACTGCATCCAGGTGGGGCTTGAAGGTCTCCAGACAAGGGGAATCCACACCCTCTCTCGGGAGCCTTCTCCAAGGCTCTGCCACCCTCACCAGAAAGAAGTTTTACCTCAGAAATCCTCCCATCTCTGTGTTGCAGCACGTTGGAAAGCTGGAGCAAAAAATATCCTACTGATTCCAGTTCCACTTGCTATGCAGACAGGGGCAGGTCTAGTGGACCCAGATCTTGCTATGCCCAAGGGAGGTCTTGGGAGGAAACATGGGGATTAGCAGGGGACAGGCTGGGCTGGCAGCAGGTGCCTTCTGCCAGGACAGTGCAAGGAAATGAGGATTTGAGTAATCACTTCCCGCTGAAGGTCCTTCCTTTGGGGCTTTTGCAAGCACTTTTCTATCAGGTGTTCTACAGTCTGCAGCCTATAGGCAGAATTAAAAGAGTGGGAAAATATCATATTGATCCAATGCAGTATGTTCATCACTGATTTGAAATCACTGCTGCTAAACCTTCTTCATGCTCACAAGGATCTGAAGGGTGGGTTGAAGGAGGATGGAGCCAGACTCTTCTCAGTGGTTCCCAGTGACAGGATGAGGGGCAATGTGCACAAGCTGGAACAGAGGAAGTTCCACTTGAATATGTGGAAAACCTTCTTTCTGGTGAGGGTGGCAGAGCTCTGGCAGACGCTGCCCAGGGAGGGTGTGGAGTCCCCTTCTCTGAAGACCTTCAGGCCCCACCTGGATGCCGTCCTGAGTGCTGTGCTCTGGGCAATCCTGCTTTAGCAGGGGAGTTGGACTGGAGGATCTTTACAGTATCCTTCCAATTCTGACAACTCCCTGATACCATGATTCTGTAAACAACTTAGATGGCAAATGTCACATGGATGAGAGCTGAGTGTTCACAACAGCAGAACAAGAGCACTCGGTAAATTAGGGCTGTACAAAAGGTGTATTTGTACAGTCAAACACCAAGCTATGTATCACAGGGAAAAAAAATAAAAATGTCCCATCTATCTAGAGAAAGTGTTGTTGCTGGAAAGTCCAAGACCTGAAGGGAACTAGAGAGAATTATAGTGAATAAACAACACAGCACGAGCTCCCAGTGTGATCAGGGGATCAAAGGAGGTCAGATGAAAGAAAGAAGGGATTGTTTGGTATCCTTCCACACACAATGGGAAGGGAAGATGTGGAGATCACACCTTTTTCCAAAAAAAAAAAGCACTCATAAAACTTGGGGACACTGCCAGAAAAGAGCCATAAATGAATCTGAGGATGGAAGGAAATGTCCTACAGTAAGAATGCCAAGATCAATCTCTTTTACTTAGAATAATATTAGCAATAACAGCACCTAAAAATTTTCACAGGGGAAAATGCAGTGTCAGAAAATTATGTTTAGTGGAGCAAGGCCATTACACTTTCTGCCACTACACATCAGTGGCAAAAAGCAGAAGCCTACAAATCAAGTCAGATGTTAGGATCAAATTTGAACAGTGAAAATGCCTAACTGGTACAAGGAATCACCATGAGAAATACTGGATTCTCTATCTTCGAGGTCTTCTTATCAAAGTTAAGAGTTTATATTTTATAAATTCTTTAAAAATCTCAAAAAAGCAAAATCACATTCTGCACGATTTGCATCATCTCTTCTAGCAACAGTTCTCTCTAATGGGTAACGTTAGAACCAAAGGTAAAACGCACGGCGAGCTTCCAACCTGATTTTGCTGGATTTTGCATAGAAACAAATTCCAAATGTGTATTGTTTACTCTTAATCAAGAGGAACAACATGCCCAGGAATCCTTTTGAACACACTGAAGTAGCACAGGCAAACCAGCGAATGGGACTTTCAGTCTGGGTAAAGTAAGAGTCCTGACACAGGAAAAACAGACAGGGAAGAACAGGACCATAACTGAGTAGCAGGAAGGAACTTGCAGGACTATGAAGGAGATCTCCTGGCCCAACTGCAGTCAATGTACTATTTCCAGCTCTGGAGTCCTTAACAGAGAAAGGACATGGACCTGGTGGAACGGGTCCAGCAGAGGGCCACAAAGATGATCAGAGGGCTGGAGCACCTCTCCTATGAAGACAGGTTGAGAGAGCTGGGACTGTTCAGCCTGGAGAAGAGAAGGCTCCAGGGAGACCTTAGAGCGGCCTTCCAGGATCTGAAGGGAGCTACAGGAGAGTTGGAGAGGGACTCTTTGTCAGGGAATGGAGTGACAGGACAAGGGGTAACTGTTTTAAATTGGAAAAGGGGAGATGTAGATTAGATATTAGGAAGAAATTCTTTGCTGTGAGGGTGGTGAGGCACTGGAACAGGTTGCCCAGAGAAGCTGTGGCTGCCCAATCCCTGGAGGGGTTCAAGGCCAGGCTGGATGGGGCTTTGAGCAACCTGGTCTGGTGGGAGTTGTCCCTGCCCAGAGCAGGGGGGTTGGAACTGGATGATCTTGAAGGTCCCTTCCAACTCTAACCATTCTATGATTCTATGAATGGAAATTCTGCCATTGGGTTCAAAATGAACCTGGGTTGCACACAAACACTGCTTTGTTTACCTGGGAAAAAGTCAGAACCTGGACAACATCAAGATACCATTTCTGCACTGCTGGGATAATTGCCTTACAAGGGCAGAAATAAGGTATCTAAAACAGAGATAAAGAACAGACTGGATACTCGTATCTATTTTGTCCTATAACCAAAGAAGGAAGAGCATTAGATTCAATTAGAAGGGCAATCAAACTTGTAAGCAATCACTGTAAATGGAATATTATAATTAGCATATCAGTATTTGGAATTCATTACTCCATGCTAACACCTAATCAGTTTAAATCTTTGTGATCTCTTCAACACTTGGCTGAAAAAAGCAGCAATTACTCTAGCTCTGGGTGGCTTTCAGATTAAAAGTATCACAATTGCTATATTTACAGGAAAAAAAAATCACTGTTGGGATCAGAAATAAACTTCCATTCCCTGCAATATATAGCTCTGAATAAATGCCCTGTCATGCATTGCTTTGGGCACTGTCTCCTTTTTCCCTCTGCAGAGAAACACAACCAAGATCGCTGTCCTGGTAAAACAGGACATTGTGGGGGATGGTCTCCAACCTGCCTGAGGATGTTGGCTCCCCTGCCCATTCCTAGAAAAGGAATCTTCTAGCAACTCTTCTGGCTTAATGTAAATCTTCACATGTGGTACCTTGCAAATAGCACATAGGAAGAGAGTGATTTTTCATTTTCACAGTGCAGCTCAACAATATTACCAATTGCAAGTTTAATTTTCAATGTGGACTACTTACAGCTCTGCAGCTGAGTCACTCTGAGTGCTTGGACCTGCTTTTGTAACACTGAGAAGGATTTATAAAAAAAAAAGTTAAAAAAGAAAAATTAGAGAAATAAGTGAGGAAATAAGGACTAAACTGGCTCATTAGTGCTTGGCAAATATCTGAGTCTTTTTCCTGAATGGAACATTAGTGGGCATCTCTGAAGGCAGTATGTTCGGTAGATTCCCATGGGAAATGTGGTCCACTCTAACTATTAGCGCAGAATCACAGAATTGGCTGGGTTGGAAGGGACCTTTCAGATCATCTAGTCCAACCATCACTAAACCATGTCTCCAAGACTATGTCAACTCAGCTTTTAAATCCATCCAGGGATGATGCCTCAACCACTGCCCTGGGCAGCCCATTCCAAGGCTTCATAAACCTTTCTGTGGAAGCATTTTTCCTAACCTCCAATATGAACCTCCCCTGGTGCAATGTGAGGCCATTTCCTCTTGTCTCATGGCCTGTGACTGTGGAGAAGAGACCGACACCCCCTGGCTACACCCTCCTTTCAGGAAGTTGGAAAGAGCCAGAAGGTCTCCCCTTAGCCTCCTCTAGGCTGAACACCCCCAGTTCCCTCAACCTCTCCTCAGAAGACTTCTTCTACCAAGCTTCCCAAGTCCCTGAACTCTCTCTTTATTGCTTTAGGCTTCGAGTAGCTTTCTCCTCTGTAACTACATGGAATATCAATAATGGATAATCTCTGAGGACCATACCAACACAGGAAGTTTCCTGGTGATATCCTTCACCCGGGCTCCAGAAAGACAACAGACCTCTCCCTGAGAAAGGTCAGCCTGGCATATTGGGCCCCCTGTCCCCCTCAGAAAGGGGTCCCCAACAACTGTAACCCGTTTTTTGTAGTGAGTGTGGTATTGATCCAAAGTGTATGCTTTTTTGACTGAAGAGGCTCCTGTGTGGTAGGGTGCTCCTTACCTACTTCTTCACCAGACTGGTCATCCTCAATCAGAGCCTCATATCTGTTACTAAGAGGTACTTTATAGGATGAGATGGGTAAGGTGGGAGGCCATCTGCTGCCCCGACCACAAACCTCCTTCGACTCACTCCTTCCTATTATACATTTGCCTGCCATTTTACACTTTTGCCTTCAGCTTGCCCAGGGTTGCCTACAGGGGCTCCTAGACCCTTGCTGTTTTATTCCCTGTTTCTGTTTTCCTCCCTATTGCTCCTCAGCCTTTCAACTTCTTCTGTCAGCTCTGCCACCATGCTGAGCAGATTGTTGACCTGCTCACATCTTATCCATCAGGTCTCACAGCTGCCATCTGCTACTGGTAAAACGTCCTGGCACTCTCTGCAGCCTGTGATCTGGACAGCCACATGTTTCCCTGGAAGCTCTGTCTGAGTTCCCACCTCCATTCTAGTTTGGGATGCACCCATGACCTTCTGTCGAGTGGGGACCATGGCTAAGCTCCTATCGAGGGGGGTAATGACCACCAGGAGGACTCACCTGTTGAGCTGACAGAACTCTGGGATCCTCCCTGCGCGCCCTTTGCTGCTCGTTTGCAGCAACCAGTGGCCGTGCTCTCCAGAGGCCTGTTCTACCCAAGGGAGGGGGCATGGTGCCGCCCCCACCGCACGCCCACATCTGCCAAGCTCTGGCATGGAGCAATCCCCCTCACAAGCTGCGAAAGTCCTCAAAAAGAGCTCCTTGCTAGTCCTTTTGAAGTTTTTTTTTTTTGCTGTGATTCCTTCCCGCAGTGCTTCTGACCTCCATTGCAGCTGGTCTCCTCAGTAATTTTCAGGGAGTTGGAGAGAGCCAGAAGGTCTCCCCTCAGCCTCCTCCAGGCTGAACACCCCCAGCTCCTTCAGCCTCTCCTCACAAGACTTCCTTCTCCAGACCTCTCACCAGCTCCATTGCCCTTCTCTGGATCTGCTCCAGCCCTTGCCCTTGTCTTAATGCTAGAATGTGTGTAGCTGGCCAGACTGCTCTTTAGGAGAACCTCAGCATGTGGAACCCTGCCGTCCAGGGCATCAGGGGATGCTGGGACTCCGACATGCTTGAGCCATCCTCAAGTGACAGCTTCTCTTTTTTGAAAGACAGATATGTGCATCAGAATGTCATGTGTGGGAGTGCCAGAACAGGACCCTCAAGCACAAGGCAGCCTGGTAAAGGTCTTTACAACGGCTAACCTATATCTATTTTTCATTCAATTTTCATTTCAATTTTTTAAGGCCTGAAACTGGAATCTCATAAACCAATGGTAAAGTTTTACCATGAACCAAAATACAGAATTAAGCTTGTATTCATTTCTTCTTAATTTGAACAGGAAATTAATATTGTTGGCTTTCAGGAATTATTTTTTTTAAATTGTCTGTGTTCAACTGCATCTAGGTTCAGGCATCTAGGTTCAGTTTAAATACATTGCTCCCTCTTCAAGCTCAGACGGTGTCATTTCTTGTTCAATGAGACAGATGCGGAAATTATTCATTACCTGCTGAAATGCTGGTGGTTGTGGAAATGCATTCAAGAATGCTTGAGGGAATGTGTTCACATGCACTCAGTCATTGGCAGTGTTAACCAGACAATGCATTTGACTTTCTGCCTTCTTTTTGGTTTTTTTGTTTTTTTTTTTCTTTTCTCCCAAACAAGACATTTGGAGACATTTTCAAGGTCAATTTAGCATTTCCAAATGTCAACTGAACTCTGAATGATAAATTCTATCTCTTCTTTTTTTTTTCATCCGCCATCACAACGAACTCTCAGCAACGTACTTAACAGTTCGCTGGGCCATAATCTCTAAAAACCATGAAGGCATCTGAAAGCATGAGCTGAGCTCTAGGATCATGCTAGAATAAATCCCACTTCCTTGGGGTCTTTTGGTGTCTTCAGCTTCATTATTTTCGCAGAAGATAGTGGCATGGCAGCCATTTCCACCTACCCCTCCATGCACTCACCAGGCAACAGTGCAGAGAAAGAAGGGGTGGGCATCCTGTAACACAGCTTTTAGGCCGACAGCTTGGTAGGTCCTTTGGGCAGCAACCCTTCATGGGGCTCGTAGTGAATGATCTTCTTACAGCTGTAGAAGCTGATCTGAATCTGAGGTGCCACATCCACCAGGTGAGCAGAACCATAACTATTTATTTTTGCTAGGTCTGTTTCCAGCCAGATTGTTTCTGAGAATGTCTAGCATTAGCATGCAGGGAGATGGTGTGGACATGCCTATGGAAAATAGTGGAAGTCCAAACTGCAACAGCCCTGACAGTTCAAATCTGCACCAGGATCACTGCAAAGGTGATCCTGGTTTAATGATGATACTGTGAGAGCTGACAAGACTCTCCAGAAGGCTGTGCCACCATCCAGCGTGACCTGGACAGGCTGGAGAACTGGGCAGAGAAGAATATCATGAGGTTCAATAAGGACAAGTGCAGGGACTTTCACCTGGGGAGGAAGAATGCCAGGCACCAATAGAGGCTAGGGGTGGACCTGCTGGAAAGTAATTCTGAGGAGAAAGATCTGGGGATCCTGGTAGACAGTAAACTGTCCATGACCCAGCAATTTGCCCTTGTGGCCAATGGAATTCTGGGCTGCATAGGGAAGAGTGTGGCCAGAATCTGGAGGGAGATCATTCTCCCCCTCTGCTCTGCACTGAGGAGGTCACAACTGGAATACTGCTCCAGTACTGGGCTCCCCAGTTCAAGAGAGACACAGAACTCCTGGAGAGAGTCCAGTGTAGGGCAACAAAGATGCTGGAGGGACTGGAGCATCTCCCTGAGAGGAAAGGCTGAGAGAGCTGGAACTCTTGAGCCTGGAGGAGACAAGGCTCAGGGGAGACCTTCTTCATACTCACAAGGATCTGAAGGGTGGGTTGAAGGAGGATGGAGCTGGACTCTTCTCAGTGGTTCCCAATGACAGGAAAAGGGGCAACGGGCACAAGCTGGAACACAGAAAGTTCCATGCAAATAGGAAGAAAAAATTCTTTGGGGTGAAGGTGGCAGAGCCCTGGCAGAGGCTGCCCAGGGAGGGTGTGGGATTTGGACTGGGTGATATCGAGAGGTCCCTTCCAACTGTGACAATTCCGTGACTCCATGAAGGTGCACATATCCAGGTGCAAAATTGCCCACATGCTGGCAAGCCTGACGGGACGCCTCTACCTAACAAAAAACTGAAGGCACCAGGAGTGAACTCTGCACATGACCCAAATCCCTGCCTCTCTTTACACTTTGCCTAGGTCTCCACCCTATAGACACACCAAATGAACTTAAACATGGATGATCCAGGAAAGACCTTTCTCTGGCTAACCTTCCAGAGGGGTGCAGAATCAGGCCTCAGTGCCACTTCACACTTCCTCAAAGCAAGCCATCTCCCTTTGCATGGTGTACATCTGTTACCAGACCAGTGCAGAAGACATCAGATTAGCTGATGGGTATGTTGCGTTGACCTAACCACAAATCCTCAAAGAATGAATTCACTGCTAAGAATGTAAAATTCTGGTCAAAAGATTTGTGAACCCTTTGTGCTCCACAACTCAGCTGTCTACCAAGCTTGTCATTAGACACCTTTCAGTAGTCAAAAAAGACAGATGACCATTGTTACAAGAAAAGAGGCAGCCTTACCAGGTTATACAGTGACCTTGAGCTAACTTCTTTGGTCAGCGTGCAGCCAGAAGAGTGAAATGGAGTCACCTTCCCAACACATTGTCAGCATCCACCTAAGAGCCTACCCAAATAGTGTCTTGCCTGAGACACCTGAGTACAGCAGGTCAAACTTCAAGTTCCTGATATTGACACACTTTCTGGAAAAACTGAATTCTGGCAGCTCTTCCCACAGCAAATTTCCAGGTTTTTTTTTTTTGTTGTTGCTGAACATGACTTTTGTTTGGAAACACCAGCCACAAATGAGGGAGCTCTACTACATACACTAGAGCAAAACAATAGCAAGAGGCGGGAGGCAGGCAGGGAAGCCATTTAAATTTCCCAGAAGGAAATCTGCAGTTTTCCAATCAGCTCACAAAGGAGGGTTCACTGACACCGTGATGGCTGGTGTTTCAATCAGCCTGCCAGGACTACTCCCATCTCGGCTGCTGATGAGCTCAGGCAAAGCCTTCCTGTTGGCTCAGTTCCACAGTCTGGTGTCAACCACACGTATCGCCATAGCTTGTGCCACCCACCCCTGTTCCCTGGGGACTCTCTGCTACAGGATGCCTGCAGCCACAGCTTCTCTGCACAACCTGTTTCAGTGCCTCAACACCCTCACAGCAAAGAACTTCTTCCTAATGTCTAATCTAAATCTCCCCTCTTCCAATTTAAAACCGTCCCCTCTTGTCTTACCACTAAACTCCCTGACAGAGTCCCTCTCCAGCTCTCCTGGAGCTTCCTTCAGATCCTTGAAGGCTCTTCTAAGGTCTCCTCAGAGCCTTCTCTTCTCCAGGCTGAACAGTCCCAGCTCTCAGCCTGTCTTCATAGGAGAGGTGCTCCAGCCCTCTAATCATCTTTGTGGCATCTTCGTTGGTGAGCTCATCGAATAGCTTATACAGTCACTTGCATCAATGAAAACTGTAGAGAAAGTGCCACTGGCCCTTAATCCCCAGGGCCAGACAGTCAGACCCGTTGCCCTGACCTCAGCTGAAAGCAAGTCCCGGGCAGAAGCGTAGCTGCTAGAAGTGGATTCCTTTACTCAACTTTAAATATTGGATAAATTTCTGATGCAATATCTGACCTTTTAAAAATGTCAGATTTATTCATTCAAGCAATTTGCAATACTAAATTTTAAATATTATTCAGAGGAATCCTTTGTCCTTTTCAGAATGTCATTCTGGGCACACACTTTTTTTTATTCATTTATATGTGTTTCTTTAATTCTATTTTGCTATAGAACTGAAAGCAAAGTGCATAACCTTTGGCTACACTTTGAATTCCACTTTAAGTGCACCACTTGCTAGACTTCACACTGCATTGAGTTTGCTCTGGGGCTCAGAGACTCTTTCTTTACCTTCTTTGAAATGAACTTGTCTAGATGCGGGAGTCATGGATGTGTTTTCCAGCCTCTTCACAATTCAAACAAGAGCCCCTGTGTTTCCACGATGTCCCTGGCTATTCTCCAGGCTGCAGGAGGTCACGGCACAGCTTGGACACACCTGGGAATGTGACAGTGCAATGCTAGGGATGCAGCCGAGCAGTGCAATATTAGAGCTGCGAGTGTAGGTGTGAAGATGCAGGCAAGGTGGCTTTTCGTCTGGCCAGGCAGGATTCCAAGACTATCCCTACTCAGAGGCAAATCTGCCTCAACATCGAGGGCTGCTGCAGCTATTCACTTTGTGCCATAGAATCATCTGGGTTGCAAGGGACCTGTCAGATCATCTAGTCCAACCATCAACCTAACTCTGATAAAAAACATTACTAAACCATGTCTCTAAGCACTATGTCAACCTGGCTTTTAAATTCCTCCAAGGTTGGTGCCTCAAGCCCTTCCCTGGGCAGTGCAGTCCAAGGCCTAATAACCCTTTCTGTGGAAACATTTTTCCTAATATCCAGTCTGAACCTCCTTTGGGACAACTAGAGGCCATTTCTCATGGCCTGTGACTAGGGAGATGAGACTGACCTCCCCTGGCTACACCCTCCTTTCAGGGAGTTGGAGAGAGCCAGAAGGTCTCCCCTCAGCCTCCTCTTCTCCAGTATGAACACCCCCAGCACCCTCAGCCTCTCCTCTTCTTCTCCAGACCGCTCACCATCTCCGTTGTCCTTCTCTGGACCTGCTCCAGCCTCTCAATGTCTTTTTCAACAAGGTTTAGAAAAAATAGGTCACTTTGGGAAGACACAAGCCTCCTCGGTTTCAGCTATTCAATTTGGCTCAATTCTATTCCATTCACTTTTATCACATTTCCCAACATGGAACTGAAACAGTGTAAGATGAAATAGAACGCAGGGTGGGGTGGGGGGGAGGAGGAACCAAATAAATAGACCAATGAAAACCACATTCCAAATAGAGTTTGACTTTATTGAAACTTGTTTCCTTTCAGCAATCCTGCTGCACCTTGACATCGCAAATATTTACGCTTTTCAATTAATTTCAACCCTAACTTTATTGCTTTGCTACTTCCTCACGAGTAAGGTCAGCCTTACAAAACAGTCAGTGCTGACAGGATGTTTTTTTAAATTCAATTATGAATTCAGCTGCACATCGAGAGTTCAAAGAAAGGCAATACAAATCACAGGCTCCTAATTCAAAGGAATCTTCACAATCAGTTTTTACTTTGGGCGAAAACCTAATGGATGAAACAAACCTGCAACCATTCAAGTAAATAGCCAAGACCTCATCAATTAGAAAATTTGTTACAGATTCTGACAGCACCACTTGCTGAGTAACATTTGATTGATTTTAAGTACTGAGGATAGTAAACTTGAGGATTGAAGTGTCTAATAAAGATGCCATGGAACACAACTTACTTTTGATTAGCTTGTTACCATTCCTCCCTGCTCAAAATATTTATTGCTTTTAAATTATGTAATAACACAAACATCACAGAGAGGCGTGAAATCAAAGATCTGCAGCTGCCTGTGGCACAGTAACTGCAGCTACATCCAGCAAGGATCTAGACCAAGGAAAACTAAGGTTAAGGAAAACATCTGCTCCCAGTACCTTTATACAACTTGTGTTTTGAATTTTGAGACAGCAATGGGCCCTTGCGCCCAAGAAGGCCAATGCCATCCTGGGATGCACCAGGAAGTGTCAACAGCAGGTCAAGAGAGGTGATCCTGCCCCTCTGCTCTGCCCTGGAGAGGTCCCATCTGGAGCACTGGGTCCAGTTCTGGGCTTCTCAGTTCCAGAAGGACAGGGAACTGCTGGAGAGTGTACAGCAGAGGACTACAAAGATGATGAGGGACCTGGAGCATGTCTCTTATGAGGAAAGGCTGAGAGACTTGGGTCTTTTTAGTCAGGAGGATGGAGCCAGTCTTCTTATCCACTGGTGCCCAGTGACAGGACAAGAGGAAATGGGCTCAAACTTGAACATAAGAAGTTCCATCTAAACATGAGGAGGAACTTCTTGGCTTTGAGGGTGGCAGAGCCCTGGAAGAGGCTGCCCAGAGTGTTGGTGGAGTCTCTGTCTCTGGAGACATTCCAACCTGTGCAACCTGCTCTGACCTTTTGGGTGGACCTGCATTGGGAGGGGGTTGGACTAGATGATCTCCAGAGGTCCCTTCTAATCCTGTATCATTCTGTGATTCTGTGAGTGGCCTTTAAACAGTTCAGGAACATGAAAATTTCTGTTCAACCCAGCTTCTAAGCTCGATTCTAAGTTTAGCTTATTTTTATCAGCAGTGGAAGATAAATTTCTCCAAATATAAATACATTATGTTTTCATAACCAAAATGAAAGAAAAGCAAGGCAGTAATTCCAGCACCATCATAAAGCTAATTCAGGAAAAACATAGGAGGCATCCTGCT
This sequence comes from Pedionomus torquatus, assembly GCA_013398155.1. Classification (NCBI taxonomy): domain Eukaryota; kingdom Metazoa; phylum Chordata; class Aves; order Charadriiformes; family Pedionomidae; genus Pedionomus; species Pedionomus torquatus. The sequence continues at coordinate 24,876 of VZRU01019178.1, forward strand.
GTGGGATATATTCAGCCTTTGCTACCTTTCCTTTGCTTTTAGAAACCATACAATTATAAAACCCAATACTTCAGAAGAAGCTAGGATTCTTTGCAGAGCTCAGACAGAGATATCCACAGCAAAACCCTGCTTGAAAGGAACATTTGCTAACTGCATCCTGAGACACTTCAGGGACTTGTTGCCAGGGAAGCTGAGCAATCAGTTGCTCAGTAACGTGAAGATGATACTGCTCAGGTGTCTAAACACAGCAATAATTAGCAATGAAAATAAGAATCTGGTGCCCTGGCTTTGAAAATAAACTTAGTAAAGCCTGAAGAATCAACTGAGGTCTCCTTCCAGATGAACACCAGAGGTTTTCTCTTCAGGGATTTTTCTGTTTCCTGAGATCCAGTAAGCACTTTCATATTCTTCAGGCTAAAAGCTGGCTCTCATCCTTCCTGAACAGCAGGCACTCAAGAATCAGTTTATACGTTGACATTCCTGACAGGGTGGAAGACTGCCCACAGGGACCTGCTGGAGTCCTCAGCCAGACATGAAACTGCTGTTAGCTGTTGACTCAGTGTGTTCTATCCACATCTCATGATCTATTCGCAATAAATGGTCTATACATGCTGTAACAGGAAGTAATAAAGTTGTTGAACTGCTGCACAATGAACCCACTCAAACAGCTGGTAATTTCAGGCATTATATCAATTCTGTCAATAATGGAGAATTTACAGCTCAAGATCAGAAACAAGCCAACTTGCTAAGAAGAGAAAAGATTCTGCCTAACCCTGTAAATACTTCTAACTCCTTTGCCCCAACCCAACATGTCATCTTAAAGCTCAACTACAGACAGTTTATCGTAACATGTGACATGTACTGAAATAGAAATGCTTACGTCATCAGATTGTCTGGGTTAGAAAGGATCTTTCAGATCGAGTTTAACCATCAACCGAACTGATAAAAACCATCACTAAACCATGTCTCCAAGCACTGTGTCAACCCGGCTTTTAAATCCGTCCAGGGATTGGGCCTCAACCCCTTCCCTGGGCAGCCCATTCCAAGGCTTCAGAACCCTTTCTCTGGAAACATTTTTCCTCATTTCCAATCTGAACCTCCCCTGGTGCAACTTGAGGCCATTTCCTCTTGTCCCATCACCTGTCACTTGGAAGAAGAGACCATACCCTCCCCTGCCCCCGGCTACCCCCTCCTTTCAGCTACAGCTAAGAATATGTTTATCATAGCATTGAGAGGTTTTGCTGCCCAAGCAAATCCCACACAGCTGACCAGCTCGTAGATGTAGAACAAGTTTTATGCCATTTTATGTCCCCAGTCCTAATTTCACTCCAAGTGTAATTATTCCTTAGCATCTAAACTCTTTATCAATACTGAAACAGTGAAATTTTCCTTTAATGTCACATCTGCCATCCTACCCTCTCCCCATGGTACAGTGACAAAGCTCACACTGCTGTCAAGTGGCATTTGGGTTCCTTTGTCCAGCTGCTGAAACAATTTGGGAGGACCACCTTATTCTTTTGGGTTTAAAAATATCCCACTGTTTTAATGCATTCCTTCATGTGATGTAATTTAGACCAAACGGCAGCATTTCTAGGTCATTAAAACAGTGTTATATGGTTGGACTCAATGATCTTTAAGGCCTTTTCCAACCTTTTTCAGGATTCTCAGACTCCTTAGAAACTAAACCAAATGCAGGTCCCAAGCCAGAATTAGCATTTTGTACTTGCTTTCAACAGTGCTGATTTCTGACAACAAGAAATTACACTTTTCCTTAAGCTATTTCCTTTAGCTGAAGGAGGGAGGTTTTTTTACTTATCTTGGAGTGAGTCTTAGGTTATGGAGCTCAGGATCTTAATCAGAAAAATCCAAGAGATACCGAGTGACTTAGTTTCACTGTTTAAGCCGAATTGCAAAAAAAAGGACAAAAGCAAAGCCACTTTTTCTTGCTATGGTAGGTGAGAAGGACAAAGCGCAAAGCAGTACAAAACAGGACTCTGCATGTTTGTTACGCAAAGGTGACTCATTTGATCTCCGTATCAAATATTAGAGTTTGCAGAATTATAAAAAGACTGATACTGAATTGCAACTGTGCCCTTTGGAATGAAGGCATTCAAAGCCAGCAATATTTCAGATTCCAACAGATACGTCTATATGATCTAATATTGCTAGGATGTATTTTCACATCATACAGATGTTCTCAGAACTGTTCTCAGGTACTGAAGTGTACCAGTCCTGTGCCTAAATTCCACCAAGGCCAGCCCATATTTAAAAACGAACTCACTTGAGTTAACAGATTTATTCATTAGGTGCTCGCAAAGGAGAAAACTTCAGTGAGAGCTAAGAAATCTCAAACTTGTTTTCTGTTTCAAGTTGCAGTGATAATACTCTTAATGGGTAAAATGTTATATATTATTTAAACATAATGTATTTCCTTTGGAAGTGAGAGCAAATTACTGACAAGAAATTCATAACATAACATACTGATTCATGACTGCACGTGTGGCAGTGCACTCTCCCTGCAGTGGGGACCTACATGTTTTGTTCCCATGAGAATATGACTGTAAGTCAATTATCTTACTTTATATATAGTGGGAAGCCCAAAAGCCCTTGGAGCTCTCCTGCAGGGCAGTGGCTGCACGTGAGGATCTCCCATTGAGAGGGGACACTTGCTTTAAGTTTTATCCCTTGAGGTTGAGAGATTCCTCACTGTAACAGATTCCGGGGAAGTTGAACCAAGCCAAGAGCAGGGTTCTGCACCTGGGAGGTGGCATTCCCAGGCACAAAAACAGGTTGGGTGGAGAATGGCTGGAGAGCAGCCCTGAGGAGAAGGACTTGGCAGTGCTCCTGGATGAGAAGCTCAACAAGAGCTGGCAGTGTGCGCTGGCAGCCCAGAAAGCCAACCGTATCCTGGGCTGCATCAAAAGAAGAGTGACCAGCAGGTCACGGGAGGTGATTCTGCCCCTCTACTCTGCACTTGTGAAACCCCACCTGGACTCCTGTGTCCAGCTCTGGAGTCCTCAACAGAGAAAGGACNAAGGCCAGGCTGTATGGGGCTTTGAGCAACCTGGTTTGGTGGGAGATAGAATCATAGAATCCTCCAGGCTGGAAGGGACCTCCAAAGCTCATCTAGTCCGACTTCCCTGCAGTCACAGGGAACCTCCCCGCAGTCACAGGGAAAGAGATGTCCCTGCCCATGGCAGAGGGCTTGGAACTGAATGATCTTTAAGGCCCCTTTCAACTCTAACCATTCTATGATTCTATAACTAACATCATGTTAAGTTGGAAATCTCAGCTAAGTGATATAAAGGATTGATTGTGCATATGTAATCCTTTAGACATGAACCACGTCTGGGACTAGGGTTGGATCTAGCCTCACCCTGACTCCTCTGTGAGAACGATTTTCGAAAGCCAAGAGGTCCTTTCTGAACCTCATGACTCAAAGGGAGGTTCTTCCTGACAGCATGTCTGATTCTGTCCTGTCTACAGTAAATAACCATGTGTGCCCTGGTATCAACTCTCCTAAACTCTGTTGCATTTACTACTAATTTTGTTAAATCACTGTTTCACCTCAATAATTATTTCACTATTTCTCTCTTATTAGTGAAGTTAAAACTCCGCCTGTGTTTCTTCCCAACAATCATATATTGCATTTTTAAATTCCTATTTTTCCAATACTAGATTTTATCATCTTAACATTAGACAACAATACTGATTTGGGTTTCAGATCAGTTCAAAGGGAGGGACAATATCTCCCATAACCCTCAACAGAAACTGACAACTTACAGTCAGGGTCTGGCCATGTACTTGGTATCAACAGCCTCCTCATCCAAGGGGAAATATTTTTGCTCTATCACATCTTTGAACCTTAACTTTCAAATGCTTCTTCATTCTACCAGTATTTGGGCTTTACTCTTGATTACCTAAGTTCAAAACAAGAAGAGAATAATTTTGAATCACCTTCCAAGTCCACTCTGTGTGCAAATATACCGTTGAGGTTTTCTCACCATCTTTTCCCATCTTCCTGCACTGATATGCCAAATAAAAAGGAGGTGAGAACGAGGTATGTGAATTTGGTTTAATTACCTGAAGCACTTGAATTGTTTAGTTGAGGGTACAGCTTCAATCATATCTGGACATAAGAACAGAAAAGTAAGATCCGTCAGAAACATGAGAACAATTTCCATCTTTTTCTTTTTTATTTAACCACATAAGTACATGTCAACAATTGGCATAAACTTCATAAAAATACAGTACCCTTTTGTGCTGTAACACTAGTCACAATGTTTATATATATAAAGATTTTTTTTTCCTACTTTCTTGAATTCAACCCAGGTTTTAAAAAGTGACTCCCCAAAGCCCTTTTTATGGTAGTTTCCTTATAGAAAATTTTCCAAAATCTACTCTGTAAAGTTAAAAAGCTAATGCATTTTCAGTCATTCTCCCTCACCCTCTCAACAAACAAATTTTAAAAAAATAAGAAGTCTTAGAATACTCATCAGTTGTTACACTACTACTTTATCACAGATTCCCATTTAATTAACACTGTTATAGCCATGATGGATGCTATTCCTATAGCACCTAATACTGCTAGATGCTATTAGGGCTAAAAAGACCAGTCTCATCAATAGACTGATGTTTAAACAAAACCAAAAAACAAAAGCAGAACATGAATGAAACACACAGAAGCATTAGACTTTAGAAGCCTCGATACTGCAGAATCACAATTACCGTGATACTTCCCAATGGCAATAAACATCCAAAAATTCTATTGTGTCAGTTAAAGGACTAAAGGGTGTCCTTGCACTGGGTTATCATGGAAAGTGAAACCTCTAAATTCTTTATTACCTACAATATTGGTGTGACACCAAGATGACAAAAAAAAATTGCAGAACGAGTCAAATATTGTTGGAGCGATTACACCCACACAACTGACTCTATCATTTTGACAACAAGGTTAAAATTCGGGTTTTTTTAATGCTGATGAGAAAATCCAGGCAGGATCTAATAAATGGGGAAAGAAAAGAGGGCCTAAGTTTTGAAAGTAATTTCTTATCAAGGTAGGAGCTGAAGATCTAGTTAAGGCAGTGAAGGATTTATTTTAGTATCTTTCTAAGGCTATGACATGTTTTTCCTGAATAAAGCACTTTCCCTTGAAAATTTCATGTATATTATGCCAGCTTATTCTGAATGCCTAAGAATGCTAAAAATCCTCAGACTCTGAGAAGTTAAACTATTGCTCTCTGCAAATATTACCCTTATTAGTAATTTTTTTTAAATAACAGTAAGATTCCAAGAACATGCACCTAAATAATGAAGTTTCAAGTTTGCCTACCAACTTTTCCATTTCCAAAGCATGCTTAAAAAGCACGTGTTAAATCATCCCAAACGAGGAATGTTCTTAAACCTCTCAAAGAAAAAAAAATAAATGCATTTCTCTCCGATATACCAGTGGTAGAGAAATTCTAGTATCACCTTGTCCAGAAGGGAGTAATGAAAGTGAGATGAGAAATGTGATGCCAGATGCTATAGCACCATTCCCCTGTTCCCTGGTGCGAGAACCAAAGCTTGAAACAAAGGTACTTTGCCCAGACATTCTGACAGTCCATTTCACAATATCATTAGTTTTGAGAATGAAGTTACTTTCCCACATTACTTTTTAACTCTTTTGGGATCAATGTCAAATAAAATGTGCAAACATAGACTCATTTGCATAGCAAATCTCAAGGGCCTGACCCCGAAATAGAAATCCAGACAGTTAGGTTTAAGATATTTCTATAGTCAGAATTCACTTAAAATGGTAAAAAGTAAAATACACGTTTTTCCATTTTAAGTCTAGTAGAAAAGGTATTTCTTGTTTAGAATTCATATAGTTATTAGTGTAAAAAGTTGAAAGACTGATGGTTCTTTGCACTGAAATGTTATTCCTTTGGAATCTTCAAGACTCTGTAATTGCTATTTTCAAACACTGTGATGAAATATGGCCTGGAATCCTGGCTCATAAGGGTACATAAAGGAATTTTGCCACTATTAGCAGGATCTTCAACATCCCAAATTTCAGGCATACTGCAACCAGGCCTAGAAAACATAGGAATAAGAGAAGAGAAATGAAGAAATGCCATCAAAAACCATGCAGTTTTATAAACTCAGTTTTATAACACCCCCCTCATAAATACTTGATCGTGCCAGTTAGATTTTTTTTTTTTCAAGTTCGTCTTTACACTAGACATTAGTCTAGACATTAGATTACAAAAAATCAATCGATTTTAAAAATAGTACTGTGAATCTGTAAAATGTGGCTGCTTATGTGGTGACATAACTATCAAGAATTAATTTGGAGGAGGAAGCATATAAAACAACTCAAATTATACAATATACCTTACCAAGAGCCCTTAAAGTTTAATATAAAATGGAGGATGACACACTCTCCACATTTCTAAAGAAAACTCGGAAAATAAAACAGCCTTTTAGGAGGGAAAAAAAAAAAAAAAGAGCAATAACTCCTTTCTTTTTTTATTAAGGTACTTAACCAACATCACTTCCCTGTACAGTTATCTTTCATTAGAAAGTTAGAATTAATACGACTTTCTGAATTTTCTCAAAGATAATAGCAAAGAATAGAACAGATTAATTTAATTTCATTCTAAATGCAAAGAAAATAAAATATCCAAACTAATCCTGTTCTAAAGGCCAAAAAGAGGAGGGGGAAAAAAAGGAAGGGATTATATTTTGGTGCTCAAATCTTTTACTTTGCATCTTTTACTCATACTTTCATTATACCAACACACCTGTTCTTGCCATCACAAAATAATTACTTGTTTCCTTTGTGGATCTCCTCTTCTGTATTTTACAGTGAGGTTTAAAAATATACACACCAACAGTTTTTCAGGCACACACAAAGACTGTGAGGTTGCCAATGGGGGTAAAGAGAACTATACTTATTAATACCTGGAGATGCTGGACAAAAATATATTTTGGACACTTTGAATAATTCCCAGATCCACATTTCAAAAGTACTACTTCATACAATTATGGATTTGAGCTCGTGCTTGTGAGAGGGACAGAGATAACTCACTTTTTTCTGCTAACACACAATGACTCTTCCAGAATGTAGTAATTCACTCCTAGTTTTGTCAATTCTCTTTTTACTTCTTTTGCAGGTTTTCGACTGTACATGGAATACACTACTTTAGTTCTGGCCCTTCAAAAAGAGAAATATAAAAATCAGCTAGCGACAAGCTTGAAAATGTCAGTTTTACCTTTGGGCTGGACAAGAAGGCTTTTTATTTCACAAGACAACTAGGCTAAGCCAAAGTTTAAATCAACAGTGCCATTTGCTTTTATGTGATTGGTTGGTTTTGTTTTTTTTTCACTAATACAGTGATTCCATAAACAATGGATACCATCCCTTGATTTCTCTGTAGTAGGAGACAGCTCTGTAAGATCATTCACGGTTAGCGCGAACAGAAAATGTAAAGACGTCAAAGCAATACACCCACTGTATAATATTCAAAGCTAGAAATTACCTTGTTTGGGCTGGAGAAGATCAGCAGAAACTTCTGCACCCAGCTAGACTTTTTAAAATGCTGTTTGGACTTTTTTAAAGGCAGATTGCAAGACCTGATGCCTGCCAATGCTGAATCATGCAAAATCATCACTTGTAAACCACAGTCCTAGTTTTATTACCCTCCTTTGATTGTGGTTAAATCCTACTCATTTTCTGATACTGTGTCCTCTCCTGCTTATTTTCCCCAAACATACCCTGTTCTATATTTTTGTAGTTGGAATACAATAGGAACAGAGCAGAATACAGTATTTTGGCTTGAAGGGACCCACAATAATGATCTAGTCCAACTAATTCCAATTCCATAATTATATTCTGTGGTTTTTGTACATAAGCTAGAAGCTGTGTCTGTCCTAGAAGCTGTGTCTGTCCTACGGTACATCCTTTCAGAGATCACCCGATCCTGAAGAAATGCCATATATGTATTTTCAATCTGACTACAATAAGAAAACAAATTCTATGGGGTTTTAACACAGTATACAGCAGGAATGGCATCACGTTATGTTGTAAATTATCAACATTAAGTGAATTAGTAGCAAATAAAAAAAGTCCTTAGCATGGAAATTTACCTCAATCCTGCATCTTCATAGTGAGGATGATTTACAATAGGACGAAGCGTAGACAATTTAACACTTGCCATTGTAGGCATCGCTCCTGCAAAAACTGCATCTGAAATGCACAACAAATCATAGAATGGCTTGGGTTGGAAGGGACCTCAGAGATCACCCGGTTCCAACCCCCCTGCCCTGGGCAGGGACACCTCCCACCAGACCAGGTTGCTCAAAGCCCCAGTGTTTGACCAAAGACATGTCTGAAATGAAGACCCAAGCAGTAAAAGCAATCTTCAAATATCTAAACAGTAATCCTTTAGAAAAACATGAGGTAGGGTACTCTTCCTGAAAAGGCCTTAAACAGAACCAATGACAGATTCCCAAAATCCTTTTTTTAACCCTTGAACTCAGTTTAAATCATTAGATAACTAAACATCTAAGAACGGAGACTTAATATATCTTATTTTTCTTGTGTGGATGGAATAATGTATTTATTATGACAAGTTTGTGTCACTTCTTACACCACTGCTAAGTGAGCAATAAAACCTCAGTCTAAATCAGCTTGAAAGTATTTTCATTCTAAAAAAGTAACTACTTTGTTTCCAGTTAGTCTCCTCACATTTTTACTCATTTTAGTAAAAGGATGTGTGGAACCACAACCCCCACGCTTTGAATTCTCTTCTAGCAAAATGGTGATCATGGACCATGATCACCAAATAAAAACTGCATGTATTTATGAATAATGAACTCCTCAAATATAGCCTTGGTTCTATGAGGTTAAATGTCAAAAGGCACCTTTTTTCCCCCCAATATTAAGCAGATAATGAACATTAACATCAAATTTTCACCTCTTTATTTCTGCTTCACATAGGAAGGAAACAAGGATAACAAGACACAGAAGTGTGACATTACAGATAGCGTCCACACAGTTTTCAGAGAAACACATGAATATGAACCTAAAGATCCAGAAAATATTTTCAGGTTTTAAGCACCTTGACGTGTTACGTGTAGTTCCTTTGTTGCTGTGCAGAAAGAAGTGTTCATAAAAAATACATAATTGATATCATCCTGGCAAATAAAACCAGGAAACCTTTTTCATTTAAAGAAAAAAAAATATTTTAAATGGACTTTGCAAAAATACTTTTATTGCAGAAATACTACACCAGTGGTCAGAACCTCCATACTGGTAGCCCGGAGCCTAACAAAGCAAGTTTTCAGTGGTGTTTTTTTGTTGTTGTTGTTTTGTTTTGTTTTTTTCATTTGAAATAGGCTGTGTATGGACAAGTATATGTCATTAAACCATGGCTTTAGGATAGTCCCAAAGCAAAGCCACAGATAGTAGTGATACCTCTGCAGTCATTCATCCCAAGTGCTCTCGTTACCCCTCACAGTAAATGGGGATCATACATTATTAAAGAGTTTACCTTGTCTGGTATTGACTTGTATCCACTCTAAAAGTTCCTCTTGTGGCAAATTGCTAAATTCTCCCATGATGTTCCACTGAGTTTGAAGGTTTGCTGATCCCTCTATTGCCATCAATGCTAAAATAGCAAAGACTAATGTTTTGGGCTGGATTTTACAGAAGAGCCATCCAAACAACTGAAATGCAAGAATTAATTAATTTCTAGACAATGATTCCATAATGTTGTATGTAGCACAATTACTTTTTATTTCTCTAAGGAATCTAATATATATTACAGTGTGAAACGTCTCTGCTATTGCTTCTCCACTAAACTTCAGTGAAACCTCTTCAGAGGTATTCATGTTTAGTCGAATGCAGGATGTTATGTTTGTACCTCTACGATAAAAAGTGACATTAATGCAGTTTTTAAAGTTGTATTTAATATGTCACATACTGCATGTAAAGATGATTCAATAATGCTAGCTGCACGTCTAAAGTATTTTATCCACTACGTACATCAAGATTTTGGGGACATCAGACTAATGTTGCTTTATAGCCTACTCATCCCTTTCTTGAACTGAAAAAAATGGCCCCTGCATTTTTTTCTAAAAGATAAGTTTGCTGGAGCTTCTAAGCAAATACTCATAAATATGTGAAACAGGCAGAAGCACCAAGTTGGCTGTGTTAAAGTTCAGTTTGAGCAAGAACCCTTTACCTCATCCATATCTGACCTAGACCTTAACGAAGACAAAGTATTAATTGCTTTCTTTCCCCTAGCTATAGTTAAGTACAAGTAAGTCCTGATATTTTAAAAAATACCAAACTTGCACTAAATACATATCATTCAGAGTACCCGTAGCCTTTTTCTTAATAAGAATAGCAAATGATAAAATAAAGTTTCCCACTAAGACCTCCCACTGGGCTGACCACCAATTAGACAGCACCTGTTATCTTTGTTATAAACTAGCCCTAAATTCCTTTAGATTATTAAAACTCTCAAACTCTCTCTCCCAAAATACAGTGTACTCTACTCTCAGCCTCCAAGACTTGTTAAACATTATACCCAGAAAAGCAATAACATCCAGGAAAATTTAATATACCAAACAAACCTGACCTCTGCACAGGTCTAGAAGGAAGAAGGGAAATTAATTTGGACACTGCTCTACACGAGCAAACCTTCTTTTTAACAAGTGGTAAAAATCTCACTTCAAGAATACGTTAAAACGTTGGAAATTTTTGAGTTTCATGGATTTTAAAATCACATGCCCATCACAGAATCATAGAATCGTTAGAGTTGGAAGGAACCTTCAAGATCATCCAGTTCCAACCCCCTTGCTGTGGGCAGGGACACCATCCACTAGACCAGGTTGCTCAAAGTCCTATTCAGCCTGGCCTTGAACCCCTCCAGGGATGGGGCAGCCACAGCTTCTCTGGCCAACCTGTTCCAGTGTCTCAGCACCCTCACAGCAAAGAGTTTCTTCCTAATATCTCATCTAAATCTCTCCTTTTTTAGTTTAAAACTCTTACCACTTGTACTGTCACTTCACTCCCTGACAGTCCCTCTCCAGCTCTCCTGGAGCTCCTTTCAGATACTGGAAGGCTGCTAGGTCTTCCCAGAGCTTCTCTTCTCTGGGCTGAACAGCCCCAGCTCCCTCAGCCTGTCCTCATAGCAGAGGTGTTCCAGTCCTCTGAGCATCTTTGTGGCCCTCCGCTGGACCCGTTCCAACAGGTCCACATCCTTTCTCTGTTGAGAACTCCAGAGCTGGACACAGTATTCCAGGTGGGGTTAAAACCTCATTAACCTTTGAAGTACCTAAATTTACCACTATTTTCTTAACATTGAGACAATGGTTGAACATATATGCAATGCAAAAGAAGCATTTCTTTTACGGGATGCTGCTCCTCATGCGGTTTTAGTATTGATTCAAGGGGTTTTATTTGGTTTTGCCAAATGAATACATTAAGTCTTTCTCCAGCTATTTTTCTTTGCATTCAAAATCTCTGCATAGGATAGTATAATTCGTCCTAATAGAAAAAGGAAATGTGTGGCTGTAAAATAGTTATCTTTTTTATTGTCCATCAGATGGCACAATCTGCAACACTGAGATAATGGAAAGTATGCAGATTCATGCAATGGTCTGAATGAACACAACATAGAAAATTCCTTTTCTGTGTGGACTATGGCTTTTGCCTTTTTGTTAATTTTTGGGTTGTGTTACAAATGGCCATCTCAGACTGACTGGTCACTACTAAAAGGATATATTTTGAAATGCAGCTGATTAATGTGTTATCTAGCTATAGCCTCAAAATAGATGAGTTATACCAACATATCCCTGCAGGTAAACTTTCATGGTCTGCTAGAGGAGAGGATAGTGTTGACCTCAATCACAATGAGATGTTAAACTCGCTTAAATTTCTCTTGCATCTGTAAAACCAAACTGTTGGTTACAACCTTATCTTTATGCAAGCATCTAAAACTTCACATAATGCTAGATGTACTAAGTGTTAATCACTCAGGAGTCCCATGATGGATGAGTCAATGGGTCATGAGTCCCATCTTCCCCTTCTCACGGCCCTCTATCACAGCAATTCTTCTGAATCAATACTATATATACAGTCAGATTTTTTTCAACCTTATTTTACTACTCCTGCTCAGCAGCTAGGAAAACATAAAAAGGTCATTGAAACCCACTTGAAATTTTTCTGACCCTAAAAAAAATGAAGTTTTATTATCCTTTTGCTTGAATAAGTCTTAGAAGTGGTCTGATCAATAGATAACAGCTCAGCAGCCTTATGGGCCACTGGTTCTCTCTTGTGCTTCCTACCTGGAAGATTACCCACTGCTCCCTACCAAAGACAGCATACATCAGTCACACCAAAAAAATCCTGCTTGTCTTTTACAGGTATCAACAGATATCAACATAGGGAACATGCCAAACAGGCAAAAGAACCTTCACCAGTTCTTTTTTTCACCACCTTCACGGGAATGAATTTTACTTTTATCTACATTAATCATGGAATTGTCAGAGTTGGAAGGGACCTCTCAAGAGCATCCAGTCCAACTCCCCTGCTAAAGCAGGATTGCCCAGAGCACAGCACTCAGGACTGCATCCAGGTGGGGCTTGAAGGTCTCCAGACAAGGGGACTCCACACCCTCCCTGGGCAGCCTCTGCCAGGGCTCTGCCACCCTCACCAGAAAGAAGTTTTACCTCAGAAATCCTCCCATCTCCATGTTGCAGCACACTGGAAAGCTGGAGCAAAAAATATCCTACTGATGGCAGTTCCTCCTCATATTTGCATGGAACTTCCCATGTTCCAGCTTGTGCCAGTTGCCCCTCATCCTGTCACTGGGAACCACTGAGAAGAGTCCGGCTCCATCCTCCTTCATCCCACCCTTCAGATTCTTGTGAGCATGAAAAAGGTCTCCCCTCAGCCTTCTCTTCTCCAGCCTCAAGGGCCCCAGCTCTGTCAGCCTTTCCTCCTCAGGGAGATGCAATCCCTCCAGCATCTTTGTTGCCCTATGCTAGACTCTCTCCAGGACTCCCCTGTCTCTTGAACTGTGGAGCCCAGAACTGGAGACATTATTCCAGTTGTGGCCTCCTCAGTGCAGAGTGAAGGGGGAGAATGACCTCCTTCATCCTACTGGCCACACTCTTCCCCACGCAGCGCAGGATTCCACTGGCCCTCTTGGCCACAAGG
>VZRU01019179.1:0-35698 GCA_013398155.1 Pedionomus torquatus
GGAATGCAAATGAGAAGCTATTCAACTCTAGGTGGGGGTGGTATTAGTTTAGGGTTGTTGCGGTGGAGATACAGCGATTTTCAGTTTGTTTTTAGGGTTCGTGTTAGAAGGGCAGTGATGTGGGGTTTGGTACTGGGGCCACTGGCGGATTGAAAAGGGTCCGGGGAAGAACAAGAGCAGGCCAAGCTGTGGTCCTAAACTGTAGTCCCGCATAAATGCGTGTGTGTGAACGTCCATAGTCTTTCATGGCATCTTCTAGGAGAAATCCCAGGTCTGTTTCTCAGATGGTTGTGTTTTATGTCATCAGCAGTCAGGGAGCTGAGAGGGGCTGTGGTGTGGGAGGAGCACAGGCTGTAATGTCAGCTAATTTACAGTTATTCTTCACATTTATGGAGGGCTTGATAGAGGCACTGGAAGATTAAGCCTTGCTCAGGATCAGTCAGAAAAGCAGTGGAAGGTCATAAGCCCAGCACATTGTCTCTGGATCGGAGTCAGTGCTCTGTAAATGAGGCTGTAATGCTGTTAGTATGGCATTTGGGGGATGGTTATTTTGACTATTAAAAAAGCATTAATAGTTTTCTCAAAATTCTACATCATAACCTCACTTGAACACAAATGCTTGGTGCAAACTATCTAGTATTTGTCCTTATGAGGAAAAAAGTCTGGGAAAGAGCCAAGGCAGTAAGTCACTGTATGTTCCTGTTTATTCTACTTTCTTATTTTTCACATGTTTTATAAAATGTGTATCTCCAGTGACTAATACTTCTAAGTAACCAATTGATGCCAGTAAATGGAAGTACCATCTGTAAGAAACTGATTTGCAGAAGCCAAGTTCTCAACCATATGAGGAGGAGGAGGTGTTAGAACTTAGTGAGAGACGACCGAAGTGTAGACTTGGTTTTGGTAGTCAAGATGATTTTAGACATATTATGTAAGCAGGATGTGAGAGGAAAGGGGAGAAGGAGACCAAAATGCTGGAGCTCTTGTTCAAGAGGAACAAAGATGAAATAGTGGTGATGGAAAAGGAGAAGAAAAAGAGCATTTGGGAGAAAGGACATTTAATTCCCTTTGGAAATGTAGTGGATGTTGATTGCAGACACAGTGAAGAGCATAGACCAGTGTGCTTACTCAGGGTCATCCAATGACTGCGATAAAATGAAGGTTAATTAAGTGAAAGGGAGTGAGATCACTGCTCTCATTTGTTCACTTTCATGGAGAAAAATGTAAGACCTTTGGGCTAAGTTCATGTGGTGCTGATACCGTTGAGTAGCTGCATGCTTATTTATAGTATCCTAGTCAGAAAAGTTTTAAAATTCTCAGTTTCCACACTCCTTTCCTTCCTCTCTTGGAGGGCAACCTCTCAGGAGTAAAAGTCAATCAAAGGTTGAGTCGCTGAAGCCAGAGAACTGTTTACAGTTTTATCTAACAATTGAGTTTATCCCAGGGAGATCAGAGGCAAATTTTCATGCTCATCTGGTAATTTGTTGTAAACACGGCAAGGAATTTGTGCAGGGAGAGCCAAAGCTGACAGGATAACAAGAGTATCTTTAATATTTTAAAGTAAAATCTGCAAAAGATGTTGTTAAGTATCAGAAGATTTCATTAAAAGTTGAAGAGTGAAGGTGGAGTGCAGCACTGCAGCAGAATGATGAGACGCACTGTGCCGGTTTGAGGGCCTAAACCATGACATGTGCATTTCTTCATGCAGTTTTCCCTCACTAAGTGCTCGGGAGACAAAACATGGTAGAACAGAAAGCAAAGAGTACAAATATCCTTTTCACAGGATATTCCTTACTTCATAGAGCGCTCTCTTGGATAACATCAGCGAGTGCCAGAGAAGCTTTTATTTTAAATGACTGAGAGAATTCTTTTTAAAGTTCAATTACGTGTTTGTTCTTGCCTATGTTGAGAAGAGTGAGCCTCTCAGGAGGTCTTGCTGCTTAGAAAAACATGCCAGGAGATGCAGCACAGAATGTCAATGCTGCACCTTTTGATAGAAGTTGCTCGATATTTTGACAAAGAAATGTTTCAGGTCATTGGAGGATAGCAGCTTTTGGCTCAACTTTCCCAAGCTTGAGGCCTGACTCATCTGACAAATGCCTGAAAACAGTATGACCTAAGCAACTCACGTAGAATGTAAAAGTTTAACGTGTAGGTTATTTGGCGTCTGTATGTGGCAATCGAATGTGCACAAGTCAGGTATTCAAGTGTAGCAGTGATAGATCATTGACCGCTTAGTGTTCACCTGCTTACCCCTATTTCTCAGTTGGCACCGTGCAGATACCTCTCTCGATACACCTCACCTGCCCTGGCAAAGCAACTACTGGTTTTCCTTCTTGCAAGGGGATTTCTTCCTTGCGTTTGTCAAGTCTGTTATTACACCCTTCTCCCGCCCTCCTATTGGGAGGTAGGCTGCAGAGCTCAAGAGAGCTTCATAAGCCGAGTTTAAGATGGTGACAGAAAAGGGAAGAGAAATGTGCATAGCAAATTATGTTCTGGCTGGCTACTCTGCTGGTAAACAACTCTGTGGTACACAGCCTGAAGATGGGGTCCTGTAAGCTGGGAGGGCTAATGCAGGCTGTCTGAAGAAAAAAAATAAAAGTAGATGGAGTAACACAAATAAGAGACAGAATAATAAAGTCTGGGATTCGCACAGTCATGGAACCAATAGAAATTCTGTCTTTCCATTTTAAAAAAGCCCCCCCCCCCTTTTCTTTTTTCTCCAAGAACTCCATCACTGAGGTAAAAGATGGAAGATCTGATTATCTTATAGCATATCTTTGAATTTGGTTCCTCCATTCTCAAAGCAATTTTGAAGCATCTGGCAGTTCAGCATCTGCTTCTAACTCATACAAAACTGAATAAATGCTGCCTCGCCTCTTGGAGATTCCTTCTCTTGGATTGCTGGCTCAGTAAATGCCAAATATTGTAACAATAGTACCCGTATCTAGAATGGTCTCAGGATTAATATGCTATTTCTTGTAGTTCTAAAAAAAAAAAAGCATAATGCACAATACTTGCTTAGCTGCTCTCTGGATGCCAATACTTACTGTCTTTTAGAGATTGTCTCTTTCCTACTATGCTGGGGAGATAAGCAGCTGATAGGGGAAGCTGTCTGTTTTCTGAATGAACACACGTAGAATCGAGATTGGTATCCACGGCTCTATGTATTGGCATTTCTGAAGTAGAATTCTTTGCCTTCATTTTGGGAAAGGATATAAAAACTCCCTGCATTTATTAGCAGGAGTCATGAGATATATGGGGATGTCATAACTGAAGGTCCAGGAATCTTAGTCCGTTAGGTCAGAATGGTCAGCTTGAACTCTTCATTTAGGTCAGAATGGTCAGGTCGAACTCTTCATTTTTCATGTTTTGCAACTCTTTAATCATGTTGTGTTTTATTTCTGAAGAAAATGCCGTTGCTTAAAAATCTTTGTTGCATTGTGTGTACTAGAATTGAAAACAGCACCATGGCATGAAAAATCTTCTTTCTTTTCCAGTTTGTGCATCTTAGGATTAGACTTTTTTTTTTTTTTTCTTTCATATTAACGTTGTGCTGAGCATCCAGGTTTGGTTATTCGTCTCTCCCTATTTTCAAATATTCTTAAGGGTCAGTACTTTCTAGACAGGATCCCTGCTACGTAAGCATAGCTTACATGCTTTGGTGCTTGAAGTTTAAACTTAAACTTAATTTTTTAATAATTATTATTAATTAGTATTTTAGATGTTACTTGCTGGGACCCAATTTATGAAGTGATCTAGGTCAATGATCTGTCCTCTGCCTGGTGCTCCAATCACAAAAATAGGCAAAAGAAATCTCCATTAATGACCCTAGTAGGAAATCTAAAAATAACATGTAATTACAGGGCCTATTGGTTAAACTGTAGTCAGGATAATGTATGCCACCCTGATTTGCATCTTTCAAAAAAGCTATGTATTTGCTGACAGCTTGTTTTCCAAAAGCTTTAAATTTCTTGCAGAATTCTTGTTATAGTGGCAGTATTGCTTTTAGTGAATGAAACTATAGACCCATCAAAAAAAGATATGTTTATTTTCACAAATTCTGTCGTGTGTAACTCTGTGTCCACTGGCATTGCTTATATCACTCTACTTCAATTATTTTTGTCAAATCCCATATTAATTAGACTTTATGTTAATTTGTTTGGGACTGCACTTTGACTGACAGCCCTACAATTACCAGGATTATCCCATTTCTGCTTTAAAATTGTTTTATACAGCATTAAAAAGACCACGCTAATGTTCTTTTTATTTTACTAAAAAAAAAAAAAAGTGATCTTATGCTCATGCATTGCTCGGCTTCTGTTGTTTCTCCCTGGATTTCAGTCAGTCGTCAACCATCTTAGTAGTTTTAAGTTTGCAATACTGGTTGTTACCACTGGGAGACACTATTTAATTGATTTTGGTTTTAAACGGTGACTTTTTGCTTCCATTACCGTGTCTAATAGGCTAAAATTCAACATTTCAGCTTCTGTGAACAAACTGCTTGGAGTTGTTTATAACATAACTAGACAAATTTCTTCTCCAAAATAATCTAGAAACTGATGCTGTTTTGTAATAGAAAAAAAAAAGAAAGACTTTGCAGATCTCTTCAAGCATGTCAGGAATATGAAACTACATGATGTTTACAATTATTGGAAGCATAAACCAAATCTATTTATCACAATACCTGATTTTTGCTATAGTATGCATTTTGGTTTTTCCTGCCACCCTTTTCTTTCATGGATGCAGTTCATAAATTTACTATATCACTGAATTGCAAAGTTATATACAAATTTGTTCCACTTGTTTTCTATACATTTGTTTACTCTAGGGGTTTTGCTATATTTACTGATAAGAGATCTCAAATATTATTTAAAGAAAAAGAGCTTTTATATTAACATCAGTACAATGTTAAGCTTTAGCCCATTGAGGAGCTTTAGGTTATTTGTAATTGATAATAATTTGGTGAATTCCAGTATTTCTACTTTCATAAACTATGTTTACATTCACTATGCTAGAAGTTATGAAAACAATTTAGATAATGGGGAGTCCACCATATTAATATTTTTGTCATCAAAATGCATTTGATTTGGTTGGAGCCTGTACATTGAAATGATGTTCTATGGTGCCTCAGCCTCTGGAGTGGCTCCTGTACGGTTCAAAGTATAATTGTGGTTAGAGATGGAAAGACCCAACAGGTCATCTTTCCCACCCACTACCAAATTGGGATTGCTCCCTATAGTATATCTAGCTCAAGCTTGAGGTCAGCGCTGCACAATAGAATGCTCTAAGGTTTATTTATTTATATGCCACAATAAATAGAAAATAGAATTGCAAGGGTGACTTTTTTTACCTCTGTTTTCAAAATTGCCAGGAGAAGTTTTCTGGGTGAAACTGATTAATTTGCTCTTAGGCTCCTATCATAAGAAATTAAATGGGGTTGACCTGGGGGGAACTCTACTGTTGTGATTTGCTCTACAAATGAGATACAAAAGATTTTCCTTGAGAGCTCAGAGATGTATATTGAAACTAAAGGAAAAGATATCATTCTGTATTTCTTGTCTGCAGCTATGCATCTTAGGTGCTTTATATTTTTATCACTAAAAAGCTATGAGTAAAGAATTTATACCCCTAACTGCTCTGTCCTCTGGCAAATCATATTGCCTCAGTAAACAACAGTTTATTGATTTGTTTTTTTTAATTGTTTACAAAGTAAAAAATGCAACATTTCAAAATACATCATTTTGTCATAATTGTCAAGAACCAGCAAATAATTCAGGCATACCTAATTGCATGTAGTAATATTTTAACCTATATTGTACAGTTCTGTATGTATTAATAGTTGTGTTTCCTTACTGTAAGTGTCTGAAAACTGACCAACAGTGAGTATTTTGAAGTTAGTGTAGAAGTCATAAAAGGTACTGCTAACCATTGATGGTGGAATTTGAGGTTTTCATTTGGCAAATGTTCAAGCTTAAAATGTGTTTTTCATGATTATTCCCCTTATTAAAGCTCATTTGCTATTCATGGAAAGTGAGCACAAAAGGGATGTGAACAATCAAAAGGAATCCATTTAAAAATTCAAATGAATTTTCCAGGGGAGATGGATTGCAGTATTTGCCCAACTCTACTGGGTATACTCTGCTGCTGAATGTCTTATTAATGGGTGCCTTTGTCATTGTCCTCAAGACTTTCATCACAAATGTTAGATAGTTTTGTTATGACTTCATATTGCAGTCATTATGCAAAATTTGTTCTTGATATTGCTGAAATGGTTCTTGTAGAGTTATGCTAGGTGAGCGAGTTTAAATTTAAAAATTTAAAAATTTTTTTCAAATTAGTTAATAACTAACTTGTTGTAGTAATAACTACTGAGTTTAGATGTGGTGGAGTTGAAGAACCTCAGATCATCATCCAGTGCTAAAAGCTGAGACATTACTTCCAATGTCCTTGCTCGTAGCAGTCTCAGCAGCTGCAGTTACCATTCTGTAACTGCCAGTGTAGAAAAAATACCCAGCCATGGGAAGAATCTGGATCATCAAATGTGAGAGCAAAAAGCAGTAACTGCTGTTTATTTTCTGTTTATGCTGAGCTCCTGCATGCTTAGTTGCACTTTCTTTGCTTGCTTTCATGAGAGCAGGATACGTATTTTAGGTTCTTTTCTCTCCACTGCTTTCTTCCACAAGGTCTAATAGAATTAAAAGTAAGGTGATCAGTAACTGTCATGTAACTTCACATATGAGTCTACAGTGCTACTCTTAGCTTACTGTAATTTCTGAATGAAGGAAAAGTGTTAAAATATAGGCTAAAAGCCTTGTACTTGTAAAGCTAAATAGCACATGTATGTGTCCTAATTCCCCTTTATGTTGGAGAGTTAAAGTTGTGTGAGTAACTGCATGGTTTCTAGGGGCAGGTAAGTGAAAAAGAATTTGCTGTATCATTCAGCCTGAGGTTTTGGAGATGCATTTACTCATGCAAGCTGAGGTCAAAGGCTAGTGTTTTTCAGAAAGGTCTCGCTGCTTAGCCAAATTTATAACTGCTTGAAGTAAAGCAAAGAAGATCAAATTATTTGCCAGGGGTCACATGCCAACTGAGTGGCTCAGCCAGGATTTGAGCCAAAGATCCATTGTCTTGGTTCATCACCCTTGACGGTAAATAGTAGATTTCATTCTGGTTTATGAAGATATTAAGCGTAATGTTTAATAAGTTTCTGAAAGTGACTGAGCTGCCATTATAATAAGGAGATAGTCCAATGAGCTCATAAAAAGTTAAGAAAAACCAAGTGATCTTCTTCTCACCCAGAGTTCAATCCAGACCTGTACAACTGACAATGTACAGAGACATTGTACATCCTCACTTTGCAGGTCACAGGGAAGAGAGTGGCTGTCGATATGTGTGGTCCAAACAACTATTTGAGCTTGTGCTCTCCTGGTGCAAAGAGGCTGATATAGGTTGCCTAAGATATAAATATAGATCAGTTATAACACGGTTTTCAACACATCCTGTTCAGAGAACTTTGTGTTTAGCTCTAGAAATGGAGCTACTTTCTGTGGCAGCTGATGTGACATGGAAGTTTCTGGGCACATGAAGGACATCAGAATGGCAATCAAATACCAAGATGCTCATTTAATCTAGGTAGAGACTGCACGACTTTGTGAGTTTTTCATGTTGATGCTTTAGATGTTTTTTTCCACTCTTTCTCTAGTGCTGTATCTAGTGTGTGCTGCTGAGGAAGTGCAAAGCAGCGGTGTGAGGTGTCCCACATGTTGGACTGGCAAGTGCAGCTGCAGGTAAGAGAAAGTTTTTCCTGCTGATGCAAACTGAAGGCAAAAGAGCAGACCCAATTCTTTGGCAGAACAGTTCTGTATTTAGAGTCGGGTGACATGAATTCTCTTTCAGGTACGACAGGCTATGCTTTTAGAAGCATATAAGAAGATGGACAGACAATCTTGGAATATTTCAATCTAATAGTTTTGCTTAAAATTGAGTTCAGCATGTTATTTTCCAGCTTGTCTCCTTTTTTTCTTTTTTTTTTTTCTTTTTTTCTTCTGGTATGTCCTGTTCCTTCAGTCTCATTTTTGGAATTTAATATCTCCCGTTGATGATTTCTATTCCTTATCTTCCCTTGATCCATGTCTGCTTCTCTCAGATTCTGTCCCCTTGAGTCTCCAACTAATGTCTCCCTGTATGTCAGATTAAAAAAAAAAATAAAGAAATTACAAGATGCTAGGCTGTGAAAGGAGCAAGAGAATGTTTATGTGGTTGCAGCAGGCTGACCATTAAAATGACTTTATTTCTACACCATTTCAGATGCTGGTCTTGACAGTTTCATTTCCGAAACTATTTATACTCACAAAAGTCCGTAACAGCATTTCCATTATTTTCTTATATGCTTCTTTTTGCCTATATTTTATCAAGTTAGCTGCTTCTATTCAGGCCTGATTTCAGAAAATAGGAATACAAAGTGGAAAAATCCTTTCTAAAAGAGATTGTAGCTTTTTATCTATTGAAGTATCTTTCTGTGTCCCAACACATTTTTATCTCAGTCTATTTTTCAGCTTCTGCTGTTTATTTGATCCAATGGTATGACATACAGGGAAGACTTAGATGAAAGTTTCACCTGAAGTGTATGCTTCCTCGTAGCTGAGGAACCTCACTAAAGCTTCCTTCCTCATTATTCACCAAAGTCCTCTTTCTCTTCTAGATACTGTTTCCCGAGCATGCCATATTAAAGCAATGGCTCCTTATAACTATTGCTTCACACTGAAAACATAGAAGCAGTAGTTACTTTATTAAACTAGTACCACTGGGCATCACAGTAGGCTAGGATGAAGAATGATTGGTTTTATTGTCTTGCTTTTCTTAGTATAATGTTGTCCAAACAATTATATATGCAATGTGCCATTTTTCTTCTACTTCATTAAATGGAAAAAATCCCACAGCTAAACCGCAATTCGGAAAAAGGAAACCGTAACTAATATTAAATATTCGTAAACAACATTATGCAAACTGTGACAGAGCTTAATACAATAAAGAGATAGTGGAATATGTAAAATTCCAGACACTGGAAATTTCTAAGAAAAACTCTGTTAGGAGTAGTCTAGGTGTAACTTGCACCTTACCACAGTAATCAAATTAGCGATTCCCAGGCTTTCTACTCTAGCAAACCACTGTCAGCTCTCAGTGCTTGTCTACGGATCACCAGACCCCCTTAATGTCAGTGTTTGTTGAAAACATAACTAAGGCAAACACTTGCTATGATTTTATAAGTTACAGTTTGGAAACCACTACACATGACTGCTTTGGTCCCCTCCAGCTTTATACTTCTGTGGTTCTGTACTGTTGCCGTAATTCCAGGGTGACGGTAGAGTAAGTTTGGGATGATATATGATAATAACAACTGCCTGAGCTGCAGACCCTACTACAGTCTCATTTGCTTGCCTCAGAGAGACTACTTGCCCAGGAAGGTCAGCAGGTTGTTTGCTTCCTGTTGAGCTAATTGGCAGAGTGACAACAACTGCCTGCCAAGCAAATGCGCTTGTTTAATCTCTGTTGGTTGTGGGTAAAAACCACCAATAGACAAAAGAGGCCTTTTTTTTAAAAAGAACTAATTTAGAGCTGGGTGAAGATGGGTTTTCCCCTTAAACCCCAAAGTATCAGTAATAGCCGCTGTAGATGCGTACAAATGCTAAACATCTAAGCTCAGCTTGGATCCCTTTCTTTAACTGGGGTTCAGTAGTAGGAGAGGTGAATTATTGATCTCAGTATAACATTAAAAGTTTACCAGAACCAGGTGGATTTGATGTCTGTAGTTATATACTTAAAAGCTGAATGGCAATTGTAAGTGCAAGATTGAATGGAATACAGGAGAGATGAGGAATTTCCTCAATTGATTTAAGATGCATGAAGCTGGTGGAGAGTACCTTTCCACTTCCATATAAAGGGTGCATTCAAGGCCCAAGGGAGTCAGTGCAAAGGTTCTTGTTCATGTTTGTGGGCTTTTGATCAAGTCCTAAAGACAGAGTCAAGACTTAAGATGTTTTGACTTGGAAACAAAGTCTCTGATGCAACTACATAATTTCTGTTATTCTCCTGTAAAGTGATGTGTGTTAATTGTCACACTGATCAGAACGTGTTCTGCATCACTGTACTATTTCTGGTTTGATGATTGTGGTAAACTTGGTAACCTTTTTCAGCCTGTGAAGCTGTACGCTTCCTTCAGATCCTTCATTTAGCTTGTAAAAGTGCTTTTTAAGTTGTAATGGACAAAATTTATATTTATTTTTGCCAGTTAGGGATGACTGGGGGCTAATGGTGTTCTAAAAATACAGCAATACTTTTAGTACTGCTTCATCTTTGCGTCTTTCAGAGATTCCCATGCTCTCCATTTGTATGTAATGTGTCTGTTGTTGCCGTTTCCCTATAATAGAGGGCTATCTATTTGGTATCCTTAGGATTTGCAGGTTTTAATTAGAATGGATTTATGTTGATTAGAGTTGATGGGATTGAAATGCCATGTAGTTATTAATTTCCTAGTTTTAATTTTGCTACTTAGTCATATGTTACCAAAAATATCTTAGAAATACATTTTTTTCCCTTGTAAAGTGGCAAAACAGAGAAATAAATGCATCGCGGCATGCTCTCATTTTACGAATAAACTGACAGATCTTGACTTTTTAAATTCCATGAATGCCTATTGAGCTGGATGAACATGAAAAGAAATATTTGCAGCCAAGTTTTCTGAGATTTTATTTGAAAACTGGGATTTTTGTTAAAATTTGCTTGTTTTCTTTTTACATTTAAAATGTCAATGGACATAATTCCTTGAAATTTGAAAATGTCTGCTTTAATTTTCATATCTGTAGCGTATGCACCACAGACCTTAATTCTGTACAGAAATTAATATTGAATCAGTACATGGAATGCTGTTTCTGTCTTTTCAGGTAGAAGAGTGAGGCATAAATTAATCTGTGATCCAGACCAATAGTCAATCTAAAGGTGTGTCTTTAGAGCTCACTCTAACAGAATAAGGCCTCACGCAGAATGGACTGGATTTGTAGTCTGCTTCTCTCTACCATGATGAATAAAAGCAGTAACAAAATATGCCAGAGCAGATAAAAATTCAGATTAGACTATAGAATCATAGAATGGTTAGAGTTGGAAGGGACCTTAAAGATCATCAAGTTCCAGCCCTCCTGCCACAGGCAGGGACATCTCCCACTAGACCAGGTCGCTCAAAGCCCCATCCAGCCTGGCCTTGAACCCCTCTAGGGATGGGGCAGCCACAGCTTCTCTGGGCAACCTGTTCCAGTATCCTCTTTCCGAAATTTCCATGCTGAGCCAGTTGAATCTGAAAATATTAGACCACAACATTGAGATACACAAGTCCAGTTGGCAGAGTTTTGGACTACAAATCGGCATGCTCAGGTTTTATTCTTAAGATTGTTTGTGAATGTGGGAATCAAATTATGTCCTGGTCTTCATTAAGAACTCTGGGTACTACCTTTATGCAAACAAATTGTAACAGATAGAGGTAAATATGGTCATAGAAAAGAGGTGCAGTTAAGAGAACGTTTATATTCAGTGTTGACATTCAACTAGTTCTGAAATCTTCAGGGTAAAAATTCACACAGAAATCTATCATAAAGATAAATTCACAGCTTCTTTCAGCTTGTCTGTTCTTTCTGTAATAAAACCCATTCCTCACAATATAAGGCCAATGAACTAAAAATTTGTTTTGATAGAAACAGAGCAATGTGTGTTCCAGTGTGTCCAAGTAATGCCAATTGCTGTAACAGTACATTTCGTGTAGATTTAAGTTCCGTCTTTAACATTGTCTGTCTGGAGACAGCTGTTTGAAGAAAACTGGCTAAATTTGATGCCCCAGAATATTTAGAAGTACTTGTAAATAAGTTATAAATGAAGATATCAAATAGTCTTGTCTCAGAATGTCAATCACATGAATTTTGATCTCCTTCAGTCCTTATTTTAATTTTATTATCTGGTTTGCTGACACTTGGAATTCTGGTCAGTTTTCTCCAGAGGGGAATTTCCTAAGGTAAAGCAGACTCTTGGGTTTTTGTGTGAAAGAGCAGAACTTTGTGGGACCTCACTGTATTGGTGAAGGCAGATGAAGTGAATCAGCATTCTTTAGCTACTGATTTCATACCCCTTTTTTGATTGCTGCTCGTGGCTGTTCCAGCCTTTGGTTTTCAGTGAAGGACATTTTCTAGTGCTTAATATCCCTATGTTTCTTCACAGAGTACCTCTTGCGGAATTACTGCTTTACGTCAGTGCCAGTAGGTTTCTGATTTGGGCCAACCTCAATTTAAGGAAACACAGATGTATCTTTAAATCTTTAAATACTGGCTCTCTGAATGACTGGAAGAACCTAAGAGATTGGTAATAGTCTATGCAGCTTTTAACTCAACTACAAATAGAGCTGATAATGTTCAACCTGTAGATGCCTGTTTGGTGGTGTAAAGTTGGGAATCGGATAAATTCCTTCTATGCCCTTGACTCTACCTCAGTCAGTACAAAGAGGAACATCCTGTAGATAGGCAGGAGCCTGACAGATGAATTGTCCTTTGGCTCTCTAAATCAGAAGGTGAAGGTGTGGTTGGAAGCAATTAGTTTCTTGCTTCAGTTGCAGTATGAGTTTTCTTGACAGAAAAATAATCTAGTCATTGAGGCTATCGATATTGGAATTTTCACTAGCAAGACAATAATTGCTGGTGACCTATACGACATTGCTATTAATTATGCATTATATAAGCTGCTTTTCATATTTTTTGTTCATTGTGAGGGGCCTCTTTGCTTCTCAGTTCACATACATAACTCTCATTAACAGTAATAAGAATTTACGTCTTGTAGAGTGATTGTCAGTCTATTTTGATATTCTTCTCCAGTACTTACCAGCATTGTGTGCTTCAAATAAAGGCAGAATGTCATTCTTGTTGCTAGCACATGCTTGAGGATCCTGATATATTTCATCAAGAATTCCACACTGAAACTGCTTTACTGTGCTCAGGATAGCAGACCACTTCTGTGAAGCTTGGAGACTGGAATATACCCAAGCTATTTAAACTGCTTAGGCTATCCTGATCCATCAAAATAGTTGATCTTTTTCTACAACAAAGCTGTCACAGCTATCCTGCAGCAGGGAATTCCACTTGTAAATTTTGTGAGAAACTGAACTTTTATCTTGTTTCCTTAATAATAAAAGGAGTAATAGCTGAGTACAACTGACTTTCTTTTGCTATTTTTGTTAGTAGATCAAATTTCTTCCTGGAGTAATCAGCTACAGTTCAGTTGAATTAATTTGACTTCTTCCATTTATATCATAGCGTAATTATTTTCTTCAGCCTTACCAAATTATTTTTTTTTCTATTTTTAAATGTACGTTAACACTAAGCAAAAAAATAATTTCATGACCTGGTCCAGTGGAGATGCCTTAAGAAAAATAGCAGTTACTGGGAATGACGGTCGCATACGCATGATTAAGACCAGAATTTGTCCTTATATAGGACAAGATTTGCACAAAACCCCTAATCACTGGCCAGTTCTTAACTCATTTTGAGTACCCTTTATATTGTGTATGTGAACAGAATTAAAAGCTGTGTTAATGGAAAATCCAATTGACAGGATTGAATCAGCCCCTATATGCTTAGTGTCTACTTGAATTAGATTAATAGCTTCTGTATACTTATGCTAGTGTTATATAGGATTGATGTGTTCTGATTATGTTTTTTTTCATGACATGTACACTGAAAGCACTGGGACGATTTGAGTGAACCCCCTGTATTTGGGAGAATAGGCCTATGACAGGGGAAAGGTAAGTTGTTGTTGGCTGGGGGATGGACCCAAACTCTAAAGGGTATCTAACTCTTTCACTCTTTGGGTTGAGGTATTGTATTTCTCCAAACTTGATACTTTAGTCAACAATTCTGAGAGTGAAATACAAGTCTTGTGAATGCCAGAGTTGCCTTTCTAAGTGAGAGTAAATTCTTGCAAGCATTGTTTGGATAGATCAGGGAAGACAAACATAAACATATGCAGAACTGGCTCTGGTTAAGACTGTATTTTCTACACTGCCTACAACTAATATGTTTGTATTTGATTTGGACACTTTGTATTGGTAGAAGGGAGTCATGCATAAAAGAGGCCAACGCTATTATTCAGTATTATTAATGATGTTGTCTACTCCTAGTTTCTCAAAAACTAGAAAACTAATAAATTTTACATATTGGAAAAAAATCACAGATAAATCAAACAAATATATAAATTCTTTAAAGTATTTAATATGTGTTAAGAGGACAGAATGATGAATTCAATATTGAAAACCAATATCAAGTTTACAATTATGTACCATTTATCATCACTGATTGCACAGACAGCATATTATTGCAGGGAACAGAATGATGCATAAACTAAAACCCTGATTGGTTTTGTAAAAAACAAGTTAAAATTCATGTTATGTCTGAAAAGCTCTGTTTTTCTTTTTCAAGCATTATTTTCAATAATAATTTGTTCATTCAGACACAAATTATGCATATTTAATTTCTTGAGCTTTAATATTAAATGTGTAATAATTCTAGAGTGTTGAAAACCGATGCTTTTACAAAGTATGCTGATTCAGTATGCTGCTATTTTCTGAGGCCCAATTCTTCCTTAAGAAAAAAGAACATATGGAAAATGAAAAAGTGAATAGGAACTGCTTTTGAATTGGACATGTAGGAGCAAGCAAATAAAAGCAGTAAAAGTGCTCTTGAAAGGTGATTTGACTTTGAAGAGAAAGCTTGTACAGGGGGCCCTTTCTTACTCAGCAGATCTTCTCCCAGGGTAAGATTCTGCCTCTCCCAAAACTCAATGGCAAAGCTCCCACTGATTTTAGTGTTTTTAAACTTCCAGTGTCTGTACTGAAGGACATACCTGCTTACTTTTATGAAAGCTGCACTTCTTTAAACTCCAGTCACCCCAGCTGAGCTCTGGGAGAGGGAAATGAATTCTTCCCTGTCTGTCACTTTATCAGCAGAATTATTAAGCAGTTGTTTGTTGCAGAGTCACTCTTGTAATGCGTTCTTGCCTTTTTTGTTCTGTGGTTTTTTGTTTTGTTTTGTTTTGTTTTGGGTTTTTTGTTGTTGTTGTTAGGTTGTTTTGGTTTTTTCCTCCAATTCTTTTCTCAGTTTCATGATGGGTGTTCAGGTTGCATGAAGATAACCAAAGATGTCATTTCAGCAAACTGAGGCTGTGCACCCATAACTGAGAGTTATTTTGTCCTTCTGAATTTCAACAACTCATTTTGATTTATGAAAGACTCTAGCTAAGCTTGAAGATTCAGCTTAAGTTTATAGAGTTATAACTCTAGGCTAGACTCATTGAGTCAATAATAAGAAAGTGAAACATCTTTTTATATCTGTATTTGTAAACTGAACTTAAAAACCAGAACTACTGAACTAGAATAGTGTGGTGCAACCTAGTGCTCTTTATGTTGAATGTCTTTATAGAGGAGGGTTGCATGTAAATAGAGACCAATAATAAATGAGTATTCTAGTAGTCACCCTCAAATATAAAACACATCCATAGCTGGATTCGTTGACATTTATTGATGTTTACTGCCTTCAAGTACGCAACCATATTACAGAGGATACCAGAACTATACTTTCCAAATGAAATTACTGAGTGGGATGGAATTTAACATGAGAAAGAATCGAGCCCAGCTCCTCTTTCTCTCAAACATCTGTAAACAGTCATACAACAGTGTAATATCTTGGGCAGTCATAGTTTGACAGGATGCCGCTCCTTTTGGGATGTTTTAAAGATAACTCTGAAGGAGGGAAAAAAAAAAAAAAAAGAAAAAGCCAAAAAAAATTTGTAGCACCAAGCTGGCCTGATTTATTTTAAGCAGACTAATTTTGTCTCCATGTGTTTCAGACAGCATCTTAACTTTTGAAAAGAAAAATCAGGGAGGCAAAGCAGTTCCCCAACTGGAAATTAGTGACAAAACTGAGTCATAAACAATGCCATTGGAACAGAGCAACTGGTGGTTTTAATAGTCTTAAATAAACAACAAAACCTAATTATCTTTCTTTATTCAATGAATCTAGTTCAAATTTGATCTATTAAATTGTATTAAATATTGAAAATAATTTAATAAATAAACATTATTGCTAATTTATTATTGATATTCATTATTAGGATGTTTGTAAAAATAATTAGAAATAGGTTGGGAAAGATGGGGATGAATTCACCCCAGGTACCAGCAGCGCTGCAGATCCTGGTTAGGTTGCCTTAACCATAGCTAATGAAGAAAAATAGCCTTCTGGAGGTACAGAGAGCTGGGTCTGCAAAAAAAAAACCAGCAGTCACTCCAGCACACACATATTCTCCACTACCCCCTTCTCCTGGTGTGGGTGTCTGATGCAAGATCTTGGGAAGGCTTCAACCCAGGACAAGGCAGCAAGGGGAAGGGTGGGAACCTGGAGGTGCCAAAGCAGTGGGAGCAAAGCTTTTTAGGAGGACGGGAGATTGCAGGGAGTCCCTTATGGAAAGAGTGTACCGATTCTGGCCCGAACTATCTTTATGCATTTTGACACTCTGCCATCACCTGCGGTCATGTACTGGCACGTTACCAAAAAACACACAGTGCAGGACAAAGAATTTTGGCAGCCTCATATGTACATAAAATATTGTACAATGTAGGGATTCATGGTGTGGCTACAATGACAAAAAAGTTCTGTTAGCCATTTTGGTACATTATCAAAATGGGACTCTGTCTTGTGTTTCTTACATACAGAGATGATAAAAAAAGCGGGAACTCAGCCAACTTTATTATTCTAATTAGAAAATAATCAGTAGAAGTATGTAACACAAATGGAGCATTTCATCTTGCAAAGACTGTACAAGCATAGGATTGCTGGCTGAGAGCTAAGTTAGTGCAGCTGTTGAAATTGCCTGTCATGAGCATTTTGGTCTAATGATTTTCATACATTTGTAACTTCTACTACATCTTTCAGGGAGAAAAATACAAACCGTGGGTTGCAATTCGTTCCCTGTCTGATACCTCTGAGCATCCAGTGGCACGGAGCCACCCGAAAAAGCAGCAGTGGTGCAGTCGATTTGACAACTCGAGGGCAGATGCTCTGGACGGTAGAGGATGCTAGAGAAGAGGTAAATTTTCCATCCTGCTTTTCTTCGACTGTTAGCATCCCCTCAGTCTTGTGTGCTATCAGCTCTAGCCAGCTTCTCTCCATCCAGGGGCTGCTTGAGGCAGTCAGAGCTGCGTCTGTTTGCTTGTGTCTGCATGCTTCTACAAACTGCCTGCATGTAGCTGCAAACCGAGGCACCTTGAAATGGGTCCAGAAGTTTGCATGATCTCCTGCTAAGCACATCCCTGGAGTTTGATGGGTCTCTGCTCTGGAGATCCCGTTCTTTCAGCTGCAGGAGACAGGGAGACTTGTTTTTCTCCCTATCTCCTACCCTCAGCTGAGCCACCAAGTGTTTCTGCCTCAGCTAGGGAGTTTGCTTCCTCATTCCCACATCCACTGGTCGGGTGTCAACCTTGGGATGCCGGGGGTTTCAGTCTGATTCTTTGTCCTTTTAGACTATTTAAACGTATTTTAATTGACTCGGGTGGAGAAAAAAAATGAACCACCAAACATATATACAAACCCCGAGGCTTCAGGACTATATCTCCCTTCCCCCGATCAATAAATAGTTAAATAAATAATGAAATGACAGACCAACCATCACCGAACGAATAAGCCAAAAATCAGCGTCAGTGCCGCAGGAAACGGGAAAGTTTCTGCGCTCTGAAGCTGGCCCCGCGGTACCGCGCGTAAATGCAAGAATCCAGCGGGAGCGGAGCGAAGCGCGGCCCCAGCCCGGCGTCTGCGGGAGCCGGGGCTGCACCGGAGCGCCCAGCCCCGCATCCCGGGGCGACAGCCCGAGAGATGCTGCTGTGACTTGGTTCTGCGCTGGGAAATGAACGGCTCCGAGCCCCCACCCCCGTCTCCTCCCTCCCTCCTCCTCCTTCCCCCTCCCCCGGGTCCTGCGGGGAGGCGGGTTTAAGGTGGGTCCTGTGGCCGCGGTAACTTTCCTAACAGAGCCAAAGAGGCGCCTGGAGTCCCCCGCAGCAGCATCGCCTCCNTCGCCGCCTCCCGCCGCCGCCTCTCGCAGCGTCGCGCTGCTGCCGCCGCCGCAGCCCCGCGGATCCGGCCCCGAGTCCCGCCGAGGTAGGTGCGAGTCGGGACAGGGGCTGGGCGCTGCGGGGGACGCGCCGCCGGAGCCCCCGTGTCTGCAGCGGCGGCCCCTCCACGCCCCGTTTGTTCCTGGCGCTGCTGCTGCGGGGCAAGGATCTTCCTCTGCACCCTCTGGCTGCAAAGGAGGAAGCCCCCTTCCCCGCTCCTCTTCGAACTGCCCAGGGATCCAGGACCAGGCGAGGGGGGAGGCAGCCTCCCTGCACCCTCCCCTTTCTGTCCCTTTCCTCGATCTTTTTTTGGGTTCTCGTTGGTGTTTTTGGAAGTGCTGATCTACGAGAGATGTGCGTGGGTGAGATCTTACGGCTTGATTAGGACTCTCCCCTGTAAGCGCTTCTCTCAGAAGCCGCCCCCCCCCACCGCGTGGTTTACTGAGGTGTTGGGTCGGCACGAACTTTCTTCTGGTTGCGGGAGGCAGATTTGGTCGGTGTCCCCGTCCCCGGGCTGCTGCTCTGCGTGGGGAGTGGGGTGTCGGGCTGTGCCCCTCTGCTCGGTGGCAGCGGCTTCCCATCTGCACTTAGCGGGGCTCCTGATGAAAAGGAGCTTTGGGCTGGGGAGAGAGGCACAAGGGAGAAGTTGTAGGATGCAGAGTGTAAGTGATACCTCGGTTTCTTGAAGCTGGGGAGCTGGTGGAATCTCACTGTTGCTGGTGCTACTTGCTGCTGCCAAACATTCCTTTCTTTTACCTAGCCCTGACTCTGGCCACCCTGCCAGATGGCTCTTAGCAAAGAGGGAGAAGTTTGAGAATGTCAGGGTATCAGTTCCTAAATTCAGTGCTCAGCAGAGACCCTCTGCTGACAGCACACAGTTCTGATGCCTGTGTTTATTAACATTTGTCTGCAAGCACTGGGCTTCTGGTTGGCCCAGAGGGTTGGTATCCTGTGAAACCAAGGCAGCCATCTCTCCAAGCATCACAGGGGCCGGGGTTTTAAATAAGCCTTGTAATCACGGAATACTGTGAAGGCTGAGGTTAGCCCCTGCCCTCCTCCTCAGCACAGAGAAAGTCCAGAGTTAACTGAAAGGAAGTCTACAGTTAGTATCTTTATGATCTTCTGATCTGGATCATAAATACTTAGCATATGAATTAACTAGAATGTAGTAGCATGTCTTCTGTATCCTGTCAAATGGGGGAGACCTCTGCCCCTTGGTCATGCTTAGTTCTGTATTTTGGTGATAGAAATCCCAAGTCAGGTAATTGGATGTTATGTCTCTTAATTTCATATTAACAGGGTTAATGAATTCTTTGGAGATTTCTTCTGGGATATTCAAGTCTCAGTCCAAATCCTTCCCCTTCTGTTAAACTTCTCTTAGACCATAAGGCAGAGCTTTTCAATCCCCCTCTGTGCTGGGACCTTCCTTATATATCCACTTTGTTATTAAATTGCACAAGTTCTCCTTCTCAGAGTAATGTCTGATGGAGGGATTCTTTTAGGTATATTGCCTTGCTTATGGAAGTGCTAAATAGAAGTGGGTAAACCAACTGAGCAGCCTCAGCCTAGGATTTGGTTTTATGTCATCTTTTACAGACAGAGGATCTGATCTTTCAAAAGCTTATGAGCGAGTTCACGTTCACTGGTCAGGAGTCTATTACAGCTGATGTGAGGCACCTGAGTTGGCGGTGCATTAGGACAATAGATACCAAGAAGCACGTGTGATGGATATTTGCAAAATTAGTTTCAATGCAAGTTCATGAGTTACTTGTGCGTAATGACCTCTGGAAGGCTTCTTCAGTGTTCAAACTGTTGAACTTAGTTTTCTTTCTGTTTCTTGTTAATATATGAGTAAATTTGTTACAGAATTGTGGGAGTTTTAGGGTAAAAGTGTTTCAACATAGGAAACAGTGAAACCCGTCCTGTGATCATTCCCTGTTTTTCAAAATAAAATGGCAATGTTGTCTGTCTTTCCAATCACCTGATAAAATTCTGTAATTTTAGTTAAAATAATTGGCTGACATAATGCGTTCCTAATACTTATATTTAATGTTTCTCCTTTTTTTTTTCTTTTAGTTATTGAAAAAGGACTAATTCGATCTCTTGTTTTTACAATTGAAAACACGCTAATAGTCAAAAGTATCAAATAGAAGCCAGCGTTCTCTTAAAAGTTGCATGTCTGTAAGCTTATTTACTATGAATGGGGCATTCAGCCATTTTTACTTTGAATAATCCATCGCATTTTAAACTCTAGGCAGCAGAATTCATACTTAAGCAAATGCATACAGCAAAACTATAAATCTCTGAAAACAGTTAATTATATTGGAACTGTGAATGTGCCTTCAAGTACAGCCTGTATAAACTACTTCTCTGCAGTGTGATCACAATTCCTGCAAACCTTTTTTCCTTGTCTGTGAAATCATTTCTAATTTTGTGCTCCTGCAAAGCATGTGTTTGGTTATTGTTTTCAAAAGCATGTTGTTTGAGCTACTATTTAAATATAATATTTATGATACTACTTTGGTTTTTCAGCTTAAAAAGAGAAGTGCTGTGTACCGTTGCATACTAAAAAGCTTCTATATAATTACTACTTTTTTCAGTACTGCTGTGCAAATCTCTGGGGCGGGAATTTAAATGGAGACTTTATAGAGTTCACAGCTACTTTAAATAAAAGCTATGAGCTCTTTTTCTTGAAAGATGGGGGCTGCAGGCATCGGGGAGAGTGGAAGTATGGTGCCTGCACTAGTTTTTACATTTTAATTATTGCAATATGTATGCTTGGTGTTGGCCTTCGTGTACTTCCAGGTGCATTGAAAATGTGGTGAGGTCCCAGAAACTATCCATTTGAACCACTTTGGGTTTGAATTACCTACTTACACACGTGGTTCTTACTGTGGTTTTATGCAAATGTATCAATTCTGGTTGCGTCTGGCAGAGGAGGGCTGGGAGGCCTGGGGTTACGTACACTGCCCCTCTCTCCCTTGCATCTTTGTTCAAAGGAAACTGTGACACAGTAAGAGTCGGAGTCCTACTCCAATTCAAAGCTGAAGCTGTTGAGAATGTCTCCACTGATGGTGATGGACTTCAGACCACGCTGTAGCTGCAAGCAGGATTCAGATCTCACACTCATTTTAGGTTCTCAGGGGTATCATACCTGGTCTCTGCTTGCTGGTCCACCAACAGTCAGTATTCAATATGTCCTGTGAAACGTGTCAATGTAATGCCCTACGCAGATATCTTGGTTTTCCTAGAGTGTCTCAAACAGCACTTGGCCTCCATGTTTAGGTAACAGAGTCCTTCTCTGAGTGTCTCACATGTTACTAAAAATGACTAAATATAATAAATATGTAAAACCTGAGCACCAGGAAATAGTTCCAATTACCGTTGTGAATAAATGAGTTGTCCCTAGAAAGGGTTGTTCAGATGTTAATGGAAAAGATGTAAAAAATTCAACCTCATTGTTCCGTACTGTGCAGGCTGACCATGCTGCAGTAGCGATTGGTACTTTTCTTTGCACAAAACTGATTGAAACCTCAGTGAGGAAGTTCTGTATGTTACAGAAAGAGAGATGAAAAAGCTTGTGGAAAATTAAAAGAGCTACTCTCAAAGGAGGCAAATCCCAGAAAAAATCAGTTTTAAGGATTACCGCATGGATTCTGACGTATGATACTTCTGTGTGATTCCTTTGAGTGATGTACGATTGGCGTATGCATATACAGAGAAGGAATTTTGTTTAAGAATTGCAAGATGTGATCCTTACCTTAGGAATTAAAGATTATGTACCAAATTCATGACGAGACCCTATTGCACGCCCTTGGGAAGATCAGATGCAGTAGCTGTAGAACAGTGGGCTGCAGCCTGGAAAGTCTAAGGTATTCAGTCAGGATGTCCAAAGACAAGTCCAGAATTCTCAAAAATAAGAGTGTTTACAAACAATTGTGTATGAACAGTGGTGCTGAGCCCTTCAGGCTGTTTCTGTCTGGCTGCTGCTCTAAAGGCAAAGTATTGAAATTTGTATGAAAGATTCTTTCTGAGAGAGGGAGAGACATACAAGATGAAGGTCACCCTTCAGCCTGCTCACAGAAATGCAGCAGGGAAGAAGAGCGTATCCATTTGCACCAGATTGCAAACAAACCCAGAACTCGTTTGCCTAACTTTTTCCTTTGCAGTGAGAACTAGCACTGGGAATTTCAGTAACAGCCTGAGTATAAAGGCTAATGAATGAATAGGCATGAGCCTGAAATCAGGTTCACTGCTAGAGATATGCTCTGCCTGAAAGGGGAGTTAAACACAGTAGCCAAGCAAAAATAGGTCTGTGCTCTAACTTCACGTACTTAATTTTCTAGGTTGTTCAACCCAACACATTTTAGGAGCACTAGTAGTCACTCTGAATACTTTAAAGAGTCAACATGGCACTAGAGAACTGTCAGAATATGACAGTTTAAAGGTCAGCCGAGTGTGAAATTTGTGAACAAATAATTATTTTTTATTTTTAATATTTTAGTTGTACTGAGATATGAATAGAAGTGGTTCTAGGTTCTCCTAAGTTCAGATATACAGCTGAAGTTTTCTCTAACCATTTTTTTCTTGGATTCCTTGTTAAGAACTAGACTTTTTCTAACCTGTTTTTTATCACAAGTCTTACAGCACATGACTTTTTGCGAGGTTTATGGCGTGTTGTGAACACATGAAAATCTGCTTTCTCTGGAACAAAGAAGGTGGGGAAAAAGCTATAGGAGTACTATGAGGTAGAGTATTGGAATTCACAGTTAACATCCCTAAGGGGCCAAAACGGGAAGGTAAATTAAAAGCTCCAGATCTCTTTAGTTAAAGGATGTGGCCTATTTCTATAGATTGTAGGGCTAGATAAGGTTGTTTGGGAGCATATTCTACTTTTTCATAGGATTTGAATCTTTAATGCTCACATTTGTTTTTTAGGTAAATACTTAAACAGTAGAAATTGTCATTTGACACAGCCGTTTGAAGAGCCTTTAAAGATTTTTAGAGGGTTTGGTACAAATTTTTCTCCCTTTTCTTTAACCAGCATAAACCATGGAAGTGTACTGATGTAAAGCCAGTGTAAGCATGAGGAGGATCAAGTCTTTATCATGCTTTTATAATCTACCAAGTGAGGGAAGCATAGATGATTTGTAAGTAGTCGACTGGCATATGGTACCATTATGATAACATCATGTTCACAGCACTTTCCAGATTGATATACAACCTTTCTAAAATAAGCTTGGTAGAAAAAGAAAAAGGAATGTAAAGTCATTTAGTCTAGAACATGCTTTTGGTAGCAGCGTAGGACACTGGTAGGTGACTTCACTGACACTCAGTTTGTCAAATGAGTTGTGCATCATAGTCTAGTACCTACTTGACAGGCGGGCGCTCCAGAGAGCTGCCGTTGCACTTTATACATTGGGGTCTGATTCGTGCTTTCTTAATTCACGGTGAAATGCTGCATTCATTTTCATTCCATGCAGTCTTGGCGAAGTCAGGGGGTTAGCACAGGGTATAGAATTTGTTTCTCAGGAGGAAGTCCAGTATTAAGCCCTTTGTTAGCAGAATAAGAAAGGCTGGGGTTATCTGGGGATGGAGACTGAATTATACTCGAGTTCTGGATGGAAATATCCAGACTGAGATTGAAACTGTCTCATTGACATGCTGTGTCATTTATGGTTTCCAAGGAATGGTAAAATCATAAATATTCTTAGAAGCAGGAGCCTTGACAAGACAAACTACGGCACTATTTCACTATTTCAAAGGGGTTTTATCTACTGGCCTCAGCTAGCTTAATTCTGTTAAAGAATTAAAACAATGATACTTTATATGTCGTTATTATAGCATAAATTATACTTTTGTTTGCCTTCATTTAAATGTTAAAGTTGTAAATACCACTTTAAAGAAGTGCTGGCTGATTAATTTGGAATCGTATTAACTTCTGTGTGTTAAAATGGATAAGGCAAATCAAAACCATTAAAGTTATAACACCTACCATTTCTCAAACTTAGTAAAAATGTCCAGTGTAGCGATGTTCTTCATCCCTCCTCCTCTTCTAATTTCCTTTCTTCTGCATATTTCAGGTAGGCATTTTGTCAACCAAACAGGGCCAATCAGTTATTTTACAGATAAAACTCAAGCATCAGAAAATTTACTTCTCAGTGTTATTATGCACTGCTTTTGACAAAGCACCCTGTGATGAGTCGTGCACTGAAATGCCAGAGGAAGAAGAGTAGTAGTCTGCTAGTCCTCGAGATGGACTAGCAGGTCAGGACAGGCCAGGTGTCTAACTTTTGATTTACTCAAATCTGGTGAGATGAATCCCTCCCTTTCTGAATAATGCCTAGTTTCCATTTTACTTGAAAGAAAAGTAAAAAGACTAAAAACTTTACTGTAAATGAATGAATGAATGAACAAATTTGAAAATCATAATTTGTAACTGAGCTTTAGTTTAGGTGTGATGGGTCTTGATAGCTATAGTGCTAAAAGCACTGTGCACGTATCTTCTAGAGAGTGGTGGTTTTGCTGTTTTACTGTAAGCTTTTCCTGAATGAGAATTTTTGGATGTAGCCCTAACTATTCCCAAGTAATATTATGACAGAAAATATCGTTATAGTTAGCTATGTAGGATTTTATTTTGAAGAGCAAAGTACAGTAACTGCAGTCACTCACTACAATTACTAATAACCACTTTTCCAGAAGAAAAAAAATCTTCCAAAAAAAGTACTCTAACAAATCAGTCTTCTTTAATGGTGGTAAGTGTAAGCTACAGTAAGAAGTTCTTTTGGTTCTTTTGGTCTTCAGTGCCAGGCTTAATGGGGCTTTGAGCAACCTGCTCTAGTGGGAAGTGCCCCTGCCCGTGGCAGGGGGGTTAGAACTCGAATGATCTTCAAGGTCCCTTCCAACTCTAACCATTCTATGATTCTATGATTACAGCTATCGTTAATTATGTATTACGTGTTTAAAAGGAAAGACATCAGTAGCCTATAGGATGTATTTGCATAGTAATTGTGGAGTGATTAGAGGCAGTCTCTGCAGTGAGGACTACTAGAAATAACTCACAGAAATTACAACAGTGGTAAATTACACTTTAAAAATATTAATTTACAGTAAATAATGATGGTCAAATATAGAGAAAGATCTGTATGCTGCATATGGAAAGAGATTCATTTGCATGGTACTGCCTGTTGCAGGACAGGATCCATCCATTTGGTACCTAGCACTGGATTATACACTCTGCAGGGCAGAAGTTGTGATTTATGTAAACTGAGGTCTGTTGAATGACAAAATGCCATCTGCTGTTTGTGGTCAGAAGATAACAAAGTATCCCTTAACAAATGAATACAGTCGGCACTCATATGAGTTGAGGCAGCTGCTATGTCCATTCTAATCCACAGGAATTTTGCAAAGGTTTATATTTCTTAACCTTTCTTTTTGATTTATATTTTACCACTTTGGCTGATAATGATGTAATTGAAACTTATTTCTCAAAATGTGGTTGGTTGTGGATGATCTGAGTGCAGCCTGGAAAGTGAGCTTCTTCCTCTTGCTCTGATTTGTAAAATGCAAAAAAGGTGGGAACTCCGAATAAGGAGCAAACAATGTTAAACAAGAAAGGTCATGGAAAATAGCTCAGCAGAGGTGTGTGGATAGGGATGATACAGAAAATCACTTTTAAATATAGACAATACCAAGGAAAATAAACAACAGGCAACAAAAGACAGTTAAATAAAATTCAGCCACTTATAAAAGGCTCACCCAGAAATTTTTGAGTGAAGTGAGAATGATAAAGTGAGGAATGGGGTCTGTGTAGGGTGTGCAAAATCCTTTTGCTTGGCAGGAAAGAGTCAAAGTGAAATAGTTAACAGGATGCTGTTGCACCGATTAACAGCCAGCATTTAATGCTGATGGTTTCTAGATAATTCGGGTATCTTCCCCATTATTTTTTTTTAGCAGCTATTTTTGCCCTCTTCTCTCATCTTCCTGCAGGTCTTTCTTTTGTCTTGTCCTCTGTTGTGTTCTTTTAGGTCTTTTTAAGGATTATGTTTTCCACTTGAAGGGCAGCTTGATAGAACATTAAGCAGAGGATGATTTTAAGGCCTGTGTTCTCTGTGTAGTAGGGAACTAAGTTTAGGTTGGTTGTTCTGCATCCAGGCATTTGAAAAACAGAAGAT
Organism: Pedionomus torquatus; assembly: GCA_013398155.1. NCBI lineage: Eukaryota > Metazoa > Chordata > Aves > Charadriiformes > Pedionomidae > Pedionomus > Pedionomus torquatus. The sequence continues at coordinate 26,362 of VZRU01019179.1, forward strand.
CTACTTAAAATAAAGTACACTGGAAGCAGTCTCGTAGTTCTGTTGACTTTTGTAGAAGAAACATGTTTGCACAGGTACTCTAGAATGAAATAGGCTCTGACTTTTATACACAACCAGTGTGCAGACTACTGAAGGGGAAAGCAAATGTGCGTTCTGAGCTTGCAAAAGTGCTGCTGGGGTATAAATTTTAGTAATGTAGCACACTGTGTTTAGCTGAAGGGGTGCATCAATGCTGTTAGGATCTGATTGTACTGTCCTGCTATATTGCACACGAAGCAGCACCCAGAAGGGGGAAGGACAGGTGTCGCAGTGCTGCTTTTCCTTTTTTGTGATGAAATAGGGCGCCAGTTTGGCTGTTGTAAACTCCACAGACCCTGCTGGCTATGCGCTCTCGCTCCACTCTGGCCTGCTACTGCCTGCCTGGTGTTCTCCAGGTTTGGCTGTGTCAGGCTTCAGCAGTGCAATCCCCAGCTGCCTTTGTTGTGGCTTTCCAGGAGGGGTTTTTTGAGGATACGGTACTCAACAGACACCTCGTTGGTGTTTGGGATAATAGGAGTTTGGGAGTTTACTGGTGACAGCACCAAAGAGAATAAGTAGAGTAAACAAAAGGAATTCAACTTGATTCTGGAAGGGAAGATAGTACAGAAAGAGGATGTAAAGCTCTGAAAGGATAATATTTGGGTACATAGATGTATCTTTAGGCACTTAAATATTTTAAAAAACCTAGGGATGTAGTCATACAAAACAAGTGTGTGATCTTACAGAACCCTAAGGCTGTGGAGTCTCTATCCTTGCTGCTCAGACACTGTCCTGGATTTACTTCATTGAACCCACTGAGGAACACTGGCTCTCTTTACAAAACGGTTGCTTTTCTTTGCTTAGAAGTGGCTCTTTCCCATATTCTGGAGTGCTTGCATACCACTTGTTTATTACATTGTGTGCAGAAAATAAAACAGTAATGTCAATTCTTAACTCTTGCATTAGACTTCTGGAGAAGAAATTGTTTTACTCAGTGTGTGTAAAAATATCACTGTTGGGAGGCTGTGTTGGAAATTATAGACTTGACTCCTTGTGTGTGAGGGTTAGTGCATCTGCTCTCATGAATCATTCTGGTTAGCAGCATGAACAACAGAGTCTTAAAAAGTTATGTCACTTCAGGTAAATTCTTAAGCCACAGCAAGAAAGATCTTATGAGCAGATATGATCCTCATTTAGAACATCTGAGCCACTCAGAGCAAGTGGTGCTTGAGTGTTTGCATTTGAGACTGAAACCCCAGCTGCTAGTCAGACTGTGCAGCCATCATCTTGGATGTCTGCGTATGAATTTAAAGAGTCCTGTGTCGCATGTTACCCATAATGCAAAAAAAGACACATACTTTTGCTACAAATAAGTATTTTCTTGCATTAGCATAATAGCTTGTTATTTATTGTGTAGGAATTCATAATAGACAAAGAATTCTCATCTAGCTAAAACTATAAACTATATATATAATATATAGTATATAATATATAATATAACTATAAAATTATCCAAAGGCATCAGATACTAAGCTGTTTAGAAATAGAATAAGGTGGTCTTCGTGCCGTTCTGCTTCATACCATCATATTCTTTTGTTATTTGTACACAAGACTTAAATCTATACAGTGTATGCCAAAAATATGATGTAGCCTCTGTGTTGCTCACTAGTGTATTGTAACGAGTGCGCAACTTTGCTGTATGAAGGACATGGCTTTTTATTGTTTTCAGTCTCTCAGAGCTGAGTTTCAAATCTGAACTCAAAAGTCCACAGTGATGGAAAGTGCCAGCAGTGGGGATATTCAACTGCGCTGAGCCTTGCTGTTCTTTTGAAGATGAGACTTTCATCAGAGATATGTAGGACAGAAAGTTTTTTAGGACAAACAGTTTCTTTGGATTTCTTTACATAATATATAGGCCTTCATTCTGCTTGGGACCTTTGAGCACTTTAGTAAATTCGGTATTAAGTAATAAATGTTAGGGTTCCTGTTGTTTATTAGATAAATCTACTGCCAGAAAGAGAGATGTGTTGCAGTATCAGGAGAGGTGAACCCTGTTCTTGGCTTTGTCAAATATCACCTCTAATATCAGTGCCTGCTATTTTCTGGGAATACTAATGCTCCTGATGTATTTTTTTAAATCTTAACATATTTGTAGAGTGCTCCAAGATCCTATGCAAAGTTCTCGTGAGTGCTGTATGCATTCCTAGGTGAATTAGGCTTGTGTTAGTTAAACATGATAGAACAGCTCATTCTGGACCTCCTCTAAGCTTGTGGAGGAAAATAAGTTTATTGCGAGGGGTCAGCGTGGATTCAACCAGTGGAAGACATGCTTGACCAATGCGGTAGCCTTCTATGATGGCACAACTGGCTGGGTAGATGAGGGGAGATCCGTGGATGTTGTCTACCTCGAATGAAGCAAAGCTTTTGATTCTGTCTTCCAAACCACCCTCGTAGTTGAGCTTAGGAAGTGTGGGTTGGAGGAGTAGACAGTGAGGTTGGTGGAGATCTGGTCGAATGGCAGAGCTTGGAGCGTTGGGATCCAGTGGCACAGAGTCCAGTTAGAGGCCTGTAGCTAGTGGTGTTCCACAGGTGTCAGTACTACATCCAGTCTTGTTCAATATATTCATCACTGACCTGGACAAGGGGACAGAGTGTAACCTCAGCAAGTTTGCTCATGGTACAGAACTGGGAGGAGTAGCTGATACACCAGAAGGCTGTGCTGCCTTCTCCAACATATAAATTCTTTTAAAGTCACATTTAGATCTGTGTTCCCTTAGTCAAGCCACTTCCTGAAGATACATGCTCTACTAATCAATACCCAAATAGGAAGAAATTGAACTTGCAAATGATGAGGTACTCCTTAGGTTTCTCCACTTGCTCTCTGAAGTTTCATGTCAAATACAGTAGACAAATCTTCACGTCTAAATAATTCATCTGCAAATGGTGGCAACGAGAAGGGGAGGGAGGAAGTCATTCCATGCTAAAATACAATAATGCATTAAAATTAATCAATTTCCGCCTGCTGGGGAACAATCATTTAGAAAACATTTTAATTACCAAAACTGAATAATGGGATCAGTATTTTTGAGAAAGTTGGATTCGCCCTACTGAGCACTGGAGAATCGTCTTCACAGGAGCCCGTAAAAACATTGCTGTTTTCAAGTTGCTACTTTCAATCATAATACTTCTGGGGAGAAATCTGATTTTTTCACAGCAGCTTTTAAGGAAAATGTCGAGTGGACGGCAGGCGTGTGTTAACTGTTCTGTGGCTGGAGCACAGCCTTGCATACGCTCTAGCCTTTCTTTTTCTTTCGGATGAGAATTTATTATGCATTACTTAACACGTATCTGAAGTCAAATTTTCAAGCCAAAGTGTTTGGCGGCAACAACAGATCATGTTGTAATGTAATGTTGTAAAAATAGCATTCTTGTGTCTATATCCAGCCTAGCAATGGTAGAAACTTGCAGAACTAAGGCAGCCTTGTCCATTTTCTTGGCTACAAGCAATGTTTATGACTATTACATTAGATATAATGACTTTGACTTTCAGAATTTGCCATGGAAGAGCCTGTTTCTCTCTTTGATGCATAAGGAGCTTGGTTTCCAGCTCTGGTTTTGTGGGCATTTGTCAGAGATCTGAATGTTAAGCAGAGAAATGACTCACTAATTGTAGAGCATATGGTGACCCCCAAGGAATAGCCACTACCTGGCCATCTGGGAAAGTTGTAGGAGATTGTAATAAAAAATTGCTTTTTTTATTTAAGGAGAGGTTTCTTCAGATACATGGGATACATTTTAGCCAAAACCAGTTTATGTCACTTAGAATTTTTTTCTGTTATTAAACTGTGGAAGCTTTGTTTTCTCATAAAGGTGGCATGGCAGGCACATAGTCATGTTTGCTAATTTTCCTGAAGTTTCTGTTGGATAACACTCATGCAAAGATGTGGCTGATAATGTTGAATATCTGGATCCTAACTGCAAAGCCCTCTCTTAGGTCCTGCAACTGAAGCCGTGGAAAACGTCTCTGTAAGAATACGTTTCACAAAGGTGATAGAAAATGTTGCTTAGTGTGTGTTTATACTGAGAAAGTGAGATGTGGAATTAGAGTATGTATCGGTAACGGGAGGGAAGCCATTGTTTTGCGAAGAGGTGGTGTAACTTTTCTTCCCCAACGTGGCACATTGGTCAGGAAAATAGTTAGTTAGGTGGCTACCTGCTGAAAATGTACTCACATTAAAGATGAGCATACGCTTAACTTTGCTGAAGCTGTCCTGCGTGAATTTCAGGAAAATTTATATCGCCTGGGGTCTTCGGTGTATGTTTAGAGTAAGCTTGTTTCTCAATAGTTTGCTGAATCAGGATATGAAGTTTGCAAAGACAATGGAAACAGATTCACTGGGAATGATGTAAATCTTCATGTTCGCGGTAGGGCACACAGGCAAAACTGAATAGCCTAGTAATAAAAGTACCTTGTAACTTGTTGGATGAACAAAGTTCTCAAAATGGTTATTACATGCCATATTTTCTGTTTTGGTTTATTGAAATCGAATTACTGAGAATTAAGTTGTATAATAGGCATTTTCTTTTTTATTTTCATAATTATTCTGTCACCCACATAAAACTTTTTTTTTTAATCTTGCAATAGTCTTCGGGTACTGAAATTGCTGTAGGATAAGTAAAACCAGTCTAATTGAGATTCATAAATCCACTTTTTAACAAGTACAATTAGGAATAGTTATTAGACACCAGCTGGAAAACATTAGGGATAAAAATTTACCATAGGAGGTTTTTTATGTGTTTGAAACATTGTTTGATACCAAAACCTAAATTAGATCACCAGAGAAATGAACCTACTATTTAAAATCTAATTTGTACACAGAAAGTTAATTCTGAATATTCCTATTGATAAAAATTTTATTATTAGGTCTTGTTAAACTGCCTGTTTTTTAATGGAAGTCTGACTTCTACAATGCTTTTCCTATAATTAAAATATGAGAAGTAGCAACTTGATTATATTGAATGAGTTTGTGTCCAGTGGCTGTGTAATAAACCTCAGTGCCAGTCAATTCTATTCTCTATTATGATTTTTGAAAGCATAGAGGTTTATTGGGCCTAATTCCAACCTAATTCAATTCAAAGGAATTGTTCAGTTAGTGCATTTTGGAAGCAACATTTTAGGAACCTAAGCACAGCCTTTCAAGCACATTAGTATCCGACTTGACACCTGGGGAGATGCTCTTGGGGAATTGCTTCTTTCCTATCTCCCACGAAGGAACACTGTGGAGTGTAATGACAGCAATGGCTGCCTTGGGTCAGATCAAAAATTCTAGTCCCATCTTCAGTCATCGGCTGGAGTGCGTAGCAGCGGCAAGCCCACAGCAATACTTCCCTCAGTGTTCTCCTAGTTCACTTTTCCTGGGATCTTCCTACCCTTGGCTCAGAGAAGGAGAGGCTGCTCCAGTGGCTGAGTGGGAAGAGAAGGGTAGCTTTGATATTGTGTGTGATCCTGCTGACCAGCCTTTTTAAACTTCGATTTGCCTTCGTGTAGTCCCTTTTTACTAGCCTGACTTTCACAATCCCCTCAGTATTTTAGACTCAAATTTTTCAGATCTGTTTAAAAACAAACAAAAAAAAATTTTGGAGAAAACGGATTTATTAAGAATTTATTACTATTTTTCATTATTGTACCAAGGAAAGCATTCAAGCAGTGATGTATGTTGGCTGTGTATAATACTCAATCACTGCTCAATTATGATCTGTGGAAAATCTTTGTGCAAACGTTTGGTTGAGCTTTCACCTTACTCCTGTTGAAATTCAGGCTTTATTTTGGAAATGCTGTTGCAACAAAGAGAGGATGTTTTTAGCATAATTGAACTGAGTGTCTTAAAACAGCATCTCATCAGTCAACTTGGAATTTTTTTCTTCTTATTTGTGGTTAATTATATTTCCCGCCTGGAAAATTGGACAAATCAATGTAAATGAAAGAAGATTTGGGTTTTTTTTTTTATTATTTTTTTAGGGTAAATAAGTAAACACTGTTAGCCATAATAAGCCATCTGTGAACAACACAAATCAAAGATGTAAATCCACTTCACAAATGCTTTACACCATTGATAAATTTGACTCATTTATTACTCATCTAATTAAATTGTGCACGCAGAGCAGGCAGGAACGTAAGAACGTATGCAGATGTCAAACGGGTATTTAGTGCACTTCTGATTAAGATCAGCTAGTTGACATCACACTGTGTTGATTTGTTATGATCAAACAAAACATAGAAAGAAAATGATTGAGCCAAATTCTGTTCTACATAAATTCGAGTTAAATTTAAGTAAACTGGGTAGTTTTACTGGGATCATGTGGGTGGAAACAGCAGGAAAAGAGGCCAGGAGTTGTCAAGTGCGCTCTCTGCAGCACTTGGGCCACAAGATGCTGGTGTTGAAGCTGATGTGGTGGCAGAGAAGTGGTACGGAGATGCGTGAGGCTGTCTCTGTGGGACACCCTGTAGCCACACCACAGTATCACCAGGCTGGGCACAGCAGTTTGACAGAATCCAGTGGCATGTGGCATTCGTGGGGTCAGGTTAGTGGCACAGCACTTTGGAGATCAGAGATCAGGAAGCCCCTAGGGAAGCTGGGGAGAAAGGCCAAACTGTCCATGAATTCTGTGATACTTTATGTTTAAATAATCTCTGTAACAACATGCCTGTCGAGGTAAACAGTTGAACTTTTTCAGTTTCCATCTTCTTTGAACAAAACCCAGTCCTCTTTTGTTCATCTGCTTTTCAAATATTTGCAGCAGCAATCAGTTATTTACCGGGTAGGAATTAGGCTTTCTCCTTTCTGTCAACTCACTCCTACAACTTTTTTCATTATGAAATTTAAGCAAAGGGAAGGAGCATCTCTGTCTCCTCTTTCAAAGGCACCAAGCGGTTAGTTCCAATGTTCCCATGCTCTGATTTGCAGCAAAGGGAGAGGAGGTTGGGTCTTCTTTAGCTGGCTTTTGTCTGTGTGTATAAATCAGCTAAAACCATAGGCTGTGTGTCATACGCATCACAAAGAGGAAGAGTGCAAGACAGCAAAAACCTTGTTTATTGGGGGTTTGTTTATTTTTTCTTTTTTCCCTGCCCAACTTTATGTATTGGGTTACCAACAAAGAAAGTGTTTTTATTTGTTATATGATCAAACTGGTTTGTACTCAGGCCAGAGCCATTTATTTGAGGCAATTAATTACCGTTAGTTATTCCTTCCAATTTACTTTTTAAAGAATTGCATTGCCAGGGGCGTTCTGGTTTTGGCAAGGCTAGTGTAATGCCATGACTGGGGTACACGCATCCGTATGTGTCAAATCCATGCAGTAGCCTCCTGTGTTCCTTGTGGAAAGCTGTGAAGGGAGTTAGCACAAGGATAAATACTGGGGAAAACCTCTGCTTGCCAAGAGTGGAAAGCATAGATGCAGAGACTCTGCTCATCAAGCTCATGGCTGGCTGAAACTCCAGAAAGCGGAATTCTAAATGTGGAGTTTTTCTGATGGCTTGTACCACAAAAACTGGTGCATCCAGAAGTGCATCCAACTGGCAGCCAGTGTCACGCCAAGATACCTGCTGCTCCTAGTCCAACCCATCCATAAACTTGCAGCTACAAGGTGCTTTAGAAGGATCTTTTAGCTCAACATCAATCAGAGCCACAGGCCAGAAAATGGAATGTATATAGTTTAGATGTCTGTTTGAAAAATAATGACAGGCTTCAGAATATGTGGAGATAAAAGCAGTCGTTTCTGGTGAGTGTTTTGTTTCCTACATCTAGGAATATTCAGGCATTTTGATGACTGTGAGCTGTGACTTCTTGAGAGGGTAGGAGTCTGCTTGGTTTACTGGACTAAAACAGCAGTCTTCTTCTCTGGCCTTGCAGCTCCTGAAAAGCAGATTGCTGATAAGAAGTTCATAACATTTCAGTTTATGCTAGTATGTTCTCTTAGAGCAAAAAAGCTGATGTAATTCAACAGAGACACCATTAACTTCAGCAAATTCAAACCACTGCTGTAAGAGAGCATGAAACTCATCCCGTGATTTGATTTTGCTGCTGTATTCTCAGTCTGGTTAGGAGATAACTCGATAACATTTTCCAGTCAGCTTCAAATTAAATGCAAAATCTTTGTTCAACTAAATAACTTTGAACTTACAAATAGCCAGAAATATCCTCCCCTGAATTTCTTGTGCTTGGAGGAAATTTTGTGCCTCATATGAGACCACGTTTTGTGTCACTGGTAAAAGAATTTCCTATGACTTTTTCTCAGAAAGTACACTAATTTTAATCTGCAACTGTGAGAGTACCTCTTTTAATTCACTTCCTCACAAAAGCTTGCAAAGTGTTTCTAGTTTTTTGGCTTGTATTTTACTCTCCTTTTTATATGAATTCCCAGTCTATTACTGGAAGTTTGTGGAAAAGAAGTGCATATTCCTATACTGCTTGTGTCTCCAGGTACTCCTCCTTCCAGTGCTATGGCACCTATGTCCCACGCACTCCAGGCCCCCACTCCCTTGGCGTGACAATGTTCTTTACAAGTTGGATTTTGTCCCGATCTACTTTGATGATATTATTACTTCACTGAGTTCTCCAGTGACACCCAAGAAGTGAGCATTTAGGACAAAAAGTAAGGACAGCTTCATTGAAGTGAAGAAGTGCTAAATGTGTGTTGCCAGTTTTGAGAAGACAGAAGCTTAACTCCCAGTCGTTTTCTAATAATATGACTCCAGCTTTAAGCAAGTCCTGCTCTGTCTGTCTGACAGCGGGACTCGTACCTGGATAACGCTACACAGGATTGTATGCACCTTCTTCCTGTGCTTTTTGCTTGTCAGTCTCCATGTCAGTCTATTCCTTCTCCCTTCTTGGAGTCTAATCCTTTCTCAGCTTGGATATGTCTTTATTCCCAAATGTGTCTTTGCTGTTTGAGTCTACTCTCAGCAGCATTTCAATAGTGTTGTGGGACCAATATTTTAATTTGATTTGTAATACCTGACTGTCAGGCTCCTTTTAGTATGTTGCAGTTTAAATGAGATGAAATAGGATCCCCCCTCAATGCTAGTACCCTTATTCTTTTGCCTGAATGATTGAAACACCTGGAAGCCAGTACTAGGGTGAAGGAAACAAAGGCAGGCATTAATGTATCTATCAGCCCTATTTATGAACTAGTTAGAACTGCGGTTTAATGACCATTCAAATTGCTTTTGGTGTAAGATTTCAGGTAGAAACATTTAATTACTGAAGATCTTGCTCTTCTTTGGAGTTACTTTTTTTTTTTTTTTTTTTTTTTTCTTGGC
>VZRU01019179.1:35708-56952 GCA_013398155.1 Pedionomus torquatus
CCCCCCGACACAGCTTTCATTTTTATTACAAACTTTATCTGAATAATCAAATTCAGCCCAGTGTAAGACATAAGGTCTCTTCTTGCTGTGGCCGAGTTTACATGCATAATTCCTTTTAATGCATCAGTACATCAAGAAGAAAATATGCCACTTGATGCTCTCAAAGCCTCAGCTTGCATGTTAAAAAATACGTTCCTGTAGCAGATGTACATGTGTGCATCTGTTGTCAGAACATGGAAAGGTGTATTTTGGAATAATTTAGAATACATTAGACCATATATGGGTGTAATTGCTGGCTGCATCAACCCTCCTATTTTTAGGAAACAATTGGTTAGTTGGTTATAAACGTAGAAGTGATCGAAAAGATGAGCACATCAGATTTACTTTATTTATATCCTCTTTTGAAAATGTGGCCATACTTTGTAGGGATAATTTAGATTGAATTATGTTCGAACCACCATCTGAAACTTTGGAATGCTTTAAATGATGCTGTCCTGTTCATCATTAAGGATTATTTCATATTGAAATTTTCCATTATGTGAGAGAAATCTTTAAGAAAATTGCACTCTTGCATAATTCTTCAGGTAATTAGAAGGACTGTTCTTAGGTCTGTGAGCATGGGAGTTTAGGGAGAAATATTAATGGCATATGAAATAAGCACACACATAAAAGAAGCCCTATGTGCTCATGGGTGTGCCTATATATGTATAAATGTGAATATTCAATACATTTTATTTTCTGAAGTTTCACTTCCATGGGTGTTTCTTTCATTTGGTTAAAGCCATTTTTTTTCATATTGCCAATAGAAGTGTTCATAGTAGGGATATATTTAGATAGACAGAGCAAGTGTTACAGCACACATGACAGCAGGTGGAATATCAACAGCTTGGTTTAGATGTTGGGGTCAGTATTCAGATTATTAAAAAGGCAATGGGAATTTTAGGTTTAATGTAAATTCACATGTTTTTTTCTAAGCACATAGCAGAGTAAAAAACCCCAAGCAACACCAATACCTAAAAGTACCTGTAAGTACCAAATCATTTGCAGAAGAGGTAGAAAACAGATAAGGAACCTGGAGATCAAAAAAGGGGATGGACAGACTGTAGTACATATATATTATTAATTAATATGGGAAGCTTTATGTGTGGAATAGTAATTTAGAAAACAAAAATGGCATTGGTTTTAGATGTGGTTAGGGTACCTGATACAGAATACTTGTGTTTAGTTGTAGAGTTTCTACTTCATATTGCTTATTAATTAGGCAAATAGGCATTCTATTCTATGCCAACTCCCCGTGTGTATTACAGGTGGGGATCAGGCCATTTATTTGAGGGGAGTCTGTCTTGGACACAGGCAGAAAAAATTATTGAAGAATATCACAGGAAAGCTAATCATAGTCTCAGAGCAAACTATAAATTAATTACTTGAGCTGGTACTGATCTTACAGGAGAGGGACTCACTAGAGGGGAGAATTCCAGCAGCTCATCCCAGTCAAAACTGTGTTCAGAAGTATGCCTCATCCTGGCCTTTGGGTTTATTTGGACCAAAAAAAAAGAAAGGCTGGCTCATTTTCACCACTATCTCTACTGTATCAGTAGCCATTTTAGGATTAGGTGTGTTATTTGCCTTAACAAAATGCTCAGGCAGCAGAAGGCAATTGCTTACGAACTACAGAGGGTCAGCTTATGCTAATTTTTACAGGAATTTCTCCTTTAAATATTTTACAGTGATACATCTACATTTTGTCACCTCTGTATATGATGGCAAGCGTTATATTTTGTGAATCGATGGGATAACGCATCCCAATTTTAGCTGATACTCTACATACACCAAGTAGTACCAGAATATGCGTATCAAATACAGATTGGATGGTGGAGCTTGTGAAATGGGGTGCAAATTCACTAATTGAAATGGTTAGTGCTGGGTTACAGTGGGGTTTAGAGACCTTTTTAACAGCAGTGTGCTTTTCTCAAGCAGCAGAGTTAGTGTTACAAAGGTAAATTTGCCCGTGACAACCTTGTTAAATAATTTCAGGTCAAAATGAGAATATTTCTATCACAGAGCTGGGCTCTGATCTTGAAAATATTTACCTTGTTACCAAAGCTACTTCTCTGAAATTGCTGATTTCATTAGGCTGATGTCTAAACTGTTCTCTATTAGTGTCTCTTGAACCCCACACCCAGTAAGTTTTTGCAGAAAAAGCCCTTGAACACTTCCAGGAAGGATACGACACCCAACGTTGTACAGAAATAGGACAAAATATCTGAAAGATTTTATATTCAGCTGGTGGATTTACATTATTCTGAATAATGTCAGAGAATAATCTAGAGAAAGATGCCTCTCCTGATGGGAATCACTGCAGGATGTTTGGTGCTTACTAAGGAGGCCGAGAAGGCACTGCCTGGTTAAGTCAGTTCTTTGCTTCTCCTGCTCTTGATGGAATGTCATTCAATATCAGATCTTTATTCAGTTCATTGCACAACAAAGATTGCACTATGTTGTTTTGAAGCATCTTTTTTTCCTCGGGCAAATGTACCACATTCTGTAGAACTGGCAAAAGCTCCTGTTTTGTCCACCTCTAGCTACCGGGCGTTGCTCAGCCTACCCTCTGCTGGTTTCCAGTCTGGCAATGAGACACCATTGTTCTAGTTCATTTGAGAGTAGAAGCCACCTGGAAGTGCCTTCAATGAGAACAAAAGAGTACCCAAAGCAACGTGGATATGGAATACCAGGCTGGATACGATACGAATCTCTGAGATGGGGATGAAGCTTCAGATGATGTCCCATGAGGATCTTTTATCTTGAAACAAGGATAGAAGAAGCGGCTTTAGTGCGTCTTCATTTACACTGGAGCAAAACTTGCACCAAGGCAGCAGCTCAGGGGAAGGAGTGTAACTGAGAAAAAACAGAGGAAAGTGAGTTGGTGTTTTTATTTTTGTTTGGTTTATCTTCTTCAGCAGGTGTTCTCACTTATTCCCCATTCCAAAATGGGGGATACTGAGTCACTCCCAGATTAGTCCATACAGGAGGGCCCAGTCTGAGTGACTAAAACAGGAGTGTGAACCCTGAGCAAGGGGACTCTGCTGGGGTGGATTTTTTGGCCATACTTTGCAAATTACAGGTCTGCAGGAAAGTACTCAAGCGTGTGTTTATTTTTAATTAGACCTGTAAGTTCCATTGATTTCAATGGGAAGAATGCCTTGTAAGTTAAGTGAACTCCTGAACTGACCTCTGATTTATACAGCATATCACTTTGGAGAGATCTCTGCAAGATGAGCCTTCTGAAATGCATATAGAAATGCCAAGGCCACAGAGAAGATTTGCAAAAGATGTAGCTTTAAAATCAAAGTATCTCAATCTGTACTGAATGATGGCAACTGCATCACGACACTGCTGCCTGAAGCTTCTCTATCCTTTGTTTCACACGCGATATCCCAAAATCGGTCACCCAGGACCCAGGACCTGATCTACCTTTGGCGTGGTTGAGCACTACAGGATAAAAAGCAGCTTTCTGCAAAATGTCTCTATTTCTTCATGCTGAAAGGATGTTTATTTGTGACATTACATTCCTCACTTCAACATGTTCCCTGCTTTGTGCCTTGCATCCACTGCATTGTTCTGTGCACCCAGCCTCGAGCTAGCAACTCCCCAGGCCTCTCTAGCAGCGAAAGGGGGCAGGGTATGACAGCTAGTTCTTGGGCACTGAAGAAATTAATGCTGAAATTATGCACCAAATGCTAAAAGAAGTGATAATAGACCAAGCCCTTTCTTTTCTGTGCCTGATAACAGTTTTAACGATCAGAATATAATGGAAACTCTGTGATATGTTTATTAATATCTTTCCCATCATTAATTCCCTATAAAGTATTACTTGTTCCTTTTTTTCAGGAATGCTGTTTGGGGATGACCTTGTCTTTCTTCTTTTCAACTTTGCCCGTTACACGTCAGTTGTAACTTCCGGCTGTGTAGCTATAAATCCTCAGCACTACTGCGGACACGAACACATGATTCAGTACTGTCTAGTGCATTAATGCACGATCAAGCAGAACTTAAAACACAAAGGAAGCCTTGTTGATTGTGTCATCCAAAGGCATGAGGCAGGAAGTTGAGAGACAATCCTGGGCATTTACTTCACAAATGAACAACTTTTGATCTTGAAAATCTTAATATGTTTGCTTTCATAGAATCCTTAATGGACATTTTTCCGACTGCTGCACCATCACTGAGCTGCTCTGTATGCAGTACGTCCTCTTCACATGTTCCCTGTTTAGAAAGTTAAGCAGAGCCTGCATGGAAGATTTGGAAGAACTTCAGTGACTCCTGCACACCATGAAATTGCTACTTTTTGAACTAGCGTTTAAGTTGAAGTTCAGGAGAAAGTCTGATCTTTTATGTGCTTTCTGGTGTCACCTTCAAACCATCTGTAACTAGGCTGTGGAAGAAGATCAAAAAGTTTGCCAGATACAGAACTTTTCTCTTACCCAATTTATTTTTGCATTTATTGATGATTTATTATGCTGTAAAATGTCCTCATCTGCACCCTGGAATACTGTGCTCCCTTCTTAAGCTTTTCATAAAAAGAAAAATCTCTTAGAGAAGTTTTCAAATTTTTAAGTGGAGGAAAGCCTGAGAGTTATGTGGGGAATGTGATTTACTCAGCTTCATGCAGTAAATCGGTGTCGAGTGACAAGTAGGACCACTTGGATCCCCTAGAAATCAGTTCACATCATTAGGTTTTTAAAATATTGTTTCAAGAAATGTGTGATATTTTTTCCTTCAGTTCTTTGCACTACGATGGCTTATGTTTTATGGAGAACATCCAGCTGCAATGAAAGTGTGTGCTTTTATTGTATATTCCTGGCATAGAATTAAGTTGTCAATGCTATATTGATCTAAGTACACAAGCTACTTTAACAGTACAGCGTCACTTTCACTCTTTAATTCCTTCTGATAGTTTGCTCTTTCTTGACTGGCTATACTATCTTCAGAAAATCAGTCTTTATAGCTGATTAGTATTATAATTATTATGGTATTTTTAATATACATTTTAGGATTTAAAGTTCAGATAACTGTTAGAGAAACTACAAAATTTTTATTCTTCCGTCTTCCACCCCATTTGACAGATGCAAAACCTAACGTCTTTTAACTCCTTACTGAAAAACATTACTTACCTTCAACGTGGTCCTTCCACCGAGTGCCACATGTCACTAGCCAGGCTGGTAGCCAACAGCGCCTAAATGAGTAATTCCACAGTGTTACCAAGAATGAAACACTTGTCTTTATCACCGTTCCTCTGGGGCTGTGGCAGTCAGGGCAATGACCCTGGCGGTGGTCGTGGTGCTTATTACAGCTGTATCTTGCAGGATGATGAGCACTGAGCCCTACCCCGCGTGACCCGAGGTGACGATATTGAGCAAAACCAACCTTGGGACATGTGGGCATTTCTGGCTGCATGAGTTTATGCAGGAGTAGTGTATCTGCAGAGCAACTTTGCAGTCCAGTCATTAACCGTCCTGTGGTTGTTCCCTTTTGCTCATGCTCATCTAACAAGTAGTTGGAGTTTCCTTTTTAAGAGTTAATTAAAAAGAAAAGAAAGCCAAGATCAATGCATAGTTTTAGGTGTAACTTAACATCCTGGCTTTAATGGTGGTTTTGTCCCCTGACACAGCGCTTCTTTTATTTCATTTCCTCTGAATATTATATCATAACAAATGTGATGCTTCTTGCAGCATGCTTTAATGTGGAAATCCTAGTGTTAAGGATCAATGAAGTTAATTAGTAGTGATTAATGAGAGAATGTTAATTGCTAGACTAGCTATTGGAATTGCAAGCGGTCACATAGTTGTCAGAGAGGTGTAACTGTTCAACCTGAAAAGTCAATTTAGATTGTTTGTTGCACTGTATGCACTTTGGTTAGTTTTATCATAATGCTAATTAAATACCTTGAATGGAAACTATTAATGCAGGATGTGAGTTATTTATCACCATATCTGCAAAAACAGCTCAATGAATCTTTTCAGTTTGCTAAATTAACGCTCCAATTGTCCCACTCTGTTTAATGGCGGGTCAGTCTGGAACAGCACAGTTGACTTCATCAGAATTATTGGAATTTACCACGGTGTGACTGAAATAAAAAACCTGCCAATTGTGATTTGTTTGCTGACTCGATCTCCCTCAGATTCTTCTTACTATTCCCTGAGTAACTCTACGTAGTAAACAACCAGTGTGTGAAAGTGACTTTTTTTTCCCCACCAGTACCCTGCAGTACGGATGTGTGCGTGGCTGTAATTCACACCGGCTATAGGAGCAACTGATGCTGCGTTTTTCATTGTCATGTTACATATCGCCATGGCTTTGGTGATCTACTGGGCATCTTTCAAACAGTATGAGCGTAGCAAAGTTTGATAATGTTGCAAAGCTTTAAAATGCAACCCTTCCCTTTCATTATATCACAGAAGAAGAAGAATGCACAATTCCAAAGAAAACCCTTTTCTTTTTGCATGACATAACCCCTTTCGTATTTGAAAGCGTAGTGCCAGAAGTTGAATTGCTTGCTATTTAATCTTTACCAGAAGCAGCACAATTTAGCCTTTGGCTCTCTTTAGGAGGGTAGGAATTGGAGAACAGAAACAAACAAAAATACATGAATGTCTTTCTAGTACAGATAGCTATTAATGGACTCCGACTCGGGCCAAGCTTTTACTCAATAGCACAGCAGTTTTTTATATACCAACAGAGGGCTTTTGGTCTTTGTGGCATTACGCTTTCCTGCTTTTAAACAAAAAAGAAATAAAGCTGTGTTCAGTTGATGAAACGTAAACTGACTTTCTTTAAAAACTCTTGCCCTTGCAGTGTGTTGCGCAGATTAGCTTTCCAGACTGAGTAGAGGTTACCAAATTTTATTTTAAGGATCTGAAATACCAGATATTCTGAGGATTCTTGTTAATGCTTTTTTTTTTTCTTTTCTTGACTCTATAGCTTAACCACTTGCCTGATACTTTTCAGCCAAGATATTTGAGTAGAAGGGCATATTTCTACTCTGTAGCTGAAACCTTTTGACATCAGCAATTGGGATGGGTGGCCTTAGGACTCAGATCTAGAATTAAGTATTTGTTTATGAAGAGCGTAGGTCAATGTCATCAAGTCACAGCTGGAGCATGTAATTACTAATGCACAAATTAAAATTTATTCTTGTGGCCTAAATTATTTGGGAAGGTATCTGAAAAGTAAGAAGTCAACATGCTTCAATTATTTGCTGTTTTTTAAGATCTTTCTCTCTCTAGCTAATGCATGCGTCTGAACTCCCACCTCACAGGAGAAGAGCTGTCCTTCCCACAGTCTGGATAAACAGTAAAATCCCCAGCCAGGTTTTCCATCAGGCAGAGTAATAGAAGAGAAGATTTTGAGCTGAGATTTCAGAGATCTGTCATCTTTTCCCTTTCCTTTTTTAAAAAAAGGTTACAAAGGAGCAAGTTAAATATAAAATAGGCTCACGTAATACTAAGAGCAAAGGAAATAAGGATCAGGAAGAAAAAAGTTACACTAATTTGTGTTCTTGCAGGATGCATTTTCATGCTATCAGATTGATCAGTTGTAAAATGTATTTCCTTGAAATAGAAAATGTGCAAACGAGGAAGTTCCTCTTGGAAGAGGACTAATTGAAAGCATTATAAACATATATTTTCTCCTTTGCGTATTGTTTTCATGGCTTGTTGCAAAGGAGAAGGAACACTTCCTCTTTTTCAGGCTTCTAAGTTTTGAAGTAGAGGCATTGAAAATGCCGGTACTAACAATTCCCTAAATGTCTGTGATACTTTCTGATATAGCCAGTACTCTCCTAAATCAGTGGCTGGCTGCTGAAAGCAATAGAAGAAATATTTAAAAAAAAAAAAATAAAAAAGGTTTTACTTTTTAAAAGCAATGTGCTGCTTTGATTTGTTTAAAAAGAGAAATCAAATAGAGGCTTATCTGAAAATCTTAAATGAAAATCTTAGCAAATAGGACATTGTTTCACTTACAGAAGTTCTGTCTACCTGGAAAAGTTATACATGAGTATGATTATTTTTTTTTGTAAAATCTTTATTTTTTTTTCTGTTCTAGTTCTTAGATCAGACCAACTATTCCTAATCCTACCTTAATCTTAAAGATTTTTCTCTGGTTTGGAAATTACATAAGCTGTTAGGCTGGTTTCGTGGCAGTGGTTCACTCAAATAGGACTAATGTGCTGATACTCACATGCGTGTAAGCCAAGTGCTGCTGTGTCTACACGCTGAGTTCAGCGGAACTTGGGTCACAGGCAAAGCAAGTTGAGTAAGGCTCAGGTTTTGAGTATGATGTTCTGTCCTTGCAGCTGAGCTGTGACATCTCCCTGGCTAGTGAAGGGTGACAGCTTTGCTTTTGGGAACCTCCTGTTTCTGTCTGGCCGAAACAGCACGAGTTCCAAGGATTTCCTCAGCTGGGATCTTTGCTAGCAACTCGCTTTTTAACATGGCTTGTACAGGAAAAATGGCCATAATTTATAAGACTTTAGCACTTTCTAAATGTGAAACATCTAAGTTATTTCTCACTTCAGGTATCCTCAGCCAGCAAATTGTGCTTAAAATTGCTGTTTGGAGTGAATTGAAGAATACGAACATCAGCAGTTTTTAGGTAAAGGCCATGATCCCCTGTAATAGCTGGCTAGTTCTGACTTCCTACCCAGAGAATTGGAGAAAAATTTACACACAACTGAAAGCAAAGTAACTTGTGTAAGGCTGGAAAATACACTGTACACACTGGTCCACAAATCAGTCTTGCTGGCTAAAGATAATGGAAAGAGACTACTGCAGGACATCTCTGAAGGGGTCAGAAAGTGAGGAACTTTGAGTACAAACTTAACACTATATCCAGAGTAGCGGCCTTAATTACTAGAATTGCTGTGCTTAATTATTTAATGTCTAGAAGACATCGTAGGTCTCTGTCAAGGCGATAAGGAAGGAATGGAGAAAAGACTTGTGATACCCTCTGTGGATGCTTTGTATGCAGATGTTGATAGAGCCAGGAGAGAGATCAAAGTCATCTCATCTTGCCCTTCTGGCTGCATGTAAATAAGCCACTCATGATGGATGTTATAGAATCATAGAACAATTGAGGGTGAAAGGATCCTCAGGAAATTATCTAGTTCATCCCCTTCCTAGGGTCATCTAGACCTGGTTGCTCAGGAGCTTGTCTGGTTGGCTTTTGAATATCTACAGGGATGGGCAGATGCTGGGATGCTGAGACAGTTTAAAAAGCCTTGCTAAAGTTGGGATAACCAACAGGCACAGCTCTCTCATCCAGTAAAGCAGTCTTCTCATTATAAAATGCTATCAGGTTGATTAAGCATGACTTCCCCTTTGTAAATCCATGCTGACTACTCCAAATCACCTTCTTGTCCTTTGTGTGTTTGGAAGTGTTTTTCCTACTTCTTTCAACACCTTCCCAGGGAAATGCCATGTACTTTGTTTGGTGTTCCTGATTGCCTGTGACGTTCCTGTGTGCAGATGCACTGGAGATACGTGAAGAATGGGAGAAAGTCTTCCTCTTTTATGTCCCAAGTACACCAGTCAGCAAATCCCATTGCCACTTCTTAGCACTAACTGGTATGGATTGTGGTGAGCTGTTTCTTGTTAATGCAAGGTGGCAAAAAAGGAAGTCCTGCTCTCTGATGGGTGAGCTGCTCTTTGCATTCCTCCTGTTGAAGTGTGCTTCTGTTTTCCTTCTAAACTTGGCTCCAGACAAAGAACTGTAACTGTTTCAAGAGTTTCCAACCTTATGAGTCTAAGATACTGTAAAAAAAGAAAATTGTTTTGGAGGAATTGTTTTTAATATGCATGTATTTTAATAAGCGATTTTAATGTCAAGTTAAAATGCACATGGCACATGAAGCAACATCAGAGCCTGAAGGGGAAGAATCCTTCACAAACATGTTCTGCATTGACTTACACAGGGAATTTTCTTTCAAAATGGGCGTGTCTGTCCTCCAGGCATTACAAGTGAATGACATTTAATCCTTGGTGCATTAGACCTTGTCTGAAACTGTTCTAGAAGTATTATAATAAGTTAATTAAAGTAGACATTTTTAAACCAATCAATTTTGATGTAATTAGCATGTTGGTGTTCACTGCTCTGCAGACAGAACAATGAATCCCAGACAGCTTTTGTTTTATTTAAATCAAATGCCAATATCTTAAAATAGATTCTCTAAGCAGCAAAAAGATTATCTCTGTGGTTTACTTCTGCATGGGGAATTATCTTGGGCCAGTTTTCTTCAGTTCTTTTCAGATTCAAAATACACCACACTCAATAGTGCCTGTGATAGCAAGGAGAGGGCCAGGAGTCACATGGTGATATGGTGTTGGAAAGAACCTCTAGAGATCATATAGTTCAGACCCGGCCAAAGCTGGTCCACTCAGAGTAGGCTGAAGAGGAACATGTCTAGGCAGGTTTTGAATGTCTCCAGTAGACTCCACCGCTCAGGAGGTCTAGGCCAGAGCACTGGCCAGGCATAAAAAGTGGCAATGAACTTCTCCCTCTTCGTCCCAAAGACAAAATCAATCTTCTTTTGTTCTTGAGACCCAGCTCTTTTGCTAGTACTACTGTAAGCTTGTTTTGAGTAGAATGATCTAGTAGCCACACATGCCCATTATTAAAGGACCAACAAAAATTTTTGGAGAGAACAAAACCATCTTGAGATCTTGTGTTTAGCTACATAGTATGAAAAACTAAATTGCCAAGGTTAGGGTTTGGCGAAATCTTTGTTGTGGATTTGGTTTGGTTTTAGGCTTGTAGTAGAATTAGCATGTGAACCACCGCACAGCTCTCATGGAACAGAGACTGCAAATTCATGGCCTGATTTTGGGTTCTGGCTGCGTGAAGGATTACCCAGAGCACATCTCTGCAGTGATGGAAATGCAGATTTACTGCAGCTGCTGCCTGCAGCTCATCCTGCAAAATGAATCAGTCAGTGGAGCCTTATTTCCTCTGCAATTTTTTGACCTTCTCTACACATGGAGGGAATGTGAAATTTTCTGTTTTAGCACTGACCACTAGAGAAAAGCTCCCTTATTTTTGTCTGGAATGTCTTAGGCAGAAAGACATGTTTGTGAGCTCCAGGATCTTAAGAGGATCAGACCTAAAGGTACAGGGAGTGTGTTGCCATTTGTGTTTTGCTTTCCCTTGAAGGCTTGTTCATTAGCCAGTTGGAATCAATGGGCAAATTTTCATTGATTTAAATGGTTTTTGGATAAAATCCCTAATATCTAGTATTTTTCACCTCTAAGCATTGGAAGCGCATGGGATGGTGCTGTGGAGAGGGCTTTCCAGTCCAATATTACATTTAAAAAGAAAAGACACTCTAATAAAATTTTGAAATGGGTATTATGAGGTCTAATATCTTCTCAGTCAATCCTCAACTGTCTTCTCAGCAATGTACTGTTAGTTCTCATGTAGGTATGGCAGTTTTGTCTCGTGGCAGTTAGCCAAGCTTGCTGAGAAAAAGTTACAGTTTGTAAGTTACTCAACAGAGAATTCTGCTGACACAAGTGGTTGGTATGAAAATGTGTGAAAGAGTAGGCTTTAGGTTGTTTTTTTTTTTTTCCTCCTTAGATGGAAGAGAAAAAAAACTACACTAAGGTTTCTTCTTGTCTGAGATAAACTGGGTACTGAGGTCCTGTCCTGCTGGAGTTGCTGGCTAGAGTTCTCCCATCTCTCCCAGTGGAATTTTACCTAAAAAAAATGAAGCTACGAAGGAAACGGGAAAGAAAATCAACTAAACAGCAAGAAAAATAGTGAAATCTGACATGATAAAAATTCTTTTGAAATCCCATATGAAAGTCCATTCAGTGATTTTTTTATTAGATATCTAATTAATACTTTTATTTAGGAGGTGAGCAAGTTGCAATACAGCTAGGCTTGAATAATTTAGGTTTAAAATATGACAGCTCTTTTTGCTAGTGAGTTAAGGCAATGAAAAGAAAGCAGGCACCATGATTGGAATGGTAAATTTCCTGCACAAAGGACCATGGTTCCAGCACCGGGGATGGCCCAGTCGTGTGCAGTTGGGGACCTCATTCCACTAACGAACTGTCACTGGAGTTTGTGCTGTGAGGACCATTCAAGCATGCTGATGCCTTGATAAAGACCTCACATGAGAACAGAATAAAGTAAGGAAGGATTCACTTCAGATTGTGACACTTTAGTCAAAAAGAAAATGTATTTTTTATAGAAAGAAGTTATTTCTTTTTGGTTTCTGTTTTTTTTTTTCCTCGGGTTTACATTGAGCAAAGGGCATGTAGTTGTGTGGGTTAATGGTTACCCCCAGCTTTGTTCTCTTTTGCTGAGTTGCAACTGAGAGCAGGCCTTGCGGGATATCCCAGGAGATTAAGGTTTTTTTCGTGTGGTACCCTAATTATCCCTTCTTCAGAGCAGTCAGCTATAAATGAGTCTTACTCTTCACAGCGGGCCACATCCTTACGAACTTTCCAAAATAATGGCCTTGCATCTAGCATTTGTTGAGGCTCAGTTTGGATAAATGGCTTAAGAACAAGGCTATCAGAGCAGTTTCCATCAGCTTAATAATCCTTTCCACTTATTTCAGGCCTTGGAGAGACTTTCTTAGAAGTATCGTTGAGTATTTAAGTGCATTGAAGACTCTGTCTTCAATAAGCAAAACTGGATGAATTATTGCTCTTCAGTGTTAACTTAGTATTAACTCTACTGGAAGTTGGACGGTTTACCCGGTGGGTTTAGGTAGGTTTAGTTTTGCAGTCCAGCAGATAAGACACTTGTTTTATTTGTCTACCAGCTATTAGACAGTGACTGGCAGTTGGGGAGCTGCCAAAAGCAACCATTGCTGAGTGCAGTTCTGCCTCTTCAGTTTTTTCATGGTGTGAAATTGTTCTTCTAGAATGTGTCATTCCCACAGCAGAGACCCCAGTGAGGAGTCTGTCCACTACATGCTATACCAGGCATTTGAATATTCTTACAGAGTTAGCTCAAAGGGTATGCTTTAAAACTGTCTTTGGTGATGGGTAATAAAAAATGGCTAAAAAGAGTCTTTTTCTTTAAGGCAGCTGATTTTAATCAGTAAAATTTTGTTTTGCCAACTGATTTAATGTTCAAATAGCATTATTACAAAAATCACACCACTTCCTTGGAGTTCCTGTTACTTGTCGTGTCAAGTATCTCCTGGCTGATTCTTTTCTTCACAGTTGGCTACTTAATATTCTGCTTTTTCCTATACAATGCTTTTCTGGATTTTATGGCATGTTCTGTGATGTAAAAAAGACACCTGTCCCTATAGATTTGAAAGGAAATAAGGTTGCACCTTATACCTAAACTATGTTATTATTAAATTATAGTGTCTCTGCTGTGAAAATATAGATTTATGATAAGACAGCATTAAGTCTTTTCTTCTGCAAAGTAATCCATTTAAATAGCTCACTCATCTTGAACAACACTTATTGAAAGATTTGGACATTGGTTCATACATCATCTTTAATGTATTCTTATCTAAACACTGCCGTAGTCAGAGAGATGAGGGCATGAAGAATTTGAATTCAGGATGCTCCCCAGACAAGGTTTGTAGGTAAACCTGGGGATCATCATCCTACCCGTGATGTAAACAAGAAATGTGTTGTCTGAAGAGCGTTGTAACAGTAGGAGAGGAGCAGAACTGAAATGCCCATGTGTTTGTGCCAGGGAAGAAAGAAAAGGACTGTGATCATCTTAAGATCATGTGAGTGCTAGTTGGGATACTCAGTATAATCTTGGGCAGAACTGGAACAGGAGGTGCTGCTGTACTTTATATGGATCTCCCTGTGGTGGCCTAAAGAGTAACAGAAGTTCACCAAAAAAGTAGAAAAAAATATCCTTAATGTTCAGGAGTCTGAGGAATCAAAGAAATTTTTGAGCATATTTCAGAAGACAGGGGCTCTCCTAAAAATTATTAAAAATATATGAGTGAAAACTAGCATGTCAGATCACCAGTCTGTTTGCAGTGGGGTAGGGGTAAAGTCTTACAATGAAAGTTAATGGGTCAGCACTTACTGATAGTCAACGTGGTGTTTTGGAAGCAAGTTTTGCTGAACTGAAGGGCCAACGCTGTAATCCTTGATGCAGCAGAACAGTCTTGACGCTTTGAAGGTAGGTTAACAAAGATGTGCGTGTACAAGAAAGGCTGACTCAGGCTCCTGCTTCATACTTTGAAGGGCGGAATGGCTTTTTTCAGGACTATTTTAAAACACAAATTTTGTAAACAGTGGTGAACAGAGTGACAAAATCCCACCACCAAATAATCGTTCACGGATCAGGTAATGATTTTCTCCTGTGCTATAATGACATTTCTCCACTCAAGGGAGCCCAGGCACCTTTGTCAAATATTGCTGATGCACCTGGTTTGTCTGCCAACGTGGCCATATTTATAAGCAAGGCAAGGCACCTCATAAGAATTGTCTTCATTCAAAATAACTTGCATGAAAGTTCCTCGGCGCCTTTGTTGTTAGCAAGAATGAGTTGAGCAGCACAGTACGTTATGAAAAGAAGCAAATTCCTATCTGGATTACACTATTGTCAGGAGTTTCATATAGCAGATAGTATTAAAAATCTATTTTTACATAATGATTTTTTTAAATACCAAATTTTCTATTTGTTTCTTTAGGGAAATATTTTGGAAAGTGTTATATAGCATTTGAAGTGGCTGCAAAAGTGCTCAAATCCTAGAGGTTTTGCAATTAAGGGAATTCTAACTTAGCTAAAATTCAATTTTGTAATGCTATAGTTTGATAATAATTTACAATGAAGTTTTAATCTTATAAACCACTAAAAAAGAATGCACCTTTTTATCCCATATCTATATGTTTACATTTACAAAGTCTGGCAATTTATATGGTTATTTAGCTGTGAATGTGTATTTCCTGTCTGTATCTTAGAGTGCAGTAATAAATGTAATTCAATTTTAGTCACTCAGTTAAAGAAGCTTAACTAGAGCAAAGATGCAACGTTCTCGAGAATTTAGTTTTCCAAATAAACTCAGTGTGTCACTGATGTCCAGAGAAGATCAATAGAATGCAGATAGCTTGCACTTCCCCTTAAAGTGCTGCGGTGTTTTATTGCTTTCTGATTTTCACTCTGTAGCCTTTTCCCTGCCAAGGAGGGCACACGTCCATGCCAAGCACACGTAATACAAGGAAGCGGAAAGACAATCTATAGAGATGATGCACAGTTCGTTTCCTTTTCCTTTCTGTGTTTTACATCCCACTCTGGTGGAGTACTGAGCTGCTTTATCACCTTCTCTAAGGGTGTTCAGGGTCTGGAAGTTATAGACCTTAACTTTACAAGTGTTGTTTAACCAATGTTACTGAACCAGAGTGGCAGGTTGGATTGTGTGTACTCACACCTTTTCAAGAGGCTATAATACCATCCAGATCCCTGCAATATGTGACTGTAGCCTCGTTGCTGCCTACTGACAGCCACAGAGAAGAAAGTGGTGTCCAGACATCCTTGTACTGGTTGTCGGGAGAAGGTAGGTGTAGAATCCAAGCATGTGAGAAATGGCCTTACACTGCTGAACGGGGGATATGGATTGTTGACTTGTCTGCTGGATTCAAAGCTTCTTTAAGCTAGAAGTTAGGGCCAAGAAACCCAAGAACTGAGCTTGAAATGTGTCTGAATATTTGTCTGTGTTTCTCACCTACTAATGGTGCCAAGCTCACCCCGAAGCCAGTCTTTGGCACAAGCTTAACCACTTGAATTCAGGAGGAGCAGGAAGCAGAAGGTTGTGCTACTGCAGAAGGTACAGCAGGCACTGCAGAGGAGTGGGTTGTGGTGGGCAGCAGCTAGCCACTTTTGGAGTGTAGTCACTTTTTGGTGTGATATTACTTCATTTCACATTAATGGGAGTTACTTGTGTGCATCAAACACAGCTTAGACTCTACAAATTAGTTTGCTGTCTCTCCAGCTTTCCCTCCCCCAGGTTATATTCCATATGCTGTGCAGTATTTTGTTTGATTTGTACCCACACACTCTCAGTGAAGCAGTCTCTGCAGTGCTTAGGCCAACAGTGCTATGTTCATTTGTGGCTTAATTTCTAGTCTATAGGAAGTAGATCATATTTTCAGTGTTGAGTCTCTCGGTATATACATAGGATGCTAATGATTTAACGTGAGGGAGGCAGTTTGAGAGGCAACTGAACTCTTGCTACTCAATAGCCGTTCTCTGAAACCTGCTCAGGTGCATAACTATTACTGTAGCAATTACTACAACTTCTACAGGGAAGCCTTCCACTACGGTTATCATTTAGTTGAAATTAATGTGAAGTTAGTCTAAGCCACTGCCAAGATTTGGGTTCACTAGGGTTTTTCCTAAACAGAATGAAAATTTAGAAAAACATACAGAAGTTCTTTTTTTTTTTTTTTTTTTTTTTTCCTGAGGCCTGTATTTATCCTTCCTTTTGCTGGGTTCCCCATTGCCTTTGCTGTAGCTGAGATCCAAGCTCTTCCATCAACCAGCTGCAGTGACTTATTCAATGAGCAGGTTCCTGGGCCTTTCTCTATTCCTTATTTTCAATCTGACGTTTGTGTTTCTCTTATTTGATTCTGATAGACTTTGACTTCTTATAGGTAGTGAAATTTTAATCAGAGGTGGGATATATACGACTCTGTTTGCTCCAAATTGGGACGATCTCTGCTGCAGTGTGGAAAAGAGACTCTCCTCAGTGCATTGTAAGGACTGAGAGTCCCACTGGGACCTCTCCCTACTGTGGGTCTTCACCGTGGTGACTCCCAACCCTTACCTTGATTCATTATGGAACAGCAGCACAGAGGACAACTGCTAACTCCTTTGACATATTGTGGGTCAAATCTATTTGGTACTATCCAGAGGCCAGGCTACATTTTTAAGTTCTGTATTTCTCCTACTCATTGTGAGACTTATCCTTCGGGTTTTGTAAACCTCTCCTGGATTTTGGGAGAGAAAGCTGGTGTGCTCTGTGTCCTGGTTGTACCAAGCTACATGGCCAGCCTGAATGTGAGAACAACGTGACAGAACATCCCTCCAGTGATACGGAGTTAGACTTACCAAAAAAAAAAGCATTTTAAGTATTAGAAGTAGACAGAAGTAGAGGGTAAGAGACTCTTTTCGTTCTTTCTGCTGACCCATTTAAGAAACCAGTGTTTAGATGTTTCGTTCCAGACGGGGGAAAATGTTTAATGAAATACTGCGTTCATGCTTTCTCTCCCTTTTTCTCTCTCTCTGTGTCTTTGAAAGAATATGAAAAATGCATAAGTTGGACAATGATGTTTGACAGATTATCCCTTGTATCCCTTTGGAATGAAAAAAATTTGCAGTAGGGCTTCCTGATGTGTTATTTAGCAAAGCAGACAGACCTCGAGTCCTTTGGTTTCACACTTTGCAGGCTCTTTGAGTACAATTGAAGTACATGCTGTAGCAATGTCGTTCTCGTATACATGGGAAAAAGCATTATCAGATAATTAGACTGTGTCATGGAGATGTAATAAAATTCCTTAGGAAATTAATTAATGCACATGTACAATAGCTACTTTAAACCACAACACTTTAGCCATTTAAAATTGGGTTCTTTTTAAATAGCAAAAGCAATTAGTCTGCTCTGACTGATTGCTTGCCAGTTTTTTTTAATGTAAGACTTTTTTGATTTATGAGAGTAAAAAAATTAAGAAGGGGAAGGGTAAAATTCCATCGTGGCTGTCCCTAGCAAGAAAAGTATGAAGCTCAATAGCTGTTTTTTTTCTGTACTGCAGTTATCTCTTGCTTCCTACAGTCCTGAGGTAAAGCTTTGAAAATTTTATGTGTTATCTTCACAAGTATTACCTTCCTGGTGCAGTAATGTTTACTAATATCTGCCATGTTCAGATAGAAGAGTTGGATGATATTTTTTATGTTAAATCTCTTCCTCCTAAAGGAAAGATTATTCAAACTGAAAAATACGTGTTCTTTTTAGTGGCATGTTGGCTTTTGAAATAAAAACTCCCTTCTTAAGTCGCCGGTACCATAACTTTTATTTTAAGAAAAATAAGGCTGAATATCAGCTGCAAGAGCAAAGCAGGAACGGCAGCCTATCACTGCAACGGCCACGACCTTCAGAACAGAAATAGAATTTCTGCTCTTTGTCCGGATTTAGCATAGCTGTCATGCTACACGTCTGACTTAAAATGGGCTCATTGGTTCTACTAGAGAGCTTGTACTTTGGCATGTATTTTAGAATCTAATTGAATGACAGCTCGTGTTTGCGGTCAGGCAGTATTTACAATGGGGTTTGGAGCTACAAATAAATAAAAAAAAAATAAACTTCTGCATCAGTTCCTACCTCCCCAAAGTAGATGTTGTGTTGAGATGTTGAAGAGTGGAAGAAAACTGTGGTCACATCCTATGGAGAATTTTAGGCAAGTGAAGAGTAATGAATGCATCGTGACTTTGATGAGGGTGATGCCTGGCTTTAGCTGTGGCTCGTTCCCTGGCAAATGTACTCCAGTCCTACTGGCAGCCGTGGCAGACCGGTATCATCTTCAGCAGACCCCACTCTCTGTGGGTGCTCTGCTGGCCTGGGTTTCTTCGGTAGAGGACATGTTTACTTGGATTCCCACCTCCCCCCCTGCACTACTGGGAGCAAGATTAGGACTTCACATTCCTTTTCTTTGGTAGAAAGGGACAAATTATTGAGTAAGTGACACAGAAGAAGAATTGCTATGCATATTAAACAGAGAACAATTGCTGACAGCATGCTTTATGTAAAAGGGGAACCTGCACAAAATGAAATACAAACTTTGCTGGAATTTAGCTGTTACCCGTAATGTATATTATAGGATTTACAGGTATTATATTGTCTTGTAGGGACTACCCAGCTTAAATTTTCTTCTAATTCTCATAACGTACCACTTGTCTTTCTGTTTCAGCTACATTTTGAACTTTTCTTGTCGCATCAAGCTTGTCTCCTATCAGTGGTGTGAGTTGACAGAGAATTAGTCCAGAAAAAAATAGTTATCTTTTTTCAAGAAAAACATGGTCAACCTTGTGAAATTCGTGGTTTTCTTTCAGTCTCGAGGATTTCTCACTGCTTGTACAAACCTCCTGAGCTCCTCTATCATGGCATACGACAGGCTGAACTGCCAAGATGAATGATAGTTGTGTTCTGTGTTTTATTGAGTTAGTTATTAATACTTTCTGTGTCAACACTGTGCTCAGTAGCAAACAAGCTAAAACTGCGGGGCCAGCCCCACTCTGCTGTGATTTCCACTGTGCTCACGCGGAGGTGAATGTGAAGTCCTTGTGCACTGCAGGATGCAGGTACACGATACAGGAACAGAGCACTGATAAAACACTGTGTGCCAGGAAAGCCGAAAAAGTGTCTAGTTTTCTATGAGGTTAATGAACTACACAGGCTGATGTGCAAGGTAGGGAGTGGAAAAGCAGAGCCAGGGCTAGGAACAGGAAAATGGGAAATAAAAGAAAACAAGAGGAGAGATGTAGGCAGAAGCTGTTATGTTGGGAGAAGGTGGGAAGAAACAGGTTATCAGAGTAGCCTGATCTATGTTATGCCAGAAAAAGTTGAGATTGGCATCACCGTATGGCATTACTACTCTGACATTATAGATCTTGGTGTTATCCATCTGTTATTGGTGGTCTCCTGTGTGTCACTTTCGTAACAGAGGGGCTTATTCAGCAGGAGTACTTGACCTGAAATCAATGGCTCAGGCTTGACTTTGTAAATTAAACAGCTTTTGACTAGAGCTTAAGATTTTGCACTGCATAAGTGAAAATTCAGATAGTAGCCGTTCTGTGTATAATAAAAAAGCCAGATGCCGACAAACCAGCTGGGGATGGAGACAAATGCAGTGGTCGTTTTCCTTATCACCTAGCGCCATTCAAAAGACATTTGGTTGTGGTGCCAGTCAGATGATATCTTCCTTGAAGATCTTTAGATGGGTGTTAACATTATATAGAATTAGTAACGATAGTAGTTCAGCGTAGGACAAAAAAAATTAGTGTTCAGTATATGTGGTTGAGGTAAAACTGAAGGAAGCTGCTGACATATTTGCTGCAGTGGATTTTGACAGAAAATTTGCAAGTTCACAGTCTTAGAAAGTGTTAACTACTTGGATTGTCTCAGTTCCATGAATCTTCCCAGGAACTCAGTATGTTGCAAGACAACTGTAAACAGCTTTTAGAAACCTTCAAGCCATCAGTTGGAGTGGGTTTGAAACCACCCTGTATTTTAAAGAATATTATTTAGTGATGCCAAAAATTAAAAGACTATGCACCAATCAGTAATGTGAATTTATTTGCCCTGGTGTAGTTCTGATATCACCCAGTAGTGAATATCCCACAGAATCAAGGTATCTTTTGCTTATGTATGCTCCCAAAGAATGCCTCTTGCGTGCTGGGCTTGTCACAATTATCCTTAGTGTTTGATTTTACCATTAAATTCAAGTAATGATCACCACAGCATGCTGGAAACATGCATAACTCTTGGGAAGCAGCAGAAAATAGCTGTTTGCTTACTAAGCTGTGCTACCCCCGTAATCCACCTTGTAGCATGGCACGAGACTCTGCTGAAACTGTCAATACACGCCAATATGTTCCTGAAACTCTTGGGTTTAAACTGCAAAGCTTTGTGATAAGTAGAGGGTAAACAGCCCCAGGGCTCTATCTACCAGGATGTTGGTTCCTAATTTTCTTCTTCCAAGAGGGAACTTCACATTCTGTCAAAATGAGGGTGGATTATCTGCTACTGTCCTACCGTTTTTACTTCCCAGCTCTTCCTTCAGAGTTTCTGTGCTCTGAACTATTCTCAAAAGTTTCCTGTGCTTTTATCCTGGGTAGCTTTTAGTCCCAAGATATAAGCTATCATTTTTCAAAGCATATAAACAGGTGTCTTTCATTCAGGGTGTCTGAGACAAACAGATGGGAGTAGCTTGGAACAAATACTTCCATTGCCGAAAAGTACATGACAACTGGAGGACATGAAGGCGAGAAGAAAGGTTGAACATCATGTTGGTAAGTCTTCAGCTTGTTACAGCTGATTGGGAGTTGAATGGCGAAGCAGGAAAATGGTGTTTCCTGGAACACATGGTTAAAACATGAGAAAAAATATTGCAGACTAACCCAGTGACTAAAGCACTTGGCTCAAATGGTAGGGATCAAGAGGCAAAATTGCGATTCAGCTCATGGATTGTACCTGACTTCCCCCCCC
>VZRU01019179.1:56972-181991 GCA_013398155.1 Pedionomus torquatus
CCCCCCCCCATCCTAAATAAGAGCCTGGATCTTTGGCCTATAAAAGTGGTCTTCCTCTTGATCTCAGGTGATGGATAATTACGTATATACACAGTGTAGCAGCTCCATCTTTTCCTTTTTCCTCTCTGTAGTGTCTAGATACTATTCAAACCTTTAAAAATGTTTTCACAAAATGAAAAAAAAAACACACCGCCTTCTTGTTTTTCTCTCATAATATATAGAGATAACTTGGAGGCTTCATTTAGGTGGAAAAGGTTCCTTGTTTTAGGAATTATTTGTCAGATTCTGAGCTTTCAGGGCACACAGCCAAACCTACCTTTTCTGCAGGCGTCTGGTAGGTCAATGAACTGGTTTATAAGGAGTTATCATATAGTGATTACTTAGATGGCTTCTGGTAATGTTATAATGGCAGTTCAATTAATATGATAAGATCTTAATTGGTTATGTAGAACATTGTCTTTTAATCTATGCAAAGTGCCAAGGGTATAGCAGAAGTGCACATAAATCTGCCTAAAACCAGAGTGCCTGTGTCTCCAACTTGCTTAACCCCAGCATTTAAACCACTGAAGATAGAAGAGTCTTTTAGGATACTCATTTTTCCTCAGTGACTGATAATATTATTGGTGAAAACTCTATCCATAGAAAGGCTATAGAAAGCTTCTGTCTCTGAAGCCAGAAGCCCTAACTCCTACTCAGAGAACTGAGGTGCTTGAATAGCAAAAGACTGTGTCTGAGAGTTGTATTAAAGGCTAAAAGAGAGACCCATGGCCCTGAAAACACACGTTTCATCCATTTCAGCTAAAAAGTTGGGCTTTGTAGGTAGAAGCTTTAACAAACCTGTGTTACTGAGTTGAGTACTTCTGGACATACTCAAGTTGAAATGTGGAACTCTGTATAGAAATACAAGTCAAATGATCAGAGGCTTGTTTTTCCTTAATTACCTTCCTGCCAGCCCATTACAAGTGTCCTCAGCTCCCAGGAAATCCTAGACAAGTTTCAAACCTGAGAACTGGTCACAGAGAAGGGCACGCTGGACAGGCTGATAAGGGAGCTTCCCAGCCCAATCGTACACAGATTTACCTGCGTGCTGGGCACAAGTGAGGTGCATGTGCTTGTGGTTTAATTAGGTTTTAACTATCTGTGCACTTACTCAATTTGCATGGGCAATTAGGGCATTGCTGCTGGCCACTTACGCTCCCTTTTTGCATGCAGTCCCTAATTTCTACAGTGGAAAATGAGCCCTTAGGGTTAGTTTAGAGGGCAGGGAGCCTTTTGGGGGGAGTTGTTGTGTTTTGGTGGGAGGTGTTGCGCTTAAATGGAGTGGAGGTCACACTTTGACAGGGAATAATTTAACTAGGCCTAAAGGAAGCTAAGGGGCCAACAGGAAAATATGGTACACCTTAATCCAGCAAACTTCTCTTTCCCCCACTTGTTTTGTGAAAAACAGTATGTTTAATTGATGGGCTAGCAAAAAGTCACAAATCTTCATCTGTTCCAAAGTGGGACCATAACGTTGAATAATATTTAGTCACCTAGTTTAGACTATAATTATTTCCATTTAAGTTGGTATCATCTAAATGCAATGGGGCATGGTAACGCGACAGCCAGCAGGGCTGTCAAACTCATCTGTGGATTTTCAGTTCGTATGTATTAATATGGCTATTGGTGTTGCCGTGCTGAATGCTCACTATTGTATACATGCAGAAGAAAGCTGAGTGTTAGAGGTCAAAACAGTAAACCAGAGAGGCAAAACAGCAGTATAGCTCGGGTGGTGATCAGCCACAGCTGGAAGATTTTACTCACTAAAGTTTTAAGGCATGTTCATGTGAATTTTGTGGAGTGGCCGATTTTGGTGTTAAAGTACACAATCGGTTCCCAAGCGTTACCTTAGTCCGCACAAATGTTTAGGCCTTGGAAGACACCAACAGGTCAATTGGTGGCAACTCAAAGCTGGTGCTGTTTTAAAAAATCACTGAGACAAACTCTTAGCAGTGCTGCAGCTCTGCCTTACATTGAGAAATAAACCTGTGGCTGAAATGCTTGTGTTTCCGTGCACACACCACTTGCTTTTCACTTTTATGTTGGTTGGGTCATTTGTGTGTAATCACTCTGGTGCTTCTTGTTCCAGGTTAATGCCTGGAGCTTTTTCTTGGTACTACAGGTTGCTTTGGTCTTAAGGAGCTGTGGTAGAAGACTTTCTGGAGGATCTGAAAGATACTAACTTTTTGGATCAGTTCTGACAGTTTTACATGGGGGAAGATTGCGGAGAAAATACCAGAGGTATTGGAGAGATGCCAGTGGTTAAGGTGAACAACTGGGACATAGATGATGGGGAGCAGATATTAACCCACAAGTGGGGAAAAGGCAAAAAAGGCAATAGCTGCTTGATTCTGGCCCTGAAGGCAAGAACAACTTTATTGTGATGAGAGGAGGGGCATCAGTGCAAAGATTCAAAGGATTTCACATGGTTTAATAATTCAGAGTGTCTTGACTAGGAAAGTAAAACGGTTCTTCAGTGAGAGCCAGAATCCAGCCTGTCATTAATGAAATTAGATCCATAGTTGTAGTGGAGTCTGGAGGGGACATGGTACATCCCGCAGCCAGCTGGGCTCTCACAGGAGGGATTACTTGCCCTTCTGAGTATCTCTCTTTTGCATAAAAATAACGCTAAGCTAATGCAGATGTTTTGCTGTTCTTCAGTGTTCACGTTTCCCATGTTGTGAGTGGCCTAAGAATAATCAGAAAACTGCAGTTTTTAGTTTTTAGAGAGCAAGCGAGCATTTACTTAATTGTCTTGAGCACATGTTCTCTCAGCTACAGAAATATTCTGTCTTTGGTCTGTTTTTCCACCTCTGTCTTTTTATTAGAAAAGAGGACTGCTGCATCTTTAATGCACTGCTTTACAACCTTTTATGTAGAAAGATTAACAAAAAGGAACCACACTTAATTTAAGATGACAACTTAGGTTTGCCTCTGGATTCTTTTTTGGCAGACGTTCTCTTAGTAAATTACATTTGACAACCTGAAATAAATTCAAACCAAGATTTATGCCTGCATTTGCTCACAGGGCTGTGGTTCGTCAGGCTGTGTGGTTAAAAAAACTATGAAAAGTAACAACTAATTTAAGAATTTATTTTTAGACAACCTACATGGGCTACCTGAGCTAAAACTTTAAGAAAAATCAGGTTTCTGAACATGCGGAGGTAATTTTTCAGTTGATAATAGAGTTAGTTATAGATGTTTGTGCAAGAAAAAAAGAAAACAACATTGCAAAACAAGAAGAAATGAGTCATAATGATACATTTTCAGTTGCGGCTCAGCACAAAAAGAGTTTTTAAAAACATAACCAAGGACGTGGCATCTTTGAACGTTTTCCCAAAGGAGAAGTCAATGTTAGCCGAGATTGCCAGAATTTACTTTAGCTATTACTATGGATGAATAATTATGCTCAATTCAGCCAGTGATATGGGTTCACAGCAGGTTAATTGGTAATAATGGGTTTCATTCCAAACAGTGAGGAATGATATTTCAACAAAAAAAGTGCTCACTGAGAGCTGAAGATGTCCTTGCTTTCAGTGTTTCGTATTCACAGTAACACATCCTGGAGACCAGTGTTCTTGTCTCTGTGGCATTGAGTTGCCCTCAGTTGCTCATGGCTATTGAAAGGATGCAACAAGCTGAAGAAGCATCTAAACAGTGCAACCTGGTCCTGCTTTTTTAGATTCTTTTCTTCCCCCCCGCCCGCCCCCGACTAAAATTGGCATTCCTTGGGACTGGAACAAAGGAGACCAGCGATCCTGTTAAACTCACCGATGGCAGTAGACCTTTGTCTCTGGTAGGGTGGGTGTAAGCACAGAGTTAGTCACTTGAAGTAAGGCACCCTGGTATTAATTGGACAAAGAAGAATTTTTTGTGCTTGTGCATACTGCAGAGCACAGGAGTCCTCCATCCCTCTCTGTCTTGTGCGCTACACCAGATAAATAATAATGAAGGAGGAATAAGTCTATTGATTGTGATCTGGCTGAAAACTGGATCTGAGCCTCTCACTTCAGCACCTTCTCTCACTTCAGCGTCTTCTCTCACTTCAGCGTCCTCCCCTAAGGCCCGAGTATCATTTGTCATTTATAGCATCCCAGGAGAGAGGAATATTAGTGTGTAAGACTAGAGAAGATATGAATGCAATTCATCCTGGATCAGGCTCCTCACCTGGATCGTACCCTAAGTCATCTCTCTTTGTGTTGTATCCAATTCTTCCTCAACTCAACTTCTGGGAACCTGTGTGATTTCCTATCTCAGCATTCAAGTCCTTCTTTTCCTGTTGCTACTTGGATTGTAATTTCTGCATTTGAGGATCCTACTGATTCTATCAAAAACTCTCCAGACGGCAGTGAGTAAATCTCTATTTAAAGAAGAAAACAATAAACCCCTCAAAACTTGGTGCTTTCATTACTTTTGTTCAAAAAGAGGAAAAAACCCAAACCTCTCTATGCATGTTCAGGAGCGGCTAAATCTAGTTGTGCTGGATTCATATGCAAGTCATTCCATACAAAGAGAAGCTGGAAATACGTTAATAGGACACTTTCAAGGTTGAAATATTGGGGCTGTTATTGTCTCCTCTGCCCTACCTGATTTTTTGGTAAAGTTCCCCCGAGAGGAAAACTATTATAGTATTTGGATTCTTTCTCTTTGCTTTTGATGAGCCAAATGCACCACACCATGCCCTGGGACCTCTTAAGCATATAGCACACGGCGAGTGTATGTATGTGAGCACTGAGTTGTGCCTGTAGATGTTTTCCCTCTCAGCCTCCTGGAGCTTGAAACCAGCAGGTCTGTTTGAACGTGCTCTGCCTTAGGTGGCATAAATCCTGTGCTCCTGCCTGGGTAGCCCACCTCTAAAGAGCCAGCCTTGCCCATCCATTCAACTCTTCCTCAACTCTCTCCCTTCCAAATATTCAGTGTATTTCCTATAAACAATATCCAGTGTAAAGTATGGGAACACAGATGCAAATGTCAAAATCCATTATGTTTAGGCATAATAAGAGAATGTGGCAATATTTCAATGGATTATTTTTACTAGAAAAGTAATATATATTAACCTCTATTCATACATACCTGTACAGTACCTCGTGCTGTGGATAATCAGCTCAGCTGGGATTCTGAGTGTTCTTCCAAATATACATTTTACATAATAGGAAAACATTATCCTGTTGGACTTTCTATGGACAGCGTGGGCTGCTTCTCTGCTGAGTTTTTTAGTTTTGCCTTGCTGACTGTTGTCCTTATTTATATAAACTTCCCATACATTTTGGTACATCTTCTTGTTGAAAAATTTCCACTAGTATTCCATTTCATTATTCTCTTTCTCCATCTTTTTCAATTTCTTCTCAATTTAGTCCTGTGGGACCCTTCTCCTTCCTTGCTGTTTGGGATCTTCAAGCAGAGTGAGGCTTTTGTCAGCTGTCTTGAGGAAGGCTGGAGCCTGAACTCAGAGTCATCCCCATCTTCTGTTGACCCAGATAACCCTGGAATACTGACCAGTCTGTCCTGCTCCCCAAAGATCCAGGCTCCCCACTGCTCTGCCTGCTGTTAATTACTACCACCTGGAGTCTCACCTTCGTCTTCTAAGACCTCATGTGGTGTTTTGTCTAAAAGATTGTCTCAGATACAAATTGCAGGTAATTATCTACATCCATCATTCTTCCCTGTGCTTCACTGCAGTTGAAATGGTTCTGCATTGGTGTCTTGACTTCTCTGTTTCGCTTCCCTTTCTGCCAGACGGTGTCATTGAGGAAGTTTTGCTTCCAAGGTCTGCAAAGGGTGAAGTCTCAGGTATTGGAATACCAGAACACCACCACTGTGTTCCCCCTTCCCCTCAAGAATAATAAAACATACAGCATATGTCTTGGGTAAAATAACCTTTTGCTTCAGGCTTTATGACTCCTGGGAGCTATATTTTACCCTGAGGAAAAATTTTACTGCTTTTGTTCCCTGAGTCTGCCACTAGAGTGATATATATAATATGCTCTCCATGCAAAAAATGAGGTGACCTATACATCATACATTCAGCTTCAGGAAGCCGATTCTGATTTTACTAACCAAGAAGGAACTCTCCTCCAGTCAATGAGGTTATGCCAGTCTGAAGATGGTGAAAATAATGTATTAAACCACGAGATTGCTCTGTGACTACAGCAGTAGAGCTTTTCCAAGTGTATTTCTTGCAGTGTAAGTCACTTGGATTCGGATCCTTTGCTGAAGTGAATGAGTGTCGTTCTCCTGAAGCTTTGAAACAATTCAAGAAATCTGCTTAAGTCCTTAGGCAAGTAAGATGGATATCGTGCAGTGCTCTGCTTTAGGAGCAGATCTAACACTTAAAGGTCCCATTAAAATCGTAACATCATTTGCATTTGAATGAATTTTGAACAACGTGATTTATTTAAAAAAAAAAAAAAAATATTTTTCAAAGAAAGTTTTGAAATGTTGCTGCTGGAGCAGCTGAATGAGTTTTACAGATGTGACAGGAATGCTTTGAAATGTAGCAAAGCTCTCATTTTAGGCTACGTTGAAGAGCTAGAAATTGTTTACCTTAGAATAGAAATAGATAATAAATTTATATAATAAATGATGAGCAGTCTGGAGTATGTAGATCAAACATTCAGATGTTTGTCTCATAACTCCAATGAAATTGAAGAGTTCCTCAAGGACGAAAAAGACAGCTGTGAACCAGCACTGCCCGATATCTCAGAGGTCAAGCATTTGGCATCATCCAAATGAAAAATCAGGCCTTCATATGAATGATAACAAATATCCCATTTGGTGGATATTGCACGACTCTAGCATGGAAATAGTAAGGAATCTGAACTACCTGGACTGCTGCTTTGAATAAATGTGACTTTTAAAAATCTTCTTGTATTCTTGTAGTGTTTGAAACAGCAGTGATAGTGACAATAAGGTGAGTTTTATCAGCTTAAGCAAAGCTTTGATTCTCCTGATTTTCTGTATCAGGATGTAGATTCTTTCAACCATAAGCAGAATCTTAATTATTTATATATTGCTTATATAGATAAAAAAATATTCCTTACCCACAGTCTACGAGTTTAATGGTGTAAAATCAACTTTTTGATTTTTATTATGCTTTAAGTAATGGCAATGGTTTTGACTGATATCCCACAATGATGCTAATAATACTGTTTGTATATTTTCCTGAGTGGACCTCAGCGAACTGAGGATTTAGATCTGCAATGGCAACATGTCATTTTTGTAGTGGTACAAACATCTGTCCATTGTTAATGCAACTTCTGTATTTACATTTAATTTTTTGAGCTGAGCTTGTACTGGCTTGCAGGAGTGGACGGGAGGAACTACAGTCCTTCCTCAGTGAGGCTTTTTGTCATCTTCCCAATAAGTAAATGGTCCAGAGGAACAATTCCACTGATATCAGAAGGAACTGGTCATATCACATTCATGTGTATTTATATACATTACACAAGTAAATGGATTTATATATCCATATGTTAATATATGGATTAAATATAGAAATGTTTATATTATGCTATATGAGCAACGAGTGTAAGTTGGACGGCCCAGACCTATAACTGAATTTCAATGTCTCCCACTGATACCAAGTGGGATGTGTTGAAGTGGAGGTGTAAGGAAAGGAGAAACCAAACTCAAACATGGAACTACTTTGTCGGTGCCGGTGTTTTTAATGAACCTTTAAGTATGTCCTGTACTATTGTGGCAAAAATCAAAACTGAAGTTCCTTCGGTGTTCTTTGAAAAATTGTACAGTGGCTTGTTCAGCGAAGAGCTTCAGAGGTGTGTGAGTATACATGTGGTGGGGATTTAAAGCTATGGGTTCATTTTTTTAAAAATGTTAGTGGACAAAAATGATCTGTAAATTAGATTATAAAAGCACAAAAGCTTTGCAGTTTGTTTACTCCAAAACTCTCATCGGTCTTGATTTACAAGTCACCAACCTTCCTAAATTCTTGCGAGGTCTCCGTATCAGCCATTCCTATGGAGCAGACAGCTGAGCCAGCAATATGAGCAGATACTTTTGCAGTATCATACTGCTCATCAGTAAACAGTTTTGGCTTTTTATACAAAAACAAGGTCCTCTGTGGCATCAGTTTGGGTAGTGGCTGCCCAGAAGTTGGATCTGCTGCTGGATCTCTCAATCCTCAGACGTGATTCCGAGGACCCTAATTTTAAGAGAGTAGATGTTCAGTAGTTTTTACAATTGATGCAGGAAATTTCATATATACTGCAAAATAATAATTATTACTTTGAAATATCTGATCAAATCATTAGCATCACTTGCATTTGTCATCTTGGTACTAGTTAAGGAAATGCACGTGAAAAATCAGTTTCCATTCAAAACAAGCAGGAGCTGAATACTTGTAAAAAAATAATAAAGAAAACAGTGGTTTTAAGAACCACTGACCTGTAAAAATTAAATTTAAAATATATTCTGCTGCATTTTTCACACTCAAGACAAGAAAATCATATCTAGTACATTTTCAGCATCTGGCAGTGATTGTGGCATTAAAGCTTACAGGCATTTTCATCTCTGTAACCTTTGCCCGTATCCCTTTATTTGAAAAAATCAGTTTTAGATAAACCAATAATTGCTTTGTTAAATATGGTGTACAGTGCTCTTGTGCAGGAATCCTTTTTTTATCCAAAGGTCTTAGAACGTGATACCTCTTCCCATTGAAAAAGTAAACAAAACTTTAACCTTCCTTCAGAAATGCATCAGAAAGGTCAGCGCTCTCTTCCCTCCAATTTCCCAGGCTCAGCTGGGAGCTGATTAAAGCTGCCAAGTATAACTTGTCAGTTCTGTTAGAGACAACTATATAAACTCTTTGTTATTCACTTCGCTGTGTATTATAAATATATTTATCTTCTTCTGTCAGGTGTTGACTGGACGGAGGAGCAGTGAGTCTGTAACATTAAATGCTCTAACAATGCCAATACTTAGTAACTCACACCAAAATCATGGTCGGAATATTCGGGAACTTTCTCTAGTTCTTCCTCTTACAGGGGACTGGAGTGGTTGGAGGAAAAATATTTGTTATTCCAGGAGGTTCCCAGTGAGTCTGTGTCTCTGTAAATATATGGCTGTGGCCGTTTTTTTCTATTTTTGGGGCAATGTTTTGGGGCTAACTTTTTGATACACCTGTTTGATTCATTCTTAGATACAAGAAAATACAACAAACTTGCATAATGAATAGACCCTTAGGGACTGTGTAGATCCCATTTTGATTTGGAGGAGCAGTAGAATATCATAATCAGAAACTCAGAATAGTTTTGGAAAGAACCGGAGTTGCTGGGCGTAACGGGAGCAAGCAGGAGTGTAAATCCCATGCAGCAGAAGGATGCATGGGAGAAGTTTCACAGCAAATTTAAACTACAGGTTTAGGCATAGTGCTCTTAATCCCTGCTTTTTCCCAGCTGAGCAGAGTCTGTGTATAAAAACAGCCTATGTAAAGTTGCATCTAATCTAGCTAGAATTATTGCTCTGTTAAATGTCTTCAGTGAAGCAAAGAGATATCATACTGCACGTTGGTGTTTTGTTCAACGGAACAAGGTTCTGGAAACAGTTTTTTCTTTGATTTTGGTATAAGAGTCTTGTGACTTGCAGACCTACAGAGATCCAAATAAAGCAAAGATTTGCATGGTACGGCCTGCAGAGTGAAACAGTATCACTGAAATGTTTTTATATTTGAAAATAAATGCAAACAGAATGGTTTAACAAGAAGGTGCCTGTAGTTCTAGAGTGGAAGGGCACTGGGGAGTGGGAAGCAGATAGGAAGAAGGCAAGGGACAAGGAATTAACTCTTTTGTCAGGGAGATATTGGGCAGCTTGTGCAGAGAGTGAATGAATTCTGCTCGCTGGGTTTCTGTAGGAATATACACCTCTGGCTGTGTCTCATTGAAACCAGCAGAAGTCGGAGGGGATGCAGAGAGAGGTGAAAGAGGGATGATCAGGGTCAGGAATGAGTACAGGTAACTGGTAACCTGCACTAAATCAGATGTCAGTGTGTGAAGCTGTCTTTTTCTTAGAAACGTTTTTGACGAGAGTGAATTTCTGGTCGAAGGAAAAAGGCTGTTCATCTCAAATTGCCCGCTTTTGGGAGTGAACTGACTCCGTTTCAAATGCCTGTTCTTGATTCAAATCAGGGTTTTGAACTTCTGCCCCTCTAAATGAGTTTAAGGGCTACCGTATAATATATACTGTTATAACATATGTGCGCAGCAAAGACATTCGCTATTATTTCTCATCTAAAAGGTCTACATTAATTTCAAAGTGGAATGGGAAATTTTTGAAATCTGGGGAACTTTCTCAGGGCAGTGAAAGTACATATTGCCTTTCTCTGATGGTGACAAATTTAAAAATATGACCCGGGTGTCATCTGGAACAGACAAAAGAGTGAAGGGCAGAGAGCGCAGCCTGGGGCGAGCAGCTTCGGAATGGACAGAAATCTTCTGTCTGTTAATTTCCTGTCCCTGCTTTGCAACCGAATGCACTGTAGATGAGTGAAACTTGCTTCTTTCTTTTATTTCTCAAGGGTCATGAACAAGCAGCACCATTTTACGATTTTCACTAGTGTTTCTGCCAAATTTTTCTACTTATAGGCTTGCCTGGAATACTACTTCAAACTGCAATAAATTGAACTCGGTGTTGATACACGGTGCTTCCTCAGAGGCTTCCCTGTATTCTGCTTTTGCACTTGGAAGGCATGTGTTTTAGTTATGCTTAGTATCACAAGCAACATAAATTTAATGGTTTTAACCAATTCCCTCATTGACTTTTTCATCACCAAAACTGACGTTTGCGAATCTGATCGTGCTGTTGTGTGTAAGACAATCCGTTAGAAGAAGTGGGAATCGGGATGAAGAAAGGCAAACAGAGGCTTTCTTCCAGGTCATGTCTGAGTGGTAGTGTTAATGTGAACACGCTTGTCGAAGACTTGAGTTTCTAGTTGTAATCAATACTTGACATATTTTTGCCATGATTAAATTAAAGCTGGGAAAGTGAGATTTCCCTCAGGAGAAAACAAGTGGCAAAAGAGTTCACTGGTGATCTGCATCTAATCCAAATAAGTGCTACAATTACCTCTGCTCTCATTCATTTATGGGTCCCTGTTTCCTCCTGCTGGCCCGGTGCCCACTAACCGTGGTTTGCCACCCACATCGGAAAGAGGCGTGGACGTCCTATCTTCAATACTCTACAGGATTCCTTACTGGTAAGGTAAAAGCAAACAAACTAACATTGCCTGTAATACAGCTAGATTTTTTTCCTTGTAATATTTTGCAAGCAAATCTATAGAGACTCAACATCCTTCAGATTCTGTGCCAGAATCCACAGGCTGCAAAGTCACGGAGAGAGCATGTTTTCTGGATGAGTTATGAGGGTGGCTGGATACTGGGTTCCAACCAGTGCAGCTGGGGGAAGATTTAGGCTTCTGTAAGAATATATTTTTCCCTTAGAGGTTGGATTGGCAGTTGGTGCTTTCTTTGCCTTAGTAAAGATGGCTTTGTGGCTGCTAGTATTTTTGGTGGGGCTGGGATTTCACCTTCTCCTGGTGGGATTTGGGTTTTCACTACGTGGTTGGGGTTTTGGATGAGGTGCCAGCTGCTCGGTGCCTGCTCCTCCTCCTGCGTGTCCGCCCTGAACTGGGCACCCTAGAATTGTTGGTGTGAAAGACATATTCCCTTGTTACTTAAAGGACACGAAAATGAAAACAGTTATGAACCAAAATAGCTTGAAGAAAGACATCAGATAGAAAAGTGTGACTGGAACCATTTAAAGAGTATTTTCCAGAAAATTGTACTTCAACTTTATCTTCCCCACAACGGTGGTTTGATTAGATTCTGAAAGAGCCTTTTCAGAGTTGCAGCATGAGCAACAGTCCTTGCGGCAGGTCAGCCAGAACATACCTGCTTTTGGGAGCCAGCTGCAGCCTCAGTTCTTTGTTTCTAGGAATAAAAGTCAGCAATCGCTCTTCCATTAATGATTTCTACATCCCGAGTCTCTTTCCCTGTGGCTTTTTGAAGGATTAACCATTGGAAATAGATTATTCTTTTACACCTCACAATTTGTTTTTGATTTCTCTTAGACCATGGAAATAATTAAACTGTTTTGAATCTGGAAAGTTAGTATATTAAATAAGTTGACTGCTTTTTAATTTCAAAATCAAACTTCCTTTGTGCGCTGCTATTGAACTATGAAAAAACCTTTAAAAATGCCTGACAAATAATGATGCTTAGCCACTTGTTCCTGTGGAAAAATGGAAGACTCGAGATTGTTGTCATTTCTGCTACGTTCCCGAGATTGCTGGTAAGAGACTATAAGATTATATTCATATCCAAAGCTGAAAATTATGGTAGCATTAAATGAAAATTAATAACTCAATCTTCATGACGTTAAGTCAGAGGCAGTTGAATGTTATACTGTCTATGAAGCCTACAGTTTTTACAACCCAGATGTTTACAGAAAATGAACCAACCTTTTTCTCTTATTTTCTTTTTTTTTTTCTNGGGAGGAACTACCGCTTCCTCAGTAAATCTCCACCTCAGTGGTACTTTCGGCTCTTTCAGGCAAACATTGTTGATGACAGAGTAGAATGTTGTGAATGTTGATTCGGAGTAGAACAGATAGAAACTGGGATTAGTTCAGTCGCAAAAATAAGCAATAGTTCAGGTGTTAAACTACCGATGTGGAAAATTGCTCTGACAGTTATGATGTTGTTCTGTATTTCACTAAGACTCAAGCTATCATTTACTTCAGATGCATCAGCCCATGCCTTGTTTCCTATCGCACACTGCCGGCGCCGTTCTGCTTGGGTGTGCGGTCCCTGATGTTCTGTGCTGTGCAGGGACCCACCTGCCGAAAGAACATGGGCCAGACCGGGCCATAGAACCCTTCCTGTACAAATGTACACGGGCTATTGCTCGTGTGGGAGTTATTGCCTGATGTCTGTACAACTTCTGCCAAAGCAAACTGCAACTACTAAAATACAGGAACAGATTTATCAAGCTTATTTCACTTTTTTGCATTCAGTTATGAACATCTAGCTCGTTCTTCATGAAGAAATGTATACTCTTCAGCCTGTAATTAATATGAATGCAGAACCCAGAGATTCTATTTCCATTTTCTAGATGGGAGTTTTGGTGGTTAACGGCCAGTTGATGTGATTAAGAAGAATTTGGTAACTTGAATCTAGAATCCTTCTTTCAGATTTGGTCTATTGTTAGATACTAAATGTATATACTTTATAAATAACTTATAAATACATTTATAACAGTGTTATACACATAAATGACTTTATGTGACCCTCTAAACTGTACTAAGGCTTTGCTCATTTATTATGTTATGGGGTTTTCCTCTGGGAGCTAAGCTAAGAGGTATCAAAGTTCTTGACTGTTCCTTTCTTGCTAGAATGGTTCTCCATATTTAATGTAGAAGATTAATGAGCTTCTCAGTACCAAGGTGGACTAGAGTGGAATACAGGAGGAAGTGGGTGACCTTGTGGACTGGAGTGGCTGCAAGAAATTTAATAAAACAAATGCAAAGATGTACACTCGGGGATTCACAACGTGAAATTTGGTTGTAAGGTAGAGAGACTCGTCATTTGGATGTGACAGAGGGGGAGACACTTGGTTATAGCCACAGGTTATGGGATGGCTCTGAGCT
This sequence comes from Pedionomus torquatus, assembly GCA_013398155.1. Taxonomy (NCBI): domain Eukaryota; kingdom Metazoa; phylum Chordata; class Aves; order Charadriiformes; family Pedionomidae; genus Pedionomus; species Pedionomus torquatus. The sequence goes on from VZRU01019179.1 coordinate 70,671, forward strand.
GCCAGTGTGAAGCGCAGTGATACTCAAGGACTGATTCTCGAAGGTATTTCTGTGCAGAGATAGAAAATTGTCAGTACAAGGTAGTGGCGAGGCTTCATTTTGAATGTCGTGTATTGCTGCTGTCCCCTTTATTATTTTTTGTAAAAAAAGACCAAACAACAAAAGAAAACCTTGAACAAACGTAGAGAAGGGCACTATGGTAATTAAGGCAAGGAGAAAGCTGTCACGTGAATGGAGAATAAAGAAGTTGCCCTTTATCACTTAATTCCTCAGTTTCTGCTGTGACTTTTTTTTTCTTTTTAAACATGCAGCATCCTAAAATGCATTTGCAAGTGGGCATTGGCGTCATTTAAAAACATTAATTGCTGTAGAACAGCTGCTTTGGAAAAACTTAGTGCCAAAATTGGAGATAAAATAATGGTCCAGGCATGCGACAGAGGGGTTTCCACGGCTCACAACACTTGTGGTTCTACCAGCAGTAGCACCTTCTTTCTTCTTCTCTTTGTATCATTTTCCAATGGTCTATCATAATTATTAACTGAAATGAAAGACCAAACTTAGATATGAAACTTTTCCCGGGCACTGCTGATGTGGCCGGATGTGACACGCCAAAGAGTGGTGATGGGAGAGGTCACGAATCAACAGAAAAATAATTTGGCAGAAAGGAATAGAGGCCTCTCTCACGTGAAAACTTGTTTATTCATGAACATCAGAAAGCCCATAATTTTTTTTGAGCCCACTCATGGTGCCAAAAATGGCAGCATGAGGAGAAATGTGTCCAAGAACAAGCATCAGATGTGAGGCTGCGTGATGTCATAGAATCATTATGTCACTCAATGCCAATTGATTTCTAGGGCTGATTGCAAGCAATCGTTAATCACTTTGTATTGAGCAGTGTGCCAGCTCCATCGCATCTGGGGCAAGTACAAGTGGCACCTATTTAGCCAACATCCTGCTCTCAGCACTGTCATGCTTCGTCTTACAAACTGAACCAAACTGCTAGAGATGCAGCAAGATATTTTATTTTTTTTTTATCCCCTTCTATATCTCTCTTATTTTTTCCTAGGAACTGAAATTGTGGAAAACTTCAGTTTACTTGTAAGTTCCGTGTTCCCCACTGGTACTGACAGTAGCACGTCACTGAACAACGGGGCATGTCCTAGGTGGAAATAGAAGAGCTGCTGTAAAATTTCTGGAGGTTGTTGTGCTGCTCTCTCTACTTATTAGAAACAAAAATGAGCAAACATCAGGAGTGTTCCTTTTTTACCCATCTGTATTGGAAAAAAGTTGTTTTCAAAGATGATGAGGGTCCAGAAGCATCTCTCTTATGAGGAATGGGTGAGGGACTTGGGTCTTTTTAGTCTGGAGGAGACTGAGGGGGAATCTGATCAACACCTAGAAATACTTCAAGGGTGGGTGTCGGGAAGAAGGGGCCAGGCTTTTTTCAGTGGTGCCCAGGAACAGGACAAGAGGTAACGGGCACAAACTTGAACATAAGAAGTTCCATCTAAACAAGAGTAGAAATTTCTTCACTGTGAGGGTGGCAGAGCCCTGGCAGAGGCTGCCCAGAGAGGGGGTGGAGTCTCCATCCCTGGAGACATTCCAGACCCACCTGGACACGTTCCTGTGGGACCTGCTCTGGGTGGACAATCTCTGGCAGAGGGGTTGGACTGGATGATCTCCAGAGGTCCCCTCCAACCCCGTATCATTCTGTGATTCTGTGTTGCAAGTGAGGTGTATATTCACATTCTGATATTAGAACAAGATATCAATGTTCTTGATATTGATATCAGGAACATATCACCCAAGCCCAGAGGTTCATTTACTGCATGTAGCTAAAATTAAGCAAGAGCATTAGGTGACATATTATCAAAGCCAAAATGTCTTGGGAAAGGGGAGCTAATTGACATGACATATTAACTCTAGAAGCTCCCTTATGGTGTTAATATCGTGCATTTATTCTACCCTTCCTTTCTTGTTTAGAAACAGATGTATTAAACCTGGTAGAATGTTTCTGGTGAATCCCACAGCATTTTGTAATAATGAAAAATTTCCTTTCACCTTTCTCCGTGTGCCTGACAATCATGAAAAGTTACTTAGACATGTTACATCAAATTGGAATATTTTTAAATGTAAATGTTCCTTGGTAGCTGGTGTCTTGGACAAGGAGATTCGTAGCAAAATGTTGCATTTCTGTGAGATTATGAAATGCTTTGGCCTTCTGTAATCGTTCTCTAAGGATTGCGGTCGTTCTTTTGAAATCCCTGCCTAATCTCTGCGGGTTCTGTGATTTATTTTGTCAGTAACTTCAGTTGTGATGGTTTGCTGTCAATCAGCCGTTGTCAAAAGATAAGTGAATTTCATAAAATATTCCATTGGTGCTGTCCCACAGCTGAGGAAGAAATTACCTGCAGACTTTGGTATTATAAATAGGCATAACTCATTAATGAAGTGGGTCATCTCTCGTACACATACCAGCTCCAGAAAGTGTTTTGTAAGGCAGGAGAAAGTGTAGCTGAAGCTGACTTGTAATGGTAATGTTGTCTTAGAGTATCCCAAACAGTAGTCACTGATCTAAACAGAAATTCTAGATATTACAGACTTCGTTTTTTTATAGTACATCATTAGATGATTCCCCAAAGAACCTTCTATCACATGTATTTTCGTTAATTAACATTAAATGTCATTAACAGTCAGCGCTGCTTGATCAAAGGCAGATAAGTTGTAGCAAGATTTGGAGAAATAACATAGCATTTACTAATTATATTATTGATTTTATGGTCTGAAGAATCCTAATTATATGTGATACAGACTGGACGTAGTGGAGCCTGCTGGGGGGAGGCTTTGAACACCACAAGTCCCTGGCAGTTCTGAGCATCTCGCTTGCATAAATCACTTCTGGGCCTGATTGTGCATCTGTTTTCAAAGGTGATGCTTTAATGGACTTTGAAATCTGAAAAAGTGCATTCTGTGTGGCTCCACATGAAAGAGGAAAGAGATTTGGGATTTTTTTACTCCTGATTTTAATCATTGCGAAAAGATTTTAGATCTGTAGGCGGATACATTTGAACACTGGAAGTAATATGGCATAGTTGATTTTAATTAGTAGGCCAGCCTAATACAGAATTTCCCATAGCTCCCTGTGACATTTTTAGAGGAGTTTTTAGTACTTTCTTCAAAATAAATTCAGACTTCCAAAATTTAAATTTCATGTGCAAGCAAAAATGGGGGGAAAGAAAGGGAGGTGAATATTTGATGCCAATCTGAGAAACAGGAACAACCTCGGATGTGCCTTATGTAAGTAGGTATGGAGCTTTCATAGAAAAATGAAAAGGAGTTTAGATCAATGACATACAATTATGAAATCTTACTCTTACCCTTAATTGCTTATACTTAAGAAAATGAAAAGCCTAGTTTTTAAAGTATGTGTCTGTGTATGTAATTAGCTTATTCAGTTGCATGAAATTTCAATTTACTCTCAATTCATGATAATAAGGTGATATATGACTAGTAAATATTTCGTTTAAATAGTAAAGGGTGAACATCTTTTAGACCTAAACTGCTATCCGTATTTCCAGCTGGCCTTTTTCCTGCCTGTTTTCATTGAGATGTTAAAAGTTTTGAAGGGGATATTTTAACCAAATCCTTCAGAGGAGAAACTTAAAGACAGATAAAATACTCTGGCAGAGTCGGTATTTTATTTTTTTTTACTGTCTGAAGAAATGAAAATTGCTTAATATAATTATTATTTTTCATATCAACTTCCAATTTTCAAATCTTCAAGCTTTTAGAGTAACATTCCAAGAGCTCCTGACTGCTCTGGTTCCCACCTACTCATTCCCGCTCCCACCTGGTGTTTGACTTGCTGGTTACCAAATCAAAGAATTGAAATAGTCTGAAAAATGACTGGCTGCGCTGGTGGGTGGGCTCCAATTTAAACAAATAAGCAAACAAGGAAAACACATCAGATCCCCACACCTCATTTGTATCTGTTGTCTACTCTGGCATAGGGGATGGGGTTTTTTGATTCCGCAGACTGGACAGCATAAGTTATGAAAAAGAACAGTTCAGTGAACTGTTACGTTGTGCATTTACAGAAATTGTTCATCTCTGAATGACAGTCAGAAGTGGGGCGTTGGGAAGAAGGACTTGTTCCATTTTGCTGGGGGTAAGACTGAGGTGAGGACAGCTCAAAGAGCACACGTGGCCTTAGCCGACAGGCGTGTTCAGTACACAAAACTGCTTTATTCATTCTGCTTCTCATTAGTGTAGTACCTGAGAGCTAAATTTTGTTTCCTGCTCTTTTGCTGGGATTACAAGACCGGCTTTCTCTTCCCGGTTCCTATCAGAGAGCCTTTTTAAAAGGAGTAGTGAAGTAGGAATGCCTTATGATCGTAGAATGGTTAGAGTTGGAAGGGACCTTCAAAATCATCCAGTTCCAACCCCCCTGCCCTGGGCAGGGACACCTCCCACCACACCAGGTTGCTCCAAGCCCCATCCAGCCTGGCCTTGAACCCCTCCAGGGATGGGGCAGCCGCAGCTTCTCTGGGAAACCTCTTCCTGTGACTCACCACCCTCACAGCAAAGAAGTTCTTCCTAATATCCAGTCTAATTCTCCCTTCTTCTAGTTTAAAACCATCACCCCTTGTCCTATCACTCCAGTTCCTGACAAAGAGTCCCTCTTCAGCTCTCCTGTAGGCTCCCTTCAGATACTGACAGGCTGCAATGATGGAACCAGCTAAATGATCTCCAAGTTGCTGAGCATAAGGCCAAATGTCTAGATGCACATTCTGGTCGGACTTGCAACTCGCTCTCCTAGAGAATCTCAGAACAGGGCAACAATCACGGCCTTGGACACACAGGTGCTGCAGGGAAATTCCAGCTCTGTTCCACCTTTGTGTGCAAGAAACCCAGAACATGATCTATCTTCTTGTTTTTTTGGTAAAAAATCTAAAGGATATTGCAAGGTGTTTTATCAGTACAGTTTCACATCAGTGAAAGCAGCGATTCAGGAGTTATTTGAATAATCCCGGGTATAAAACAGTAATTGGTGATTTATTAAAATATTTTAGTGCTGTATTTATGTGTTTATCCTTGTGGCTGTCCACTTTTTCAGTTGGACAGTGATTACTCTGTTCCTGGGAGCTGGCTCATACATATCTGTTAAACATCTTCAACTTCGTGTATCACAGGTACAACAGCAGTAGATCATGGGGAGTGTGGGCTTAGGAAGAGAGAAGCTATAGCTTAACATCCCCGTATTTGCAGAAAGGAATGCTGTGAGAGGAAGCCTGTGTCTGAAGGACAGGAGGAAGAGGAGAAGGTGGTTAAGACAGATGAGTAACGTGCAGGCTGATAACATTCTTATGAGTGGGAAGAAGAGAGTTTACAATCACCGATCTTGCTTCCACTTTTCCTAAATTTAGCCTTGAAACATTTTCATGCACAGAGAAAACTTGTTTCTGGTGGGGTAAAGGATAGATCGCCAAATTATAAGATCTTGACCCTTTATTCTGCAACACGTGGCACACCTGGAGTCCCAGCAGATGCTAGAACTCATAGCTAAGAGAGACTGCACAAGTTCCCTTGGAGACAGGGAAGTCTTCGTTAAGTTGTAGTTGAAACAAATAGAAATTATTTGTTCAAATAGAAATCGGTTGCTCCAAGTGGGTTTTGTGAAGGGGAAGTGGAAAGTGGCTGTTGATTTTGGGAAGACGTCCCCAATCAATTTTAAATGGGGTTGTTCAAGTTTTGGACAGCAGCAGGATAACAAGACCACAAGGATAATGAGAAGGTCAGAAAAATGGCTGAGGGAAACAGGACTCGGAGCAGGAACCTGCAGGAGTGGGGCAGATGAACGGAGGTGGAGGGTCTCTGGGGAGCGTGGGAGATCTCTGTTAGTGCTGTGCTCTGGAAGGGAGACCCAGATCAGCTCGTGCTTCCAAATAGAAGTTTTTCCACATTTGGTGGTAACCAGTCCAAGACTCTCAAAGCTTGTGCTTTCTCTGCTGTGCTGAAGATTGTATCTGGTGGGAGAGGAGGGGAATATTGGGAATCTCTTTCCTGTGGGCCGTTAGCTTTGTACCTGTGTTGTGGAAAGGACTTCTGCTAGGGCTGGTCTTGTTTTGTAGGATACGTGGAAGTGACACTTCCTCAGATAATCTCAACACAGAGAGTGAGCTGCGTTGAGTTTATGTTACACTAAGTTAAAATATGTTTAAGTAAATTTAAGCTCCAATTTTTATGCCTCTGCAGAGGGGTTAATAAAGCACTGCCAGGGAAGGGTTCTCCTTGACTGTTGGTGTGCTGTGGATCTGAGAGCAAGCCCTGGAGAGGGCTCGGCGAGAGGACTTAGCAGATGGTACATGTATGATGTTGATGAAGGAATAATACAGAGAGAAAACTGCACTTTTCTTATCTTGCGGAAAAACTTAATTAGTACATCTGTAAAATGATGGAAATGAAGCTCTAAAATTACCCCATAAACTCTCTCTCTCCCCCCTAATTTTCGTTAAACTTTTTTCTCAAAGCAGTTAAGTAAGTTTTCAGTGCCAAATTTAGTAGGAGGGTGAAGAAGCAGCCGAGGTAGTTGCATGCACTGGTTATTCAGGTCTGGTTTTGTCCATAGTGTTTTTTATAGCTACTGTTTTTCTGCCAGGAAGAAAATACTGGCTCTGACCTGAGCAGTTCCAGTACCATCTGTATCTGATGACTGAGCTGGTAAATCCAAATTCTCCCCAGATACAAATTGGCACAATGAACTCAGTGGACTTCAGCCATTTACACCATTAGAGACTTTGGCCCTTGCATCTCTTCTCGCCTTCATTCCACCTAAGGTACTCCCCGTCAGCCCCTGAGTTCTTTGTGGGTTTGCTCTGCCAGTTATATTTATGAATGCTCCTCTCTCGGCTTTATGACGGAGATTTTCCACGGTGCCCTGTTACTGTAAGCCAGGTGCTTTTATCCTTAATGAACAATTTCCTGATTTCCTGGGGGAAAAAAAAAAAAAAAAAAAAAGGAAAAAGAAACAAACAATAGATAAAGTAGGTCATGGAGACAGCAGAGTCAAGAGCTTTGCGTAGTGATGTAAAATCAGATAAGGCTGGGGTCATGTTCCCATTTATCTCAGCAGTTACTGCTCCAACATTGTCTGTGGTGGTTCCTGGAAGGGTGAGGATGTTTCGGGAGACTTTGGATCTGCTGGGAATTTTGGTTAGAGTCTCCTCTTCTCTCTGCTCTGCACAGAAACAAGTACAGAATGGGAAGACTTGGATGTTACGCAAAAGCATTTGTCGACTTGTGTTTTGGGGGACTGGCTTTAGACACTTCGAGTAGGTGCCTTCTTACCATCACAAGGTTATGAAGCAATAATTCTGCAGCGTGTCCCCTTTTAGCAGTGACCAGCAGTGACTGCAAAGACCTTGTTCATCATACCAGGACCTTCTCTACCACGTCACCCTTCCCTTCTAGACAAGAGCGGATCCATTCAGCTTATTTTTCGTGTTGGGTGCCTCAACCTAAGAGCCTACAGCCACTTCTAGGCTCCTGAGTAACCAGCCCGAGCCTCAGATGGGCAGAGACTTGAGTGTGTTCTGGAAAATCAGATAAATTACGTGGACTCCTAACTTCAGGCTTTTAACTTTGACATGATTGAACTAAATGCCATTTCTCCAGTATTGATAGTGTTCCAGATGCCTTGTACAAAGCACAGGAAAGCACAAAGGGTTATTGCAGCTTCTGAGGAAACCTCTCATATTTCAAGTAAAATTGGCTGGTTTTAAGTGGCCACTCTAATTCTTAAGCCATTAGAAATCTAAGAATTGATTTAACATTTATCTTATATTTAGCAGACATTCATAGAAAAAGTTATCTTCTGTATGGGCCAGTCAGTGTTTTTAGTAGCTATGAAGTTAAATATTTTTTGATGAAGGTTTCAAGAGGCTGAGAGGGAAATTGAAGGCAGGAAGAGAACATCTGGGTGCTGTCATCACAGAGAACGCCAGGGAGGATAAAGCACTGGGAAATCCAGAGAGCAGATGAAGATACGTGCTATTGGGCCGGTGGGGTCAGTAGAGGTACAGATGCAGAAGCAGCAAGCATTATTTCCTTACTGTCTTATGAAGAAACTGAAGATAAAAAGCTTTGCCCTGCCTGCAGCATTTCTTGAAAGTAGGTGTTCAGTTTCAGCGTTCATTTCATTCCAGTGTTCGCTTTCATTTTATTTGGATTACTGTCTTCAAAGTTCAAGGCTTTCACCAACTTTAAAGCCAGATTGGAAAACCTGAATCTGGATTCTCAGCGCAGCTCCAGGGCTTGCAAATCAGGCTTCCCCCATAAATACTGCACTGTTTCTGGAAAAGAAGAGACGGGTCTTTAAATGAAATATGAGATGTAGCATTGGGATGTGATAGTGCTGCTGTAGATCAACAGCCATCAATCTGTGTTACTTAATTTGTCCCTGGCTCAGCTGTTTGCTGTAGTTGGGACTTTTTTTGCTGTTTGTTTCATTTTATTTTCCTCTGAGATAAATGAAGACAAAAAGAAGGGGCCAATTGTTCCTGACAAATAGAAGTAATTTTTTAAATGTATAACCCGAAAGGATAGTCTACATTTTCAAATTGTACTTTTTTTTCCTGACTTTCACAGCACTTTCACAGAATCATACCTAATTTATTTTACTGCATATCTATTGAACATCCTTATATTGCACTGCTCGTTACTCCCATTTTCATATCAACTTCACGTGCACTCTTTAAATGATTAAAAAAAAAATCTGTTGGAGTAAAAGGTTGGGGTTTTTAAGCTGAGTGTTTAGAAACATATTCTTCCTCGTCTGCACATGCCTGTAACACTTAGGTTGCTTTATTTATCCTGGGTGTTCTGAGGATACAAGGTCTTTGTTGCTCTAAGCGTCTAAGGAAGCATATGTTGTAATTGTTTGACATCTTGAACGTGGATTAGGTGGGTGGCTCTATGTAAGCAAGCTAACTCGACTTCTCAGGGGATCAGCTTCTTGATGTGTGTCAACTTCCTTTCTCTTCTGAAGGAACGTATGGGAAGGAATATCTGAAATATGCATGGGGTGATGAATATAAATATACTCTTAAATCAGTAGAGAATGTAGGCCCTCACAGAGTTTCAGCAGCTTTAGAATTCCACTGTACAAGAGGCCTGGGATGAGTACGGGGGACCTGGCAGCAGTGGGTGGCTGCTTCTGCCGTCCCTGTATGGCCGCACTCAGACGGTGAGATCGGGGCAGGGTGGCTGAGCCGACAAACGCGTATCGTGGCTCTCTCTGACTTTCCTTGTTTACCATGTTTTAATTGAGAGGGTTCAGATATGGCTGCCCCAGGAGGATTTCTTTGCTTGCAGGATGTCATCTTCTGTTGAAATCCTGCAGGGTACCAGGATTTTGCCTTTGAAGCCGGCCAACGCTGACATGCTTTTGGCAGAAGGTGCTAGTGGAATGTCAGCCATCTCCCTGTCCGAACTGGCAGGGCTTGGAAGATCCGCTCAGGGCTTAGGCAGTACAAGGAACATGAATGTTTCAGTGGGCTTGAGTTTGGATTAATAACTTAAAGGGCCAAATGTTCAAAGGGCTGGCTTCCAATTTTACACTGGTAGTTGAGTACAAGCATAAAATTATGTGCAGAAAATCGCAGGTAATTTTTTTCCAAGCTGACCTTCCTGAAAAGCAGCCAGCAATTATCTGGATTTGGGCACTCTTTCAGCAATGTTTTTAGCTGTTGTTAATGTAATATTTTCATTATATTTCTGCTGGACTATTGATTAAGTATTCAATTATTTAAGAAAAAGAAATTTAGTATTGTAATGAATAATAGCTTTTGGGTTTGGTACTCATGCTTTGCACAAGCGTGTGTGGGTATTTGGGAAAATATTGATAAAATAAAGAGTGTCTGCTTTTCTTTGTGTGTTTATCTTACAGAGTGGATGGATACCAGCAAATGCGTTTATATGTTGTTGCTTCAGTATCTAAACACTTTTCAGTTTATAATACGCTTATACTTAAAGCACCTGGGAGATTGGGCATTCCTCTTCCCCTGTTTCCTGTGGACGAAACCAAGACTTTGAGAATCTTTATGGCCTGAAGTTTCCAAAGCCCGTGTACTGTGGTGGTTCGGTGCCCCCGAAGGCTCAGAGCCAGCCCACAGCAAATCCTGGATGCAGAATTTGGGTGGAATTGGAGCTACCTTATTCCAGCCCACTCTGCTAAGCCAGTGCCGCGCCTGAAGTCTTTGCCAGTGTGATTTAAACTCGGGACCTCTGAATCCTAGACACATACACCAGCCTTTGTCTTGATAAACATATTTCATCAGCCATAATTAAACTAATTGCCTAGGTTGCCTGCCTAGTGGCATGTCTCTGTGGTCCTTTGACCCAGTTTTCCTGAGAGCACTGAAGGAACGATCCTGAGCTTCCAAAAATAACATTTGATAGATTGAGAAGAGTTTACTTCATCATTTATCCCTGCTTTGCTCCAGCCAAGCTCCCAGTGACTCCAGCGGAACTCAGTTTGTAAGAGCTCTTAGCACTGAAGCAGATCTTCAGACTTCGTAAGATGGAACTGTAGCTGTGTTTGCTGCAGCAATTGCAGCTCAGCCTGATATATTTTAGAGCTTAAAAATTTAAAGCAAATTAGGAGATTTGAATGTTTGGTTCCCGTTGAAATCAGGCCCCGACTCATTCTTGGAAAACTGGACAACTGCAGTACAAAAAATGAAAGGGAGAGTCATGAGGACACTCTAGCAACTGGGACCCTGCTGTGTTTATCCAATCCAGTCTTTAAAGGAAAGCCTCTAAAATTACATTGTAGGAAACGGAATCGGATCCTTTATTTGTAGTGAAGAGCACCTACTTTACTGAGTGATGTAGCAGAGGTTGCTGCTGCTGCCAAGACTAAGCAACCAGGATTCAGCCCCTCGTACCTTTTCTTGATGACTGAAGTCTGAAAATCTGTAAATTTTGCTTGTATTCTTTTAGTTTCCAAATAATAGAAATACCATGGAATTGTTTGGTTGGTTTCATTGCCAACGTTCAGTGTGACTTCGGCTATGGACATGGTTGCGCAGCAGAGGAGCATGGCTGCCTTTCATAGAGAGCATAGAATGCTTCTACCCTGAAAAGTTGAGGTTCCTGCTTAGGTGTGTTGGCATTACCCTTTTATGGCTGGAAGGGCAAAGTTGGAACAAGCTTGTCTCCATTATATGAACTCAAGGGTAAGGTAAGAAAGATCCTAGTTTTACACAACTTGTCGGTCTGTTCCTAGTGTTAGGATTGGCCTCTTCAAGGAACTGAACTGTACAAACTGATCCGGTGCCAGGAGCCCGTCAGCCTTCCCAGGATACTGGGGAGGAAACTGCTGAAAGGCAGAAGACTTCTGTATCTGCTCTGGGGATTTCCAGCTGTGGAACTGCATTCTTGAAATAACAGGCAGGGATGGACACAAACCTTAGCAAGAGCCATGCTTCAGGAGAACCTGGGGAAGCTCAATGCATGACTGAGAACATGGGGTTTGGGGCAGGAATTGTAGACGAGTTGTTTTGCACGGCTTGTAAAGGATTTGCCCTCAGTGCAGTGACTCCTAGAGGCTTCAATGGACCCTGTTAACTGAAGTATCATCGTTTGTTAGCAGAGGCAGCTTCTTGTCTGCTGTCTTCCCATGTCAGTAGAGGGAACCCAGAAACCCAGTGCATGGTCTGGTGTTTCTGCTAGTTCTTCTGTCACTTGGATTTCTCTGTGCTCAGATGATAAGAATCACATTCTTTGTGCTTCTGTATTCAGTACCTGAGCCTTCCTGGAACTTTATATCTGTTTAAAACAGCTTTAAATTTTCATTAAAAACACAGCCAAACCACAACCTTGGTAATATTTCTGTTGGTCATGGCAATAATTTTGAGAGGTGACTGGTGAGTTTGAGCGGCTTCGTTTTTGAACTGCCCAGATTAGAACAACCCATTTCTTAGCATGTACTCTGAGCTCTGCATATTATTCAGTCCTTTCATGGTAACGCAAGTTATTAATCATAAATGGAGGCATCCAAAAAATCCTGATCAGTTTTGAAACTCATGGCCTCATTTAGCTTTCATAACAGCTTGTTTCTAACAAAATCTGATGTAGAGCCAAATGAAGTGTGTGTTTAAATGATCCCTTGCCTAAACTATCATGAAAATTTCAGATGGGATGAGAAGGAGGAATGCCACAGAGGGCAGCTTGTTGGAAGCTTGCTACTACTTAGAGACTGAAATAGTGTAATCAGCAAACACTCCGTCACTTTAATGCTTCTTCAGAGAAATCCAACCTTTTTTGTTTTCTGGCTTAACTATTGCTTGCATTTTCCTTAATCACTTAGATACAAATACTAGAATACATTTTAATTTTGATGTGTCTCGATTTTGTAATTTTCTTGAAACCATAATTAAGAACAGAATTAGGGAACCTCTTGATAAAGACAATACATTTGTGAAGAGTCAACATTTGTAAAGCCTTTATAAATTGTTAAAGCTCTTTGAAGTAAACATGTGGGTCAAAAAGATCCAGTCAGATTTCTGGAAGGCTTTTGCAATGTCTTTCATCAAACTTCCTGAGAGAAGCTGAACTTTCTTGTTGGGTTGTTACAGAAGAAAGAAAAGTCTGTAGGTAAACTCAAATGTTCTTTATATCATAGAATATTATAGGAAACAAAGTCAGAGAATCAATTATTGGTTTCTAAAGGGAGCATGGAGGCATCAAATGAAATTGAGGAGGCAGAAGGGAAGTGTTTCATACAGTACAAGTTTAAGGTGTGAGACCATCACAGAATGTTGTTGATACTAAAATATAAATATAGGGGGTTGAAATTTACATTAACACATCAAAAAAAGGTTAGACAAATTATTGGAACAGAATCCATCAAATGCTATTAAATGCAAAGATACCACTCGTGGCTGAGGAAGCTGCAAAATTGCTGGAAGCTGGGAGGGTCTGAAGGGGAATGTGTTACCATCAGCCTCCTCCTACACGCTTTCCTTGACACTTATCAGCCAAAAGCTGGATAGTGCCCTTTGGTCTGATACAACACAATTATCTTATGATACATAATGGTTTAGAATGGTTTATCTAATTTCTGTCTTAATGTCTTTCTGCTCGGCCAAAATAACTTTTTTTGACCCAACGTGTTTTCTGTTTTTCTAATTGATTGCTCACAGGGCCAAGCAGCTTCCCAAGAGCTTTCTTCTGCTGTCCTGGAGATGTGCTGTGTGTCTGCATGTGCCGATAATCCCTAAAACCAGGATCCATTAGGAGTTTTTAGCACTTTGAGGTAAGGCTTTTAACATGCCTCTTTGTTACATGCATCACATGGAAGTTTGCGGGGAAAAATTCAGGTTAGGTTCATCAGCTGCATATACAGTTAGATGTCTAAAGGAATGCTCTTCAAAAGTATGTAAGGATTTAAGAATATTGCACACTAGTGAAAGACACTTTGGTAAATGTTTTCCCTAATTGCAGCTGGACACCAAATTAGTTTTTTGCCTGATTCAGAACTTGTTTCATCCCAAATTGAGAGAAAAGCATTTAATTTAGAACTTTGTCATGGAGAGAAAATTCTGATTGAATTTCATGTCAAACTCACGTTACAAAATATTTTATGACAGAAAAGTGAAAATGGAATGTTTCACTATTACTGCCTCTGACCAGGAAATTCTTTAATGGTCATTTTTAGTTACATTTTCTAGTCCGTTAGCCAAGGAGGCAGAGGAGAAACTGAGTATGTGGGTTTGGGGTTTTCTTAATTTTTTTCTCCCAGCCACTTAAAGTATACACTAAGCCTCTTTCACAAGGATCTTACCAAAGCCACGTCCTCAGGCACCTAGAGAAAGCTTTAGAGGTTATTTCCTCCATCCAGCAAGGATTCTTTGAGGTCTTATTTTCTTCTCACATAGATCCAGTCTTGTGGGGTCCTGTTGTCCTCATCTTGTGTTGTATAAACTGCAAAAGAGAGTAACAAACCTGCTTTCGTTCCCACTCCCATGTACTTCATCCAATCTAAATGCTGTTCTGCATCTTCTGGTCTCTTTGCAAACCCCAGCACAGTTTTCAACGATTTTTGTAAAGTGAATCCACAGACAAATAAATCAATGATTTGCCACCTACAAGTTTTTCTGTATCTAAGATTTGGGCTTTAACAGCAAAAGTGTGTTTCCCTTCTTCTGGGGTAGAACTGGTGACCGTATCAATATTGCAGGTGAAGAACTGAAATTCATTCAAAAAGGAGCAAACCATGTGAAAATGGCTTAATGAGTAACAGATACCTAACCTAATCAGCTCTGATTACCAGAGAGTGAGACACTTGTGAAAAATCACCAGATTGTATTTTGGATTGAAAGACCCCCTTTTCTTGCCAAATTGTACGTAAATTGACTTTTTTCACTCCTGAAAAGAAAAGCCAATTGGAGGGACAAGAAGTTTGAGTCCATTTAGAGACTGCCCAGGGAACCTGTGTGTCTCTTATTTTCTTGCTAAGCTCAAGAGGCCGCCTGTCCCTGGGAGGGTGGAGGTGGTGCCAGCAGTCACTGGAAAGGTTTATATAATTTGGGTTTATCTTTAATGAAGTTACAGGCGTTGTCCCCCTGGAAGGCTGACGCTGTCTCTGTGGAGATTCTGTTCCAAACATTAAATGCCATGCAGGAATGTATTATATATAATACTGAGCTGTAAAAGCTGGGAAAAATACCATGTTAGATGTCATTACTGGATTCTCTTTTGATGTTAGTTTTTAATATATGTGGTCCTGTTTTTAGAGTTCTATTCCGAACCTTGTAATAGCAACCATTCCATTTTGATATGAGGTCTTTCCTATTAACAGTGATCAAAGTGAAATATTTCATTTGAGTTAGAAAAAGAGACATTTGAGATGAATGAAGTTTCTGCTGGATTTGGAGAGTTGGATGTTTCTGATACACGATCTGACTTGCTAAGAAAATTAATTGCACAAAGCACTTCATTTATGAACAGGTAATGAAATACCATTAGCATTAAAAGTTTAGAAAACAATTTCAAACCTCTTTCACATACATTGTAAACGAATATTCTATGTGCTGGTAAGGCTTATAAATAATTCTTTGGGTGTTTATTTGGTTTTAAAACTAAACTGGTACATTGTTTTCTTAAGAACAAATTGAGATCTCCGAGAACTACAGAATTTAAATAGAGGGCTGCTCTGGTTAAATGAGAAAAGGCTCATTCTCTTTAGCTGGAAAACAGGCTTTCTTTCTACTTTTAACTGATTTAGGGATAAACCCAGGCTCTTGTTGTTCTCAAGAAGTTAAACTGTGCACAGAACCATGTTTCGATTTAAAGCCCCTCTCTCTTGAGGATTGCACTTCTTGAACGCTTTTCCATGCTCTCACTTTGACCGTTTCTGTTGATTTGAAGCAGGTTTTCCTCTAGTCCCACTTACTCAGCGTTAACTGTGTACCAGAGGTGTAGAGAGGGAACAAAAGGGGGTAATTGGCCCCCTATAAATAGAGTGCTCGGTAGAACTTGGCCTCTGTAATTTGGAACTAGTCTAATAGGCATATTTTGAAGACACTTTTAATTAAAGGGCAGTCATTTTGGTGAGCCTGGTACTTGGGAGTTCATGTCTACTGATACATGTTACGTTAAAAGCTCAACTACTCTCAAACAGGCTCTCAGTTTTTGGCCATGAAGTTTATTCACCTTTTATTCCACGAGCATTTGCAGATCAGCCGTTCCAGAGGCTTCTCCTCCATGGAGAGGCAGTGGCTCAGACAAGTGGAGCTAACATCTTTTCAATAAATAAAACTATCCTTTTCTTATCAGCCCTCTTAATTTCCAGCGTAAGCTTTTGCATTGTTGCCATGGGACTCTGAAATAGCCTGCAGGTAGAGAGTGGTCACTCGTAGACTTAAATCCATTTCGTGAGGAACATTAACATTAAATCATGTTAATTAACATTAATATGACTTACATGGCTTAAGACCTATCTTTGGGTTTAGCAGAGCTCTAGGAATAATTTAAAAGATGAGCTATTACTCCCATTGGGATCTTGACTTAAAATCCACTAAAGGCAATGGGTGTCCTTGAACTAGCTGAGAAGGGTTTGAATCGGGGATAATTTCAGACCAGCTTTTCCTGGCTGTCCCCCCGCTCTTCATTCTGCTTTGTGATGGCTTCTTTATGCTGGGCTCTACATCAATGCCACACGGAGCAAACCCCTTAACATCCTTTTTGCTGTTCTGGACCAGGAGGCAATGAGCCATGTGTTTTTTAGATGATCACATGAAGATTCAATCTATTTTTAGGGCAATCTTGTTGCCAGGAATAATATGTGGGACTTTTGATTTGAATGGTGAATTATGTGACGATGTAAATGCCTGGAATGGATATTGGAAATTATTTTTTACTGACCTAGCGTTTAATAGATTGACACCTCTAATGCAGTTCCATTTAAGAGCAGTTTTGTATTTACTACCTATTTGGGGTTTTTTTTGACTTTTGTCATTGAGGACCACCATGACTTTTGTTTCAAAGCCCCAGATGAGCAGTAAGTAAGTATAAGGCAGTATGTTTAATACATGAACTATAGGTTGAAGAAGAGACCACACCTAATGAAATTTACACAATCTGTTTCCAACTTCAGTGCAAATATTTTTGTTTTGTGTTTAGCATTCTGCCTAATGTGACCCAATACACTGACCTCTGTCATTCTAAGTGATTTGAAAAGTGAATTGATTTTCCTTCGTTCCTGTAATAAGCATATGGCTCAAATGTAGCCTGCTATATTGACATGTGTAAAACCCACTTAAAGAAATCAAAGGGGATGTTTGGGTATTCTTCCACGTGCCTATAGATTGATAGGAGAATAGATTGGTTTAGTACCTCAGTTATTTATTTTGTCGTTACAGACAACTGTGAAAATGATCAGTATCAGAAACGTTCTTTAGAGGAACCATTGGGGCTGTCAATATCTTGGGTAGCTTAGTAGGTTTAAAAGTATAAATTCCTTTCAGAACGCATGTAGTTGATTGCTTTTTCTGGTATTTTGGAGTGTAAATAAGTCCACAGTATTTGGATTTGTGCAAAAGTAAGGATGAAAAGGTGTAGAAGGATGTTTGCTTCAAAATTTTCTTTCAGGGCTATACTTTTCTTTATCTAGATACAACAATGGTGGCACATACTCTGTTGAAGTGGATTCTAAAAGGACTTATTCTGTCTTTTCTGCTCCAAACTACTCTGTCCCTAAACCCAGATGATCCAAATGTTTGTAGCCATTGGGAAAGGTAATGTATAAAATGCCTTTTTTCTTTTCTTTTTGACTAGCCCTTTCAGATTTTTACATTTAAAAAGCAACATAAGAGCTGTAATTTGCTAAATACCACCCTGCCTCACCAAAGAACGTGGATCTGCATGATGGAAATAGCAGTTCTGAGCAGCACTGAGGATTTGGATCATCCCAAGAATTGGTTCTAAAGCCAGAGCTAGAGACCACGTAGCCCTGTCTGCTCAGCTGTGCCTTGGAAAGCTCCTCCATAGTTTCAGCCAGAGGACCGCTCAAGTGTATTTTCATTTATCATGGAGAGAACTAGAAAAATAGTGGCCTTGTTCTGTCTTGCTTTTTTCTAGTTGTTGTCAAGCAAAAGTATTAGAGCTTTCCACTAAGTTTTAAGCCCTTCCTGCTGCAACACGCAGTTTTATTCTCTGTGTCCTCAACTTTGGGGCTGTATCTGCCAAATTCGTGTCAGCTTCAAAGTGTATCTGCATGAAAGCACTGAGAATTAAAGGCCCTGGTAATTCTATTCTCTCTGTTTGTCACAGTGTCCTAATCCTAAAAGTGGGTCTGTGCAGAACAGTTCTCAGGAGTACACAGGAACCCACCAGCTTTGATAGGGTTCACGTTCCTGCAGGGTCTGTTTGCAGGGGCTGAAGTTCCTGGTCTCTTAACTTTAACTTGCTAAACTTCCACTTCTGTTCTGTGGTTTGGTTCCACACAGCTATGAGTTACTGGACACTTTAACAAAACAAACCTCTTGACAAGAGCAAAAAATGGAATACTATTCAATGGCACCATGTGCTTATTTTAGAGGCCTTAATTGGAGAATTAACGGTTTGTAGGCATCGCAGCTGCAAAGCAAAGACTGGACAGGAATGGGATTTTGCAGTCTGTGTTGTGAGGTGAAGTGCATTCAGAGCACAGGAATAAAATATTGATTTTGTCTGAAGAAAGTCAGCAACCTAGAGACCCAATCAAGGAGAAACAAAAATTAAATACCAAAATTGATTGGTTGTACTGACCAAGATGACTTTGTTACTTAGATGTTAATAAATCAAAGGGAAAAGATTTTTAGGGCAATTCCTGGATAACAAACGGATCGTAGAATAACAATCGAGATTTGTGAGTGCTACCACTTTACATTAATAATGAGCAATGTAAATATTTTCCATTTTGGCATTAGTAGAAGTAAAAACATTATTATCAAACCCAGCAAATTGTGACAGCAACACCTAGTAGAATCTTGGCTTGCCTGGAAGGGGTGTGACAGGCAGGGCAGTAATAGTCCAGTCTTCGATTTCAAGCCAATCAGACCCCCCAAGCAAATATTTTGGTATTCCCTCACGGGTGCAATCTCACAGGGCTTAATCACATCAGCAGTGCCATTGATGAGAAAGAAATCACATGGAGGATTAAGACAATCGATGTAATGAATGACTTGGAGGATCTAATTCCCGTGTCTTGACCCTGCCTGGAATGATTTCAGTGTCATTCTCCAAAGATACTGTAGATCTGATAAAGTGGAGCTGCTTCCCAGATCAGAACCTGAGATTACGAGTCTCTGAAGCAGTGCACACGCTTACCAAGGGGCAATGCAACGCTCTGAAATGACCAGCGCTCTCATGTAATTGACATTGGTGTTCCTACATCACGTGAGGGGCCCAGGCACTTTCATATAATCATAGTACTTACACGAATAAGTAGCGTTTTGGGAAGGAGATTGCTGAATTCTTAGTATTGTTGGAGCTCTCTGATTTCTAATCAATTTCCCTACTTTTTTTTTTAATATCCGTTCATTGGTACAAAGGGAGGTAACCCCATTCTAAGCCTATGTCAAAGTGTTCCAAATCTAGATAACTGCTTAACTCATGGTACAATTGTCAGTTAGTTCTGAGGTTATTTCTGCTACAAATTAAAGGGATTAAATTTGGACAACAGAAAAATAAACACTCTTCAGGCTTTTACAAATGGTCCTGTTTGATTGGTGCACCCGTTGTTTGAACTAATGACGCTGCTTCATCATAAAGTGAGGTGTGAGCATCCCATCGTGCTGGCAAAATGCAGCGGTGCTAAAGTAACGTGAGCTCTTATCAGCGTTGTGGAGTGCAAGCAAAAATTAATAGTCCTAGGCAGGAAGGCAGCTGAGATGGTTTAAAAACCTGGTGCTTTCCTCACTTTTAAAATTCACACTGTCGGGTTAACTGAATGCCCCTTTCACCTTCTGAACTATCACAAATTTTAGTAATGATTGTTTCTTTTCCAGAAGGGAATAGTTTATTACTGAGACTGAAATCTCTATGCTTATTTCAGTTATGGGGACCAACTGAGAGGCCTTTCCAAAATTTTCAGGAGGATGTGTGGTTGAAGGAAGCCCTTTTTCTGTTTTTTCATAACACCCAATATTTCTGAGATTCTTGATTTAATTCTTTTTCATAGTGGATTTAGATGAGCCGCACGTACACAGAACTGAAGCTTTTCATGTTGCAACAAACAACCTTTCACTTTCTTTCTTTGTCACTCCTAGCTACGCCGTGACAGTCCAGGAATCTTACGCTCATCCTTTTGATCAGATCTATTATACGAGATGTACGGACATCCTGAACTGGTTCAAGTGCACTAGACATCGGTAAGAGCTGATCCCTACAAATTTTGGGTTTATTTTGCCTTTTTATCTCCACACTTACCTTTTATTTATCCAAGTTCTAGTGGTATTCTAATACAGAAGTGTACAGAAGAATATATTTAAGTACAATAGGCAGGATGTTTGCTATTTTAGCTATTCCAGAGAGATTTTGGCATGAAATTTGAGTGAAATCAATGTTATTCAGTCTCCTACGGGCCATTCAGGAGTATGTGTTCTGGGGAGTATGGTTCTTACCATTCATCCCACCATGTGATTGCAAGTGTGAATTATATATCCAAATATGATCAGCTGCCCTTTCCAAGTGATCAGGGCTTGTCCAGGTTTATGGTAGGAAGTCCCTGCAGCTCCTAAATGGTGAAGAATCAGGCGCTTGAGGGTTAGTAACAGTTACAAATGGATCCGTATTTGAAATACTGCAGCCAAATCCATGTTGAAAATCAGGTAAAATGAAGTTGGGTCCATTTCTGGTACTGAATGATAGCTGATACTAAACAGTTAATTTTTTTTCCAGGCTGCAAGATATGTCTATTAATTCTGATTCCAGTGGATAAATATCCTAATAAACATCCACTAGTATTTGCAATCTTTCTAGGAGGTTTTAGCAAGCTACTCAGTACCTCAAAGTTTATGCATTCAGTAGGAAAGAGATTGTTAAGCACCATCCTAGTCTGACTGGGGGGTTTTGGGTTTTTTGCCTTCTGTGTTACAATGACTGGAACTGAACAGAGATGTGGAGCTTTCTGGGCTATTGTGTAGCTGGAATGCAGCACTGTAACTTCGATCAGTTTATCTAACATAAGGAGCAATGGATTTTGTTCAATTTAGGTAATTTCAAGTAAACTAACATGAACAAAGCTGTTTTGAAGTGTTTGGCTGTTAAATATTCTCTGTGAAATATTCCTTTTCTAATGTGGTATCATTGCTAATGCTGTGAATAAGTCTAGAAAAGCTGTAGAATGCTTAACACCTTTTAATTTCTTTAGACTACGTATTTGGGGGGGGAAACGCTTATAATTATGGTCTGGGACTCTAATGTCACTGTGCAAGGCATTGGTATCTTGGGAGGGTTAGCAAGTAGGAAATGACTTGGGGTTCACTTCACATTTCTCGCGTTGCATCGCTGGCACAGTGGTCTCCATAGAAGATTCTGTTCGTTCCACTGGTGATAGCTGACCTTGCTGATACGCAGAAATGAATCGTTTATTCTTGAGGAAACTCCTTGCCCTTGCTTTAGGAGTGGGGAAATGTTCTAAGATACCAGTCCTAGGGAGGGCTGTGGTGATTGACTGTTGTGGTACTGTGTTTATAATACAAGTTATATTTCAAGTTCCAAAACAAGTATTGATTTTTTTTTTTTATTGTGGCTTTTAATATCTAAAGCTTTCATGCATTTTAAAATAATTATTGAATGCTATCCTTACTATAATTTAACACAAATATAATTCCAACGGTTGGCATTGATTTTCAATATTGTCAAATGGCTTTCTGTCTTGCAATTTAGAATAAGTTATAAAACAGCGTATCGAAGAGGACTAAGAACGATGTATCGGCGAAGATCTCAGTGCTGCCCCGGATATTATGAAAGTGGAGACTACTGTATCCGTATGTACAGATCTTTGATTCAGATATGAGAATTAAAAGTAATGTGGGGACAAGCTCTAGACAAACCGATGGTCTATTGCAGTAGCAATAGGAAGGGCCGATCTTCAGATCTGTCCAAAACTTTCAGGGCCACCAGGTCAGGATTAGAGATACAGGACATTCCAGGTCATTTCAGGTATATGCATTTCAGGCACCTAAGTAGAATTTTGCTGAAATCATTGAGGTGGGAATTAATCTAATTCCTGAGTGCTTTTCGAATCAGAGCTTAATCTGAGGAGTAATTTGTGCAAGTATGCACTAATGCTAACAAATTAGGGGAACGCTCTTAGAAATTGTAAAGTTTCTGCAGTGTAAAGTTTCTGCCTCTTAACTTTGGAAGTTCTTACTCCAGATAGGAATAATTAAAAACTCCCTGTGTTTCGCGTGGTTCCTGTCAATAATTTTGCTCTTTTTAAAGCTTTGCAAATGTCAGAAGAACTTTGTCCTAATTGCGCTGTATAAATAAATAAAAAGCTCTGGAGTGTGTTAGGTCAGGCAAAGGGAGACAAGATGCAAAACGGCTCTTTCAGCAACACCTATGAGCTTTGTTAATTAAAAATGTCCTGTACTTTAATGTCACGTGCACCTTTTGAAGTATTCTGAGGCAGAACACATTTTTGCTACACTTTGCTCAAAAGGAGAATGAAGCTGGGGATCTCTTGTCTGTGGCTTGTTAGAATGGGATGATGGCCCAGGAAAAACACAAGGAGGCTTTGATCAGCATCAGAATCCAAATTTTACTGACAGTTTTAGAATGTCACAGAATAATTTAAATGTGAAGATGATACCATTATCCAGCTACATTTAAATATCTTGACACGGCGCTTTAAGGCTAGTTCCGTCTAGTTCTGTTGGTGGTTTTATCTGAGTACCTATATTGTGCTTGTATTGTAATATATGAGCACCTCAAAACCATGAATGGACCCAAATCTCATTTTAAATTATCTTTATGCCAAAGAATTACTTTAAAGGGTCTTTGGATTGTGAAAAAATAATAGCCCTTTGAGATCAGACGTTAGAATTAGCCTTATTTTACAGAGACAGTAAAAATTTTAACTTTCGAAGTGTGGAATGCTGTTACTCAAGTCTTGAGAAACTTTTAACGTAGCCTATTCTATTGTCTTTGCTCTAATTTTTCCTGTGTTAAATATGTACTTATCTTTGAATTTCTCAGTGTCAGAATCATTTCAGCAGTTGTTCCACATACTTTTATTACCAACTTGAATTTTGCGGCTCAAAATCCTGTCTGGCACAGAACGTATTTATTTTCACTTTTGTCTCTGCAATCTATAGAGTTTTTTAGTTTGTATTTTTTAATTGCCATCCTGGTTACAACAACAGAAGGTCTCAGCAAACTTTCTGATTCTTTGAGGGTATTAACATTTATTTTAAAGTGCTTCTCTGTTAGTATTAATACTCAAGAGTTCAGTTGCTGCCAAAAAAATGTCATTATATTATGGAGAAAGAAGAGCATAGACCATACACCGAAGTTTGGCTAATGCAGACCAGCCAGAGGTGTCTGATCAGAGCAGGAGTTTCACGTTGACACAGGGCAGATGATTCTTAAGTTCTCTCTGTTGTTTACATGTGCAAGAGTCAGGTTCTTATATTTCATTATCTGCGTGATCGTAAATGCAAAGTGATGCCTCGGGGACATTTTCTTTCTGTCCTTGCTGGGAGATCTGAGCACCATGTGCAGCTGACAAAGAAACAATGGAAAGGAAGGAGTTCTCCGTCATGATTGATTCTACAAACTTGGTCTTAATTGTTTTGATACCATGAGTAGCCACGTAGCAAAAAAATCCAAATCACACCCAAACGCACCCCACCCCCCAAACCCAACAAAAACACATCAAAACTGTCTGACTCCACAGCATCAGTTTGAAGGCACAACAATATTTAGCTAATGTGATCTTCTTCCCATGTCATCCCTTTTGTTTCCAACAGATGGTCCCTGGTCCCATTTGTTTTGTTTTGTTTTTCCACAATATGTTCCTGTGCCAACAAGCAGATTCTCCCATTCATCATTCTTTGCAGTCGGCAGTGAATTCCATTTTCTTTCCTGGTGGCATCTCCCTGCTTTTTCCTCTTTACTTACCTTTTGTTTCCCTTTTCTTTCCACTGGTATTTTCTGTTGGTTTCTGGGAGGGCAGTCTAGTGCTCCTGGCCCATGTCCAGCGCCTGCTCCTTTCATGGCAGCTCCTACAAGAAACAGGTCGGGAGACATCATCAACCTCATCCCACGTGCCTTCACTGTCACAGAGCGGTGCAGTCCAGGGATGAGCGTGGTTCAGGAATGAGTGTGGTTCCACCCAGCCCCACTACCAGGAAGGGAAGGAAGCTCCAGCCCTGCAGAGAACCTTTTCCCATCTCAGCGAGCCCTTTAAGATCCCTTCCATTAGCAATCATGGAAACCACTGCAGCATGGGGAGGAGAGAACGCGTCCCACAGTGAGGCTGATGATAAAAAGAAAGTTTGATTAAAAAACAGTGTGTAGATTAAAGGCTAATTGGTTCTTCTTTCATTAATAGCAGTCTTTATTTCTTACAAAAGTTAAATAGCTTTGTAATTAACAGTGACATGTTTAGACTAGAGAAGGCTGAGTTTAAATCTCTATTAATGACTGTTTCTTGGATTTTAAAGCTGAAGTGAAGGCTTTCAGCTACTGTTTTGATCTTTCCCCCTCTCATTTACTACTTTTAAAAGGAATGTCAGATACATGTTTTTATCTTTGTCCTCCTGTAGGGATTTACTAAATGGATTAGCTTTAATCAGGTTGACCAAGAGCCTCTTGCTCTGCCATTCTTTCTGGTGTCGTCTTTGCCCTTATGAGATCTTTGTGGGCTACTGCCCCATAAAATAAGGAATTCAGGCACAAGATCCATATAATTTATTTTTTTTTATTGGAAAGTTATACATCTGGCCAGCACATTAGTATTTAGACAAGATAGGTTTGGGGTACAAAATCGTCCTTGTGCCTCTAAAATGCTTGGAATAGTTTTAGATTGTAATAGCATTCACAAAATATCACCGGAAGAATGCTGCAAATGCACATCGACATTTTTTTGCCCCCCATTGATGTTTTAGAAATGGTTGCCACCATTCTGTTAGTTCTGCAAAAGAATTCCTCTTCTCTTAATGTTCATATACATGACATAGCTTTTCACTGACCTGTCCCTGAAAACAAACAGCAAAGTCTGGGGAGTAAATCAGGGCAGCTCTGATTTACTAGACTTTGCATGCTAAGGTAAGCTGTTGGCGGAGGAAATGCATAAACTGCAGAAGACCTTTTTAAACAACCTTTTTTTTAAACAACCACAGGGTTCAACTGCCCTTCAAGGATTTCGTAAGGATATTTTAAAATTACATTGCCTAGATTAATATCTGTGTAGATAAAACATCTCTGAATATTTTGCTGCTAAAAAAAAAAAAAAGAAAAAGCAAAGGAATATTATGTGGCTCTTTTGTGATTTTTACCCTTTGAGTAGGTGGTAATTGAATACTTCCCTTTAAGAGTATGTCAGGTGGAAAGATCCCATGTGTACTAAATGGCTACGTTTTTGTCTGAGAGACCAGTGCTTTGTTCAGTCTGTCCATTTTAATCTTATTCTTGCACTACAGATTTATATAAAAGAGACGTTTCTTCTAGGTAACAAAGGGTCAGAGACCCAAGCAGCATAGAAGAGGAAGATGGGACCGCAAGTGGCGTCTACTTATATCTGGCTTTTTGGCAGAAAAAAGCCAGCCATGAAACACAACGCTGGGAATTCACTTTTTCTTCATAGATTGAGATATTTCAGCTTTTAACAGTTTTATTTTTCACTCTTTATGCCTTACACTCTTTTTCTAATGTATAAATCTATGCAATGTGACAGGATGTAATAATGACAGGGTGAGTGATTTAGCAATCTTATTTGCTGCCATTTATCTGTCATTCAAACCTGTCAAAATTCAGTGGAGTTATAGATTGACCATTTCATGGTTCTTTCCTTTCTTGGCCAAGATATTATTGATCTCAGATTGTTTCTCAACATTCAGCTTTCCACGTTGCAATTCCTGCAACCATCATCAGGGCTCCTTGAGTGTGACAGATTCTTTTTATAGAGAAATTCTTGGGCTCGCTGGTTGAACCTCGATTTGTCACCGAGAGTGGAAGTTCACTCAGGCCAGAGGTCAGGGATGTTACTATATTTGCATGTAGTTATTTACCTGGCTTTTCAGCTATGTCTGACACCTTTAATTAATTGCAAAACCAAACGTGGAATGTACTTTTCATAGCTGACTTGGTGAAATTATGCAAATTTGGGACCGGATTCTTTTTTTAGGATTTTAAATAATGTTTCATAAATTCTGCAATTCCAGTAGACGTGCCAACTTCATAGTACGATGTATGCCTTTATATTGTAGCAATATGGACATTCATACCTCAGGATCGCGCTCAGATTTACCAGGCTGCATGTCTAGTGTAGTTTTTCTAATTTTTTGAAAAGGCTGCCTTATTGGAGCCATATGGCTGGATTGTTAAACATCTGTACCATAGGAGGAACAATTCCAAAGCTTCCTGCCAGCTGGATGAATTACAATTCTTGCAATTCGATGCATATGTTCCAGCACACCGACACCAGGGTGGAGTGTGCTTATGATGAAAAGAAAAATAATAGCTATGTGATCAGTGCAAAAGTTGTACACTCTTAGGAAATGTTGAATCAATGGCTTAAACTTCCTGAATATTCATAATGTTCCTTCATATGTCAGGTTTGTTGATTATTATCACTTTATAAGGCAGTAGCTCATTAACATTTTAGAAGAAATGTTGTCGTCCCCACTGCTTCTCACCTCAATTTTAATTCCTCATGGTGAGCATTCCTGTAACTTGAAAATATATTGTTTGAAAACTGCTGGACTTAGGAAATATATTTTTCTTATCTTTTTAGACACACATTAAATCTGGTGTGAGTGCTTTCTGTAAGAGCCTTGCTGTTACATTATTCAAGTACGGCATTCTGTACATCAATAATGCAACGTAAATTAAGGGAAATGATATAGCAGTACATAGATACTTCGTATCAGGGGACATTCTTTTTCTCTCTCTGACTTGGGATGTATGAGTGTGAGAAAATGGTGTGGAAGGCCGTTTCACATATAGCATTATTAATTACAGAGTTGAAAGGACAGTAGGAGACGCTTTGAAATTTCTCCTTTTACATGCATTTGAGATGACTCCATACGTCTTCCCAGCGAAGATGAGGAAAATAATTTGGGTCCTGTGCTCCCATCTGAGGGGAAACTTGCGCAGGAATGAAGAAATTCAGCAATATTCTTACCCCAGGGCGGATAATATTCCCTGGGAGGAATCCCTGTTTTCTATTGAGCGAGCAGATGGGTTGGTGGGAAAGCAACGAAAGGAGGTCACAACAGAACTGGTTATCTGCGTTCCACTTCTGCTGCCGTACTGCTGAGTGTAAGTAGCCACACATCAATGTCTAATATACCATTTTACAGAACACAGTGGAGCAGGCCAGAGCTCTGCAAACAGCAGAGGCCTTTGCTATTCTGTCCGAGCACCTCAGGAGACGTGTGTATGTGCAAAAGGAAGAAGGAGACCAGCCTTGTAGGTAGATCCGTTCATTTTGTGGTGTAGGTAAAGACACTGGGTTACTCTTTAGCCTAAAAAAAATGGAGAGACTTCTTTGATTGGAAGGTGAAAAAAAATCAATTTTCATCTCCCATCCATCGTTTTATATTTGCAGTCAGCTTCAGGATGCTGATGGATTTGCAAAGACGCTGGTGGTGAGAAGTAATGAAATAAGGAGAGGACTTCTGGAAGAAATGCAGTAGAAGGAGGAGAAACTAAACGTTTATACAAAGGAATGAGAATAGCATAAAGGTGGAAAGGAGAGTATGCTGAAGCTATATAATGTCTCAAGGGACTTAATAAGCACCAGAGGAAAAATTATGCAGGCGTTACAGTTAGAAAGAGATTTAGACTGTTGCTAGTGTAGCAGTAAAAGAGCTTTCCTGGCTGTTTTTGGCAATCTCAGTTGTTTCAGTATACAAAAATACTGGGAATGTAGGCACAGAAAGAAGCATTGGATCCAGAGCTACTCATAGTATTTGCACTGATGGCCTGGATGCCTGGAAGCTTCAGCAGGATCAGAAAAAAGAATCGTGGGTGTAAGTTCGTTGTTGAATTCAGAGAAAGAGCCATGCAAAAATCTAGTCCATTGATTTGCTCACTTTTAGCAAAGACAGATTGGTCCCCAGCTGCTGGAAATCAGCAGAGACCCACCATGGGTGAATGGATGTCGTCAGTTACCTTATCCTCCCCTCCTCATCTTCTTGAATGTCTCGAATCCCTTTCAGAATCCCTTTCCTCCTTCTCCAGCTTCAATGCACTTCAGTGTTTTTGTGCTGGTTTGCACTGCACTGGAATGGTGTGGCTGGCACTGGTGCTAATCCGCAATAGCTTTATGTCTCAATCCTTCCTGTGTTGCTGGTATCCGTTCACTTGCACAGACTTATAAAAACAAGATCCTTTCCATCCCATATATGAGCAAACTGTTTTTCAGGATGTATAAATACATATAGGATGTTTGCCATTTGAAGGCAGAGAACTCGAGAAGAGTTTGAGGCTCATTAGTAGTCCAGACATGTGGGGAGCTGGGTTAACGTACTGAAATCAATAGGGTCAGAAAGGAGATGGATGTGTGAAATGAAACATATGTTTAAAATTGAAGTTGTTTTCTTGACCACTCCTGTACATCCTTCTCCCATTCAATAGATTTATTTCCCTTGTGCTCTGAAGAAGTTTTAAAGCCCAGAAGAAAAAGAGGGAGAGATAAAGAGAGAGGAAAAAAAGTTGCCTAAATCAAGATGGCCTTTAAAAAGAGCTTCTGATGGACGAACAAAACCTGAGATAACACCTTTTGCCACTTCTTTTCTATTGTAGTTTCTTCTGACTGTGACCTTCCCCAGACCAGTCCTAGAGCCTTTGTCACACGGTAGCTCTAGATGTCCAGGAAGCCATCAGTCAGAGGAGGGGGGACTATTTTAGGGCAAATTCCTTGTTGACTGAAAAAAAGAGCTACTGGAACCTATTCCAGAAGTTAGCGCCAGTAACCTCTCTTCCTCATTTCTAAGCATCTTATAAGATTGAAACTGGAAATAAACATGAATCACCATCACTGCGAGGATGCCTGCAGTGCAGTCAGTGGAAGGGTAGCACAGTACAGTGTTGTGGGTGAACCCCAGTGCCCACACAGCTGCTCTGGCTCATTTTTGCTGGTGGCACAGGGGGAGAGGAAAAGAAGAGTAGAAGAAAGAAAATTTGTGGATCAAGATTGAAAAAAACCCATTTAATAAACAAAAGAGAAGCAAAAGAAGAGAAAAACAAGACAAGAAGTGGCGCAAAGGCAATCACTCAGCATCTCCCAAGGGCAGATTGATACCCACCAGGTGATTAGCAAAAGATGGGAAATCTCCCAAAAGCACCACCTCTCCCTTTTTATTGCTGAGCGTGACGTTGTAATGCATGGAATGTTTCTTTTGTTAGTTTGGATCATCTCCTGATTGTGTCCCATCCCAACTTCTTGCACACACTCAATCTGTTCACTGGGGAGGGGGCAATTTTAGGTTTACAGTAGAACCGGTTGGCAAATCAGTGTTCATTTCTGGCTCTCTAATTTTTCTCTGTGAAAGAAGATGATGTCAGCTGGTACAAAAAGCATCTGTTAACACTTCATACTCTAGTACAGAGAAAGAGTATTAATCAAATACCAAAAAGGCGCATCAGAGAGTGAGCTCTTATAACCAGCCACGGCTACTTCCTCTAGAACCGTGTACTCTTCAACTTTACATAGACATTCTCTTTTTCCTTCTTTACAGGATTATAGCATTCCACTTTCTATAAGTATAGCGTTGCACATGTCTTTCCCTTTAATAAAGGGATTTTTTAAGGCTCCCGAGGGAAATTTTTCAGGAAACTTCAGTTCATTGCAGGTTTGATCACAAAACATTTTTGAATAATTAATCTTAAGCTTAGTATTTCTAACATAGGTTTTGGGTTTTGCAAACCTCACTTTCTCTGCTGCGGTAAGTCAGGAGGTATTTTCAATCTATTTAATCCCAAAGCTCTCCTTCTTTTTATCAAGATTTTTCCCTCTGGATACTATGACTTATTTTTATTACTATACAGCCCAGAAATGTATGTGAAAACAGCTAAAATCTAGCCTTACTTGGAAAAGCTTAGAACTTAAGTATCCAAATTCAGTTGAATAAAGAGATTTATTTTTTTCCCCAATTAAAAATAAGAAACTTGTAAAGAAATTAAACCTGGTATTTAGTATGTCAAGCAACAAAAGGAGGCTTTCAGTTACAGGGGTGTAGTGCATGTGTGAGCTCTGCTGAAGTGAGTCACTGGTACGTACCTTAGGAGTTGGTGATACTATGTCTGCATTCACAGGTGTCATGTTTTAGGAAAATCTGCAGTTTAAATAGAATTAGTTTGAAAAGCATTAGTAAAAACACTCAAAATGATCTTTTTTTTTCATACTGAGTAATAGTTTTGTTTATGCAACGGCTATGTCACATTTTCCTTATAGTAAAGGGTAGGCATCTTCAGTATCTTCTGGTGGTATAGATAAAAGTTTTTACTTCCAACTTCTATTTTTAAGCAACAGCTTGAATCACAGGAATTGGGAAGTACATCTTACGATGTCTCATTATAGACAGTTTCTCTAGACAGACATTACTAAGAAATTGGACTTGACCCTACATCAGCTGACCCCTTGCTGGTTGAGTTGGGTACAGTCAGTTTAAAATAGCAGCTTGAAATGAGAATCATCCCCCATAATTATACAACAATTTGTTTCTTGAGTTGGTTTTTTTTGCAGTTCTTTTCAGTAAGTTGCTCTGAAACACGTTGCTGTGGTTCCTTTTGAAATGTGAGAAAAGTGAACAGCGTCTACATTTAAATATTCCATCCCCAGTAATGTTAGTGGAGCTTATACATCCCTGCCATCTTCAAACAGACTGTTCTTTTATCCTTGATTTCATCAGGGTGACCTTCTTCTGTGGTGTGTGGCTTGATCTGAAATGAAATCTGAAACGCATTGGCTCTCTAGGGCCCACGCCATCTAATAGCCTGGCCTCAATGACAGGTTTGCCTTTAGAAATTTGTCCATATTCATCCTATTTTGGTAAGAAACAAAGAAAAAGATTTTTATTAGATTGGCTTGATGAAATTTGGAATAAGAACGAAGAAAGATTTTGTTTGAAAAATCAATAGTTTGTCCAATGTGCTATAGGACTACAAATTGTCTAGGGGAATGGGTGTAATTTAGTTTCATTAGGTGTTGCTTTCCCCAGCAAAGGAGTCCAGAAGTATCATGTGATCCAGGTGTCTTGATCTATCTACTTTTGATCTTTTAGGAACAACATGTTTGATGCACCCATCCTCGCTCTCACACACAGCACACACTCTGCCTATGGAAATCAATCGGCAGTGGAGCTGTGTCATTTACTGACAGAAAAGAGAATTTTCTTGGCATGAGACCCACAATTCAGGGCAAATCAGTAATTGGAGAACTACGGACATGTGGCAATGCTACCAGATCCAAAAACATTTCACAGGAACTGTAATGTGATGGAATTTGTACACAAAGAAATTCACTTAATGCCCTGAGTGGGTAACCCGTAGCAAAATATGCAAGTGCTGTAATTTTGAGGTGATTTCAAGAGAACAGGGCAAGTTGGCTTAGATATTTGGCCTGAACAGCCTGGTCCAAGTCTTCCTCAGGTTTCTCGCGCTGTCTGCTGTAGCACCTCTGAGAATCTTCCCCTTGTTATCAGTGCTTTTTTTTTGAGAATAGCTTATTTTCTTTCACATTATCTACACTTCCTTTATCATTGCTTAAATCAAACAGGTGCTCAGCCACTGCTGGAACCCGTAAATTCTTGGGCTATTTGAGTGATATAGTCCCAGTAAGAAAGTAGGGGTAGTGGAGCAAGGCAGCAGTAATATACTGTAGTGAAATTTCTATAGCCAAGTTCACTCGGCTAGAAATGCCATCCCACAACCGATGAGTTTCCTACAGTTCTGCCATGTGGGATACAAGTACTTACCTCTTCATCTGTAATTTAATTATCGCCTTCCTCAGCTGTAGGGCACTGTATGTTCTTCTGGTCTTTTTATGATGGAAATATTAGCTAATTTCTAACTTTGTACTTCACAACCGGTAGCTGCCTTCCTATTCTAGCACAACTCCTGGGAGAGCCCAGGCTGCAAACAGAGATACCCGTACCTGTGGGTGGAGACCAGTCATTCCTTCAGCAGTCTGGTGAGTGCAGTTTGATACCATCTGCCATCACAGGGAGTTTGATAGATCAGGTTATACTTGCTCTTCTTCTGATAGGTTTGGCTGCTTCTTCTTATGTTGGCAGAAAAGCTGTAAGGACCAGGGATCTTCAGTAGGTACAAGTTTCTCCTCTGTTCACAGAATCGCCATGGTTGGAAAGGACCTCTGAGATCACTGAATCCAACCACACAACCATATTCCCCAGGCTGTCAAAACTTTTGTTCCCTCAGGCAACAAAAAGTATTCCCCTGAGGTTAAGAACAGAATGACTGGAGATACTTCCATGGGTTTTGGCACAGGAGAATTGCTTCTTCCCTTTTCTGTCCTCAAAAAAACCCAGGAGCCTCCTGCTGGCCAGTACTATTGGACTGCATTTAGTTTTGGTGGAGTGAGGTCTGCTGGATCATGTACAGGGAGAATGAAGACGATGCCCAAGAGTATATGTTAATATTTCTACATTGTTTAGAAAAAGATAGTAGTGCTCTTTCTAAAGGTGCAATATAAAGCACAATTTGCAGACAAATTGTCATTAAGTTTGCTGGTTGGATGAATCAAGATCCAGTGGAAAATTAACTAGTGAAAATGTATTTTCTACAAATTACTGGAAAGAGTTGGTCAATTTACCAAAATGGAAGGAGTAGATGGAGGGCACAGGAGGGGAAAAGCTTTCCTGGGTCATAGAAGCTACTCTGCTGATTCAGGAACTCTCTTAACCTCATTAAGAGTTTGAACTAGTGATAATGATTGTTTTTGAACCCTGCAGTGTGGCGATGGGAAATCGTTTTCCAGAAAAAGTTAAATGCTGAAAATTTTTCCACAGAATAATATTGTATTAGAACATTGATGAGCAAAATTGATTTCAGCGTCTTTCCTCTCGACGTGGTAGAACACAATGATTATTTCTAGTTAAAGCAATGGCAGAAAATGCATAGATCAGATGCAGGCTTTAAATGATCAACAATTATCAATATTTGGCTGATCTCCAAAGAGTTCTCAATGAGCTCAGATTCACTCTCTGTGATGGCAGTGAGAAAGACTGAGCTTTAGAAACGGTGATTTGGGAGTGTGACTTACCTCAGACTGCTCAGGGTTTTGGCTGGGCGTGGAATTTGTCTCTTCATTCCCCAGAGCAAGGCCAGGTCCTTGTATCTCCTGATCCGTGTGGATCACTGGGGGTGAGCAAGAGACATCCCTGCGTGGAGTCTCTGACCTTCCTCTGAGCTCCTTCCTTTATGTGTGATGTTAGTCCTGCGTCTCTTGAAATCAGACGTTAGACAGATGCTTTGTCTTCATTGCCGAATTTTTTCTAGGGCCTTAAACTTAACTCCTTCATGCCTTTGCATGTATTTCTCTTTTCAGAGCTTGGTTGGGACTTTATCTACAGACTAAGGGATTAATGTTGCTTTTACCCAGCCTCGTAATTTGTCCACTTTGCAGCGCAGATACACTTCAGTGCTCAGTCCCATGATACCTTCCCATAGCTCCCTTTCTGTGCTTTTAAGTTCTGCAAAACTCTTTGCACAACCAAAGATACAAAGCGGTTCAGTTTAGTGACCCCAGTTCTGCTCTTCTGACATCTGCTGCTACAAGGAGGCTGCTTTTCAGCTCTCGTTCAGACATTATTAAGTGGTAAGTACTATCTCCCCTTCCCTCTCTCTACTAGAGCAGATGAAGCCAATGGGGCATCAAAATGGCACAAAGAGTCTGCTAAACGTGTGACTCCCATCGATCTCTCCTCTTGCAGGGCTCTAACCTTCTTCTCTGTTACTGTCACTGGCACTGTTTTATGGTCACTGATGCGATGCCGTTCTTGTCTCAGGGATGTGCTGCTCCAGCTCAGCTGTTCCTCGGAACCAGCCAGCCTGCAATCCCAAGAACCATTTTGCTTTTCTCAGGCCACACAGTAAAAGTGGCAGCCTCTTCTCTGCCTTGACCTTCCCCTGGCATGTTTTACTTCCCTGCCTGCTCTCTAGAATAAGCCTAGAGCAGGCATGGGATTGCAACATGGACTAAACTAGATTCTCATCAGTGCCAGATACTCCAGCAATCAGTAATCTGGGAGCATTCCCTCTGTGAGGGACCTGAGAGTCTGAAACTGGCTGCAATTATTCCAGGACTTGGTCACGTCATCTGTGTAAATCACTCTGCCACGACAAGAATGTGGGAGTCCCTGCTTTCACCTCCTCATTAGTCATCAGAGCCCCAAATTGCCCTTTATCTGGCAATAGAAATCTTAGCTGAAACTGTGGTAGGTTCTACTGCTTATTAACAAATCTTCACCTCCAAGCAGATCCATACAGGGACTTACTGATACTTTGTCAATGGTGACACTGATGTGTGTCAGATTCTGCTCCTGGGAGAAGGCAAAATCCTCAAAATGTATCTCCTCAAGTCTTTTGCTTTAGACATTCACAAGTCATCTCTGGCACAGCTACTCCCAAAACTTTGGCAGGGTGTCAGGGCTGGGGATAACACAACCCAGCTGCTATCTTGAACAGATCAATATCTCACCGAGGCAGTGGTCAGAGACTCCCTGTGTCCCGGACGACAGGAGAGACCATTGATTCTGTTCTGTTTGCATGGATGCATAGTCCCTCATTCCAAATCTGCCAAAGAAGGTAATGGAATTACACCTACAGGAAAAGGAGTTGATCCTGCACCCCATGGCTGTTACATGATCTGCATCGGTCTCTTCCTCCCTTTGCTCACATCGATCTCCTTGTTTCTGTATGGGTTTTTCAGTACTTTCATCGGATACCAAGAGGGAAGTGAAAAATAAGGGCTGCTATACACAGAAACAATAAATTCCTCAAAGCCTGAGTAGGCTTTGAGATTCTTTTCGTATCGTCATTTATTAAAGTTGCTAAACCCTGCATTAAATTGCCATCCAAGGTGATAAATTAATGACTGTATCCTGAGTGATGACCACAGAAATAGACATTGAGCAATGCAAAGAACTATTATCCCACTTCATTGAAACAATTATGCAGGAAACCACCTAATCAGCAGGATTCCTGACGGAAAGTCGGTGATTTAGAGGGGGGAATCTTCCGTTCCACAAATAAGCAATAATCTAAGAATGAGGAAAACCTACCCAGATGCATTAGCTGTGGTCATCTTTCTTCTACTATCAAACCTTCCCTTTCTGAGCGTATTCTACGAGGACCTGGCCAAGAGCTGACTACAGGCTTATCTAATGAAGCTAATATCATGGACTCAGCTCAGCCTGGATTCATGCCACTACATTAAGATGGAAACACCAGAGTGGCCCTGACTGAATAGATTCCTAATGGATAAGGGACAAGCATCTTTTTCAACTTTTTTCATCTTCTTTGACCTCTCTGCGTTACCTGAAACCACTGGCCATGAGATAACTGCTATTTCGCCTGCCAAAATTATTCTTTCCCCTAAAAGAGGCACGAGGGGCTGGGGAGATGCACTGCGATGGCCCAAATTGTACCAGGGACACAAAAATAAATACTGAAGGAAAACATCACCTGTTTTGTGAAATTTCTGCTTTGTGTAGTCCAACCATTACGAAGCACGAGGCAAAATAGTTAGATGACCTGAAGTTAAAATACCTGCAAACAGAGAAAAAGTGCAAGTCTACCATTGGTTCACAGCAACTGAACAAAATTTGCCATAGTTTGGGTGTCATCAGTGTACAATGAAATAAAACGTGCAGAGACGAGAGATTTTCAAGCCCCACCTGGATGCTGTCCTGAGTGATGTGCTCGGGGCAATCCTGCTTTAGCCGGGGAGTTGGACTAGATGGTCTCTGGAGGTCCCTTCCAACCCTGACAATTCCCTGGTTCCATGATTCCGTGACTGCCTGAAGAGAAAAGGAAAGGATTAACTGCACAGAAAAGGAAAATATTGTGAAGAACTTGCCATCGTGGGGTGGTGTCCTTGTGCCACACGTGCCGTCAGAATAGACCAGTTCAGGACTATTTGTCCTAGTTCTAGGAGCGTGCCTGAATTTCTCATTTCTCTGTGCTCTCCTGGAGTACCGTCTGTATCTTAATTTAGCAATATTTTCCATTCTTATAATGTATCTACAGTAATTTATGCTTTCCGTCACCTCCTGGCTGCACTGCAGTCCCCGGGCAGAAAGCCCACAGAGTCCAGGAAACTCCAGCTCGTAGCGAGCGCTCCAGCAGCACACGCTGCTATGAATGAGTGCAGCTCACGATGCCCGTTTTCTGCTTTCTACGCAGGGTACCTTTAGACTTTGTAATTATACTCCTCTTTGTTTGGGAGGTATTTTGCTTGCCTGGCACAATGAAGTCCCACCAGCTGAAGCAGGATGGAGAGAGAACTTGCTGAGTCAGCGCCTGTGAACTCCTCCAGGTTCAAAGGACTGCTGCAAATCTGAGTGCAAGCACAAGCCGTGTTTTTCTGACTCTGCCTTTTGTGAAATAAATGCACAAGTTATATGTTTGGACAAGCCAACAAAACTTACCCAAGCTAAAAAGCTCCATACTCCTTCCCCTAGAAAGAAACTCTCTCTAAATGCTCTTTTACGTCTAGGGAAGGCTCTGAGAAGGTGGTTGTGGCAGGTGGTAGTGACATTGCTTAATGCAGTATAAGCAGTCCACATTTGATAGTGTGATGAACAGGGTAGAACAGTGAGAACAAAACAGCTTGTACAGGGTTAAACAGTTTTCCAGTGGTGAGGCACTGGAAGAGGTTGCCCAGAGAAGCTGTGGCTGCCCCATCCCTGGAGGGGTTCAAGGCCAGGCTGGATGGGGCTTGGAGCCACCTGGTGTGGTGGGAGGTGTCCCTGCTCAGGGCAGGGGGTTGGAACTGGATGATCTTGACGATCCATTCTAACTCTAACCATTCTATGATTCTATGAAACTCTGTAAAGTCATAGTTTGGATCCATGCAAAGGAACGCAACACCAAGGAAGACAAGAAGAACTCTGGATCCCTGGACTGTGGCTGCTTTTCTCCGGATAAACTCTCTGTGATGCCACTCACTTGAAGTAGCTCTGCAATTCTCGATTCTGTATTCTCCAGTGTGCTCTACTTAGCAGTGTGCTCCTCAATAGCCATAACATACCTTTGTAGACAGGAGACAATAGATCTGAATTCAAATTCAGGACAACAATTAAAAAATAAGTGCTAGTGATAGGGAAATCTCT
Source organism: Pedionomus torquatus (assembly GCA_013398155.1). Classification (NCBI taxonomy): domain Eukaryota; kingdom Metazoa; phylum Chordata; class Aves; order Charadriiformes; family Pedionomidae; genus Pedionomus; species Pedionomus torquatus. The sequence goes on from VZRU01019179.1 coordinate 107,747, forward strand.
GCAGCCATTTCAGGTGTGAAAGGAGTTTGATCTTTAGGTCTATTTCCCTGAGGATTGTCCTTATTTGTTATAAAAAACGCTGTTTGTAATTATAAAGTAAATGATAAGCATCAAATGAATTGTTACAGAACCCTTTTGTTGACTTTATTCCATGATAAGGAGCAGTCACTGTGTGACCTTGAATATGGGCAAGTAACTCATGCTAAACGCATTGCTACAAAGGTGGCGTTTTGGCAGGGCTTTGATGTAGGTCATTTTATTACCAGGCTGAATCAAACTACAAACTGATCTTAAACTCATGCCAAGAATGCTAATATTAAACTGATCAATGAGGTGCTGGATTGTTCAAGAGAATTGGTCAAGGGAAAATGCAGACATAAAAAGTCTGGAATTCCAAAAGGTTGAGCTGCTCGGGCTATTGTATTGGGAGGAATTATATTCCTTGCATTAGTACAAGTTTTCTTTACCCCAGGGGCCTTTAGCTGAGTGTTGAACAGGACGGTGTCTAAAAGTATATACTTATCTTTATTTTTCTTGACCTTTATGTGCAAGTAATTTTTATAGTTCCATTAACTAGTAAGATCATTTGCAAACCACTGTACAAAGTGTATTATGAAGAATGCCTTGGGGACCATTGTGTCCTATTATGTTGAATGTTAATAGAATGAAAAATTAATTTAAACTCTAAAGATTAAAGCAAGGCAAGACTTCCCTTTTATAGGGGAAATTCGAAATTTTATTTGCTATGGTAAAACTTTAGAGTTGTACCCTAATACGACCTTTCTATGGACCTTAATAGGCCTGTTTCAATTCAGACAGTGCAGGAGCCGGATTATTTGTCTTCTGAAATAAAATGGCTTCCCCTTTTAAAACAGGGGGGTTTCTTTGACCCCTGCATAAGGTGCCCTGCAACTTGCCAGCTTTAAGTGACTACATGCCAGTGAGCTCCTAGTGGCTTGTTGAGCAAGTTAGTAAACCAGAGATGAGAGAACTCACAGCTCCAGGGGGTATCTTTACCTTTCTTGACTCTGTAATTACTCATTAAACATCGTCATCTTCAGCTATGCAGGACTTCACAACACCTAAATACAAAAATGCTACTACTCTGTAGTACTTTTGTTGTATTTTGTGTATTACTGATTGTTTTGGAATGAGGTGTGACCATCTTGAGTCACGCTTATCAGTCCCCCATGGCACTCCTCCCAAGGGACTGGAGCTCTACCAGAAAAGTCAAGACTGTTCAGAGGCAAGGGTTAAGTAAACTTTATTAGCTTAATTAGTCGTTATTATTTCATATTTATGATAACATGGTTAGGGTAGACTGTGTTTGTGAAGCTAAATCAACTAAATTTAGACCAGTAATGAGCAGAAGTTTTGTTATTCGGAAGAGTGCAGAAATAATCCACCATGAACCTTCTTGTTCACAGACTATGCCTCGACCTGAGAACCTCGCCTAGTTAGAAGGATTAAAAAGTTGCATGTTTTATTTGTAAGAATGATTTATTGGATTATTAAATGTATCTATCTGTACAGAGAACAGAAAAACCTCAGTTTTTCTTTTCATTTCCATCCCTTTTAGAAAAGTGTTGTCTGAGAGTCACATCAACGAGAATTGCCTTCTTAAAGCTCTATGGGGCAGAATTTTCAAAGTATCTTTATCCCACCACATCGTACATCTTTTAGTAGGCTGTGCTTTTAATAACACGTTTATGGCTGCTCAGTATGTGGACTTTTTGTCCTAGACAATCAGCCAGTTTTAAATGATTGCATGAAGGGGTGGATTTCCTTATTGGAAAACCCTGCTTTTCTTGAATTTCATCTTACAGCTGTAGCCTAGGATGCCTCACCGTCTGCAGAAACCCTAACTCAAGCGGAATAAATGCACAAAAGATTAGGACAATTAGTGACTAGAGAATTAGCTATCAATATTTCACACGCCCTGCAATACTGTCTAAACACAAGATATGAAATAAGAATAAATGGTACTTTTGATATGCAGCAAATCTAGAAAGGAAATTACTTATCTGGAAAGATCTTGCAGTCATGATAGTGAGGCAACATTCTAATCACTGGTCATATGTCGTTTGGTGGATAAAAAGCAGGAAGATTTTTCCCATAGGATTATTTATTCGAAGTTCACTTGTGATTTGAAGTTGGATTTAAATATACTGTGAATAGCGTTTGGTCTCCAATGACCCAAGCACGGAATAGACAGCAAAAAGTTTCCATCAACTTGGTTGCCGGCCTGAGCTGTGGATTCAAGATGTACCCAAACAGGATGAAATACAACCAGAATTGTGCAAATGTACTAGGCGTTGGTGGAAAACACTTGGCCCATGAGGTACCTGGGAAGAGGAGGGGTGCTTCACGTGCAGACCCAGTGCAGCTTTAAATAGTTGGCTCGTTTAAAACGGATTGGGTAGTTCAGCTGGGGTTTCAGTACAGCGACACAAAGCTTTGCTGGCCTTGTTTGAGACAGAAATGAATTCATCTTTGTCTTGGAATAAGGTTTTGTAGTTCAGCTTTGGCCAGTTCTTAGTTAAATAAGCACAACACCCGCACTTTCCATCTGATAGAAAAACACAGGATAAACAAACATAGGTTATATGTGCTATATATCATATCAAGGATGTATGTTTTCTGTATATGTGTATATATACGCACACATATATATAGATACAGTGATCTCATTGCGACGACATCATATTAGTTAATAATTTAAGCATGTTAATCTAGATGGAAATTACATGTTTCAACTGAACCATCCAATTTGAATCAATGACACACAGAGTTTTTGGCAATGTCCCGAGTGGTAAAATGGAAATAAGGTAGTAAGTAGTAAAGTTTAGCTTTTAAAATACTCCTTTGGTATTGTCCAAGTGTTTTCATGTGCGATGGGCAAACCAGTATACACTGGGAAGTCAGACACAAAGCAGCACAGAAGAGAAGGCTTAAAACCATGAGCTGTTCCTACTTGGGGAGAAAAAAAGGAGCTTCTTCCATGTATATCTCTGGTTATTGGTATATACGTATACATATAGCTGACAAGTGAGAGGCAGAACCAACCAGCTTTTCATAGTTTGAACCCTGATGGTGTAGAACTTTGAATAATCCAACAGTGCACAAAAGCAATCTAGAACACTGTAGTTGTGGCAAAGTTGATGGCCTTGAAAAGACGAGGCTGCACTTAAAGCTACTGCATCCTGCAGTAAAGTTACTTCTTCTTGAGCTACTTCTTACAAATCTATTTTAGATCTTAATATACTTTCAAAACCGAGCTCTGTTTTGTCTTATGAACAGTAGCAACCTGAGTGCAATAGAAGGCAGCAGTATTCTATAATATAAGTGTCAGTTCAGTAAAAATTTTATTATGAAGCAAAACTGCAAACCACAGTGATTTCTGGTGTTAAGGTTTTCATTACAAAGAGCTGAAGTGACAAATGAGTTTATCGCTGTCAAGAGACCTATATTTTATTTTGGTCACTTAGTATTAATTAAATCTTGCAAGTAATTCTTTTGTGTGTGTGTTTGGTTTGTTTAATATTTTTAAACCAAATATTGCTCTCCGAGGCACACTTTGCTGTGTGTTTACTGACCACTTATTGTGTTCGTGTGCTGTTTCTTCCTAACAGCGCTCTGCACAGAGGAGTGTGTGCACGGAAGATGCGTCTCTCCTGACACTTGTCATTGTGAACCGGGATGGGGAGGGACCGATTGCTCGAGCGGTGAGTAAAGATGACAAAAACGTGATAAAGATAATGTGCTGCTGGTAAAAAAAGGCCAAGGAACTTGGATGCTGTAAGTGGAAAAATGAAGGATGTCAGCTGGTTATTTTGCAACAATTACTATGCGATAACACCCTTTCCTGTGATAATGAATTTCACCTTTTTGGCTTGTTTCTGCAAAGAAGTGTTAAATGCAACGCTCTCGTAGCTTTCAGTCCTGTTACTGGGATACCAATATAGGTAATATAGCTCTATTATGAATATTTTTTCTCTCTTAAGTTTTTACTACAACACATTGCTCATTAAATACTCTGCATAGTACTTGGAGTCATTTGGAAAGCACTCTCTCTACTCAGAATCCTTGTCCCATTGAAGCCTGTGGGAATTCTGCCCCTGACTCTTCATGCGGCCCATATTCCACCTTCTGACTTGAAATCCACACCCTAAATTATCCGTACCACCGAGGTTTGGGAACTGGTAGAGGTGGGAGTTCTGTACCTTTTTACTAAGAAAGTAATTCACACTTGAGGCTTTCAGTTTTTTCAGCTGGAGAAGCCAGGTATGTCAAACTCTTTTAACTGGTAATAAGTTTAAGTCCGTGCGAATAGTTCACGCTGGAACGAAGCAGCAAGGGCTCTTCCCCGTACAAACATCAGCCGTGTCAAACATCAGCCGTGTCAAACATCAGCCGTGTCAAACATCAGCCGTGTCACGCAGCACAGGCCCAGTCCGCTACTGACGGAACGGAAATAAGCTTCTTAAATGAAGTCTATTCGTGCGTCAGGCCAGTAAATAAAGCTGCATCGGGAGAGATGCTGTGAGTCATTTACTGAATGAACATTGCATTTTGCTTGGACTTCCTCCCTTTCTCCCCAAATTAATTGGGATCTTAAAAAAGAGGCAGCATCATCAGGCAAAAAGGAGATCTATAAAGGGAGGCATTAGAAGAGTTAAATGGGACCAGGGATGAAAACCTCCAGAGGCTGAACACAGTGGGGCAGACTCTTCTCGGGTCAAGGTGCTGATGCTTTGTCTGGAGCCTTACTGGTGCCTCCTCAGTTCTAGCAGAAAAAGTGATGGGGAAGGAGCAGAGAGGAAGCGCAGAAGGAAAAGGCCGTGCTTTGGGGTCTGAAGCAATCGTTTGGGATTATCTGATGTATAGACAAGGGGATAATTGGGCAGCGTAACATACTAAATATCTATCAGTAAAAATATTTTAAAAAAGAAAAATAGTACCTTTGTAAAATATTGTGCAGAATCTCAGCAACTCATTTTATCCTTCAGTTATTTTTAGTAATAGATATGTTTAACCTAACAGCCAGGGAGTATTTATACAGTGCATATGCACTCGGAGAAGTTAAAAAAAAAGAGGGAAAAAAGAAATGCTGTGTTACCATGGACATACACATATAAATATATACATTTATATACACACACACGCACAGAGTAAGGAGCACTCCATGCTTTGTAATAGTGAAGAGGAAAGGATAAGATATCAAAGTACAGATGGGTCTCGTGGACTAAAACTACCCAGTGACTCTTATTAAATTGCACTAATCTTGCAAGTAAAGATAAAAAGAAAAAGAAGGTTTTTCCTATATTGAATATTTAGCTTTTTAAAGTAATTAGGAATATTAAAGCACTGACAATGATTGAGATAGAAACATTATTCATAACTTTTATTTCCGCACTGGGCAGCAATCCAGTATATTTCATTTATGAGGTTTCAGTGGTGGAAAGAGAAGCGTTAGCCAATTCCTAAATTAAATATGCCCTGTTAACTTTTATAAATGATAGCCCAGGATTAGCTTCAGAGTTTAAACTTTCATTTTATTAATATAATTAGTGTGTTCACTGGACTCTAGTGCCCATTGTCTTTCATTCCACTCGTTATATGCTGGACAACATGCATCCATGTCCCGAGGTCTGAATCTGACAAGCCCAGTCCAACATAAAGCTTGTAAATGTGAATGGCCTGAGAGACATGAACCTTCCCTGCAGCTGAGAGAGCTCCTTGACACGAGCGATTTGGATGCCTGGCTTCTTTACTGCTGGGAGATTTTCTTTAAATTGAAAGGTATCGACAGATACCAGATGAATACAGTACAGTTGTCACTCTGAGTATATCCAAGAGAGAAACTGGGAGCCTTTGCCAAGCTGAGGTTAACTGGGATTTTCAGATACATTGATGATCCATGTACTGGGTTGTACCTTACCCAGTAGTAACATGGAAAACATTTTTCACTTGTACTGGACTAATGTATTCTCTATGCCAGCTTTCTTCCTATTGCCACAATAATATTGGCTGGCTACTATGAAGGTTACATGTTTTCAACGACAAATGCCCTTTGTTGGATGGTTCTGACTGGCTGGCCCTGGGGGTGCTCAGCCTGAACTGAAGCTGTTGTTCCACCCCAGGCCCCGTGGGGCTAGAGGTTCCTACGTGATCCTCAGTATCGGGGGGTTTATGAAGTCACAGGCATATTGCTTTTAGTGTTGGCTATTTGAAACGACTTACCTGGGAAAGGGATTGCTAGCCAAAACACTCCCTTTAAATTTAGAAAATCTCACAGGATCTGTAATTGTTTCCTGAGTGATCTCTCCTGGAAGCAACTGGGAGTTGTCTGTTATTGGTTATTTGGAAGAGACCTAGAAACACTCACTCGTTTTGATACGTTATTGCAACACCCTGCAGATGAGACCATGATAACTTTCTCAAAGTTATATATAACTTTCATTTGGTTTGATGGGTGAAATTCAACCATAAGCAGAGCTCCAGCACAAGGTCCAAATGTCACTTCAAAACCAGAAGTGGGATCCAAATGTTTGTTGTGGTGCGCCACAAAGCCTGCCCATGGCAGGAGAGGGTATGGATTCTGAGCACAGATTTCCTAACTGGGAGGCAAGGTTTTGGTGTTAAATGCAGTGTCCCGCTGTTACCATTCTCCCTTGACTAGAATATACTCAGTCAAACGCTTTGAATAGTTACAGCTACAGCCTGTAGTCATCCAAAGAATTTAATCATCTTTTTCAGACTTTGTTTCATGCTTTCCTAAATCTCAGCTTGTAAGACAACAGTCACAAAACTTGCCATTCGGTGCAGCTTCCCGGTGACTGATCATGGTACATGTTAGAGTTCATCTGTTGTCAAGGTTAAAATAACTTCAGATGAATTGCTAAACAATTATAAAGAAACCCTGTGCCATATTCAGCTCTGCATGCCTCTATACCTGTGTTTTACTGCATGCTGGTGTACATCTGTCGGTGCCCGCAGGCCTAGCCTTGATTTCATGCTATAAAGCTGCAATATATTAAGGCTTGATTACCATAACAATAAAAAGAGACGTAATGAGGTATTAACTAAAGCAGCTCTTGAATAAAATGTTTTCAGGGTTTTAATGATGCTAAAATTTAAAAAGAAAACCCTTTAAAAAAACCCATACCTTTTCTCTTCCCTTTTAACTTGTTTTATTAAAATCGTGCCCGCTTTGTCCGTGCAATCTGCACTGTTGTTTTTTTAAATACAAAGGAAAATTGCAAATGCTCTGTGTGAACTTACCTGCTCACCTGTCCAATTATTTCAAAGCAATTAACTTCAAACAGTATGATATACTGGCTTGAAGTTCTGGTAGGAATATAATTGACTGTTGGTGGTTCCCTGGCCTCTTCTGGGTCTTGATAATAGCCATCTGTATTTGCAAGCTGTTAGGCCCCAGTCCAGCAATATTAAGCATATCCTTAACTTGACACATGAGTAGGACTTTTCATTGGCTTTTAAGTTTAGCAGGTGTTTTAGGAAGTTGCTGAGTCAGTTTTGAAGAAACAGCTAAAAAGTCCTCGGTGAAACCTAAACAAGCATCTCACTGAATTCATCAAGTCTGCGAGGAATACGGTGGTCTTTCTTTCAAAATGCTAAAATTCATCAGGCCGTATTAATGAAGCCCAATTTTACTCTCATGAGCATTTTTCTTGGAGGGGAAGATGACAGAAATCTTTCTGGTTAGAAGGGGACTCACAAAACAGAGAGCAACGGGTAGGAAAAATAAAGTTCAGAGCAAGAACCTTGAATTAAAAGCAAGAACTTTCCAAAATTGTGTGTGCCAGTTCGAGACGTTTCAGAGTAAACAAACACAGAGGTTGTAATGAAAAAAGAAAGTGGTTAAAGTGGTTTTCAAAATGTTTGCTCCCTTGTTAGTTTCAGGAGTAAATATATTACTCACAGAAAGTATAATTAAAGAGATGTTGGCCTAGTAATGCCAAATCATCCTATGTCACCTGGAGGAGGAAGATTGTGATACTGCTGTCTGGCATAGCTGATCAGTAACGTACACATATGGATAACATGGGTTGCTTTGTGAAGGATGTTCTGTACAAGCTGTTATTAGGAGCAAGAACCTATTTCATCTTGATCTCTTTGCCAAAAATAGCCAAGGTCAGAATACCAGGGAAGTGTAGCATCACAGCAAGATCACATTTAAGGGCATAGCCCTAGAGCAGCTGGAGAGCTTCAGTTCTGAGGCTGGTGATGAATGAGAACTGCAGATACTTTGCTGAATCTGAAGGGGGGTTGCTTGACAAGCTATGGAAAGCAACAGTAGAAATCTCAGGAGAAAAATAGAATATTTTTAAGTGAGTCTGTGGTGTTTTTTAAGCTAGATTTTGGCTTCTCAAAATGCTTTGAACTATTTCTGAAGAAGAAATAAAGTTCAAAGGAGAGATTCCTGGTGTGTGAATACAGGCTCAACGGAAATTCGGCCTAATGCCAGGGACTGAGCTGCTGGAATCATGAGCTAACTTTTTTGTCCTAAGGATTTTAGGACAGGATTGGCTAAAACCACCAAGATCCACCAAAGAGGTGCAAAATTGTGAGACCTCAGCTGTTGTAGACTCTTAGTGGGCCCTTACAGAGATTCAGGGCCCGGCCACGTTTCTTGTATAGGAACTTGTCGATGCCCTGGGTTTGTACCTTAAGTGCCAAATGAGTCGACAGCATCGGGGACGATGTTTCTGTTTCCATTTGTCACTCCAGCTGCTGAGTTCGGATGCAGTTTATAAAGATCTGCTTGAAGTTGTGAAACTTGAGTTTGGGTTCAGGCGTAACTAATGCTTTAGGGGAAGCAGAAGTTCATATCGACAGCATGTGGACTTTAAAGTTATAATACACTTTTCATTTAAGCCAAGCTCAAATTGCAGCTTCATTTTGTTGTGATTTGCAGACTCAGTGATAACTACACCACGCAAAGAGGGGCAAATGCATAAAAACAAGCTCCTATGAGGCTCATATAAGGATTCTTTTGTAGCAGCATCAGGCTGGAATTGATTTCTATCTCTTTCGGTTCTAACAGTTTGCTCTTCCCCAAACTTCACAAATATCCAGCTCCCTTCAAGCACTGCCGAACCAGTTCAATCAGGTAAACAGCTTGTGGTTCATTTTTGCCTCTGCTGGATGTTGGGCCCACGCGCTTGGGCTGGCATCCCCAGGTGTGGTGTGTGAAGCAGTCTCTGGAGCAGCCCATCTTCATGGGCCCAGCCTACGCAGCGCAGCCTGTAACCAGGGAATCAAAATGTAAACACAAGCTGCTGTTCGGTGCAGTTAGTTGCACAGCAGCATGTCCTGTATGTATTTTTACACAGATAATTTGGCTGCATTAAACAGGGCTAATTCATCATTTTTCATTGGGTAGGAATGTGGGGTTTCTCTGCGGAAATTGGGTTTCTCTGCACTCGTGAGACCCCACCTGGAGTCCCTTGTCCAGCTCTGGAGCCCTCAACAGAAAAAGAACATAGAACTGTTGGAATGGGTCCAGCAGAGGGCCACGACAGTGATTGGAGGGATGGAGCACCTCTCCCATGAGGACAGTCTGAGAGAGCTGGGGCTGTTCAGCCTGGAAAAGAGAAGGCTCCGGGGAGACCTTAGAGCAGCCTTCCAGGATCTGAAGGGAGCTCCAGGAGAGCTGGAGAGGGATTCTTGGTCAGGAAGTGGACTGATAGAGCAAAGGGGGATCGGTTTTAAATTGGAAAAGGGGAGATTGAGATTGGATATTAGGAAGAAATTCTTTCCTGTGAGGGTGGTGAGGCACTGGCCCAGGTTGCCCAGAGAAGCTGTGGCTGCCCCATCCCTGGAGGGGTTCAAGGCCAGGCTGGATGGGGCTTGGAGCAACCTGGTGTGGTGAGAGGTGTCCCTGCCCAGGGCAGGGGGGTTGGAACTCCATGATCTTTAAGGTCCCTTCCAACTCTGACTGTTATATGATTCTATGAATATTTTGTCTCTTGCTGAAGCTGTTAATATCCACCCAATTGTTTGTGGTTTCTCCTCACTCAGAGATAGGATAGTACCCTCAAAGCTTCTGTGAGCTGACTGCTTTAGAGGTGCTGGGAGCTTATGGGAAGGTGTGAGTCTGATCAGCCTTGGCTTTTCCCACAGTCATGGGACTGAGTGAAGAACAACAATTCATTCTGGAAAAGGAAAAGTAGATCCAAGACTTGCTTTGGGAAGAAATTGCTTTCTGTACTTATTCTGTGTGATTCACTGATGATGAATCGATCAGTTGCCAGTTGTTCCTAAGTCTTGTACAGGAGTGAAAAACAGAAATTCAGCACCCTGTGTCCTTTTACTTTTCACCTTCATCTTTCCTGCCAGAGCATGGGAAAGAACTTCCTTCCTTAAATCAGGTGTTTGTGTGGTTGTGTCTAAAACCAAAGCAGTGACAGGTTATTTCTCCCCAGCGGTCCCCAGTCCTCCTTTGGGGCTGCCTCTTCTAAATGATTTTGAAGAGTCAATCAAGCTGACCTGTCTCTTGTCTGCTCCAGTCCCTGGAGTTCTGTCTTTCAGTGCCGGTGATGCTCTTAAGGCTTGATCAAGCAATGTACTTGCATATGAACAGTCCTTTTAACATCCATAATGAGCAACCTGTGTTATTTAAGTCAGATAAATGCTTAAGTCTTTATCTAAATGGGAACTTAAGAGATGAGGGGGGAAATTCAGGTTCATGAGGGTCTCAGTGAGGGACCAAGAGTTATTGAGTATCATCATCCTGACTGAGCGATGGCAGGCACATCTCTCAGTGAACCAAACACACCATCACCTTCACCAGTATCGGGAAAGAGAAGCTCAGGTGTAACACCAGGTCTCCTGCAGAGCACAATAGACAGGTTAGTGACCTGAAAGTGCTCCTTAGCTCTAGACAGAGGTGATGTTTTGACCCACCATATAGGTGAGTTGCAGAGGACAGAGGAGTGTTAATAAAATAATTTGGGTGTGGAGTATAACAGGTTGCCAATTGTCTAATAAAGACTTTTTTTTTAACCTGTAAGAGGTTGTTGGAATAAGTCTGCCTAATTATATGTAATTATTACAATATTATCACAAACATCCCCTCTGTAAAAGCATCCAGTCCTTTCCGTGTTTGGCTGCTCTGGTTTAAGAGGGAGTAACTATAATGAGTTACGTACTGGAGTGAATACTCATGTAAAATCCAGACAATCTGTTAAAACCCTGCTTCCCACTTGTGCCCAGAGCAGCAGCTGATGAGGCTGCTGCGTGCTAGGGTTTGTCTTCAAGCTGGCCTGAGGTAGCACTATCATTTTGGAGTCTTTCCCTTGAGTCTTTCTATGTACATAGACTTTCTCTCTCTATTGCTGTAGAGAAAGTGGATTCAGACTGGGGCTGCTGGGATTTATGTGGTGAGCTGCAGTGGTCACCAGACAGGCCTGTATTGATCTGGTCCTTGGGCACTTAGCTGGGAATAAACCACGTGCAGAAAGGGGCCTTTCCTCATCGATAAAAGATACATTAGATTCTATATGTTATATAATTAATGACCAACAATTCTAGGATTATAATTTGGATATAATTACAGATATACATTGATTTAAGGCACATAGCTGGCAAATGGATAGTGTGAGGAGAGGTTTAAGACCTAATGGCTATCTGGGCATATTACCTCACGTTTACCCACTCTCCAGCCCCTGGTGAGGTGTCTTTGAGCAGTATGGAAAACCTGTGTTGCACGTCACTGAGTTTTTAGGCAAATGTATATACTGGGTAACTCTGACAAATATTCTACCGGCTCTCTGAATCCAACACCAAATCCATACTGAAAACCAAAGATGAGGGAGGCATTTGGCAAAGTTTATTGTATAAAATGATACTTATTGGCTGTCATTAGGGACTGGTGCTTCAAAAGGGAGCGTGAAAAGACATTCAGATTTCAGAGGAGAGGGATGGGTATGGATCTTTGGGAGCAGGCGGGGTTATTCATAGGAGTTCTCTACTAAAGCAAGCCTGTCATGTTTGTAACTGAGGGTACAGAGTGATTGCCCTCCCAAAGTAGAGTCCTGCTGGTCTTCGAGCACATCTGGAACCGAACTTGCTAATGCAGCTGTTCTCTTATCTGGGGAATGGCCTGATGCTTGACTAAGACTTTGCAATTTCAGGATTATTTTCAGCAAAAGAAACCATGGTTACTAGTACTGACTAAATGCATTCCCATGCAGGTTCTGTGTGGTTATGCAAAGGGGAATTTGGCTCACATACATCTTTCCTTGGCTGCCAAACTGGTGAGAGCAGAGGAGACTTCATAGACAGACAGTGTATGTGTGATTAGTTGTTAGTTTTATTAATTTGACTGAAGCTTTTCTCACTTTAGACAGGGTAATAGCTATGAAAGAGAGAACCTACTAAAATATCCTTTTTAATGAACTGAATTGCTAATGCTAAATTTCATTGCCGGAGCATCTTAGAATAATGTGGCTTTAAATGTGCACTACGCAAATGAGCAGACTTTAGATCAATTTAAAAGTGCCATTGGTATAATTTTATGGCCTGGTCACTAAAGAGCTCTCACGTGGAGAAAAGAGCAGAATTCCCTCTCCTGAAGCGTAGGCAGAAATCTCAGATGTGGACACCCACTCAAAAGTGTTGCCAGGGTTTTTGCTTGCTAATGAACAGGAATAAAAAAAGGTGTAGTGATCCTTGGGAAAGCTCCTAAAGCCCTTGTCTCTGCAGTAGATATGGCGAGGTACTTCAGGGAATGCTCGGAGGGGGCAGAGCTCAGCTCACTGCCTAACACTAAGGCATCAGGAGATCCCCTGGGAGCTGTTTCAGGCACCTGAACCTGGAGAAACCTCAGGTCTGCTCTGACTTCTGCTGGGTTGTGAGTAACTGACTCCAAAAACACGTGCTACAACTGGGAAAGGCCCCATTCACTGCTCTCAGGACTTTGCAAAGGATGCTGTTCTCCCTAGTTACGGTCCTATTTTATGGGCAGAGCTTAAAGGTTAAAGTCAAAAGGGGAGACAAAAGGTTTCATTCAGAAACAAGACTACATATTTCCCTCAGGCCCCCAGCAGGTAAAATTTGCTAGAAAATAGCGGTCATTCATCACCTGGTGTTAGATGCGAGGCTTCTTGTGTGCTGGTACTGGAGACCTGAGGCAGAGTCAGCAAATTCATTGGAACAGCATCACGGAATGTGCCCTGGACACGAAGGAAAGGTTGAGGGGAAAAAGCATGTAAATACGCAGCTTTCCCTGTTAGTGACTATTTCTCAGTTCAGCTGTAAATTCCAGCATTTACATACAAAGGTACTGAAATACTTTATTTCAAAAAATAGCAGCCGGGTGGTATTTTAATTATACTTTGGCTGCTGTACTAAAAGCTTTCCGAAAATGAAGTCCATATCGTTCGTGTCCCCTCCCTTCCCACGCCTGCTCACCGACCCGGCAGCTAACGTAGGCAGTGTCGTCGCTACAGGAAAAGTGTTAACATGCTAAACTTTTTCCTCAGACTTCACCCTGATTTTTGTGGGATTTTAGATAAGCCTCCACGAGGTGAGGTGAGGAGTCCCAATTTCTTTTTGATTTCTGTGGGAGTTGAGTTAATACTGGGCCTGTCTCGGGGCTGAAAAAGGAGGGCAGACTGCAGCGGCGGTGGTGAGAGCTCAGCCATCAATTAATATCTTCGCTAAAGAGGAGTGAGGCTGTAATGTGCAGCTGGCCTGGGTGTCTTGGGTGGGTTGCATTTAAAAGGCAGCCTGGAGGCAGCTTTGCTAACTTTAGAGATGTGATGATCAGATCCGCAGAAGGGTATGCAGGAGTGATGCGACGTGACAGTTTACAATGAGAGAATGATAATGCTGATTTACTCCCTTGCCTAATGGGTATATGACAGGATATTGGATCGGTCTCTTATGTATTGTTTTAAAAGTTATTTCCACATCAATAAAATATTGTGTGTGAATAGGAGACCTCTTTTAGAGGGAAAGCTAGAGATAAATGTGCCGTTGTACAAATATAACTCAGAGAAAAATTTCCTTTGGAGTTGAGTTTCTGTTTATCAAAGCCTTATGATCACTTGCATTTCTAGTAGCTTTTCAGTGACAAGTGTAGGCCATGATGACCTTAAATGGCAGTTTCAGGGAGCTTTCTTCTTTGTTTTACCCGGTGTTTGCGCTATTGTAAGCACAATAGCCTACTTTTGAAGTGAAATATTTTCAGAAGTTGTTTCACTGAGAAATCCTGTTCTGCTAAATTACACTCATGAAAATCCCTCCTTGACCCCTCAAATGATACCCCGGTACTTAGTTGCAGTCCTTGTAAACACAAAAAGGAGCAGATATCTCATCTCAGTGAAACAAATGTTTGTTGAAACGGCCTGTCTGTTTCGGTGATGTGGGGAGAAAGAATGAAATAGCAGAGGAGGTAACAAGTGCCTATCTGCCTGTAAAACCTGGGTTTGGCAGAAGGGAGCCTTCACCCCACTGCTGGCGGGAGAGCATTTTGCTCTCCCTGCTCATCTACCTCTGGCAGGGCATGTAGAGGACCCGCCGTTATTGGTAAGGAGAAGCGTACGAAACGAGGAACTGTGTTATGACCAGAGGAAATCAAAGAGCAGATGGTGTACGAGCATCATACCTGACACTCCAGAGGAGATTCTTGTAGCGTAACACCGATTCCAAACACACAGTTATGAACAGAGGCCAAATCCGAGGAGAGCAGGAGGAAGGTGACATGCATGGAAGCATGGAATAAAAATGCACTGCAAAATAAAGATTGAGACATGACAGAAGGAGGAGGGGGGGAAATGGAAAAATAAGCAAGGTGAGACAACAGCCAGGAGCAGGTGGGGATAGGGAGGGAGCTCAGTGGGCAGGTAACTGGACGTGAGACAATAAATAGCTGAATTCAGGTGTTTTGCAACATGAACACTACACTGCACGCGAAGCACCGAGTAGAAATTGCAGATTTTGTCAAAATAAGAAAGCGAAGTGGAAGGAGCGGGGTTAGAATGGTGGTGGGAGATGCCACAGCCAGGGCACGGCGAGGGTGAAAATGTGAGAGAATTTTAGAGAACAAAAGGGGTGGCAGCGATAAAGGGAAGGCAAACTGCAGCGTGCCAGGAATTGCCTCAGATGGGAAAAGCCGAGATGTTGAAATCATGTGTTTTTATCATGCAAACAATTGAGTAAAGTGCGGAAGAATCTAATGTCTGCAAACCAGTGGTGATAACTTGACAGAAGAAGGATTTAGAGGTGGAGTGCTCTGCTTAAAGTGGCACTTGTCTTTTTTTGGTGCCGGCAAAGAAACCCATTTAAGCGTTTACGAAGGGATGTAAACATCTATTCTATAGTAGTCATCGGCACTATAGTTTCAATAAATGCTGTTTGATGTTTAAACATGATGTATTGAAGTGGGATGCTGGAAGTTATAGTACATACAACTGCCAAAACTGCCTTTTCTTGGCCTGGAAGGGTAGTGCAAGGAAAGAAAATGCTGCTTTCAGTAGTCGGGTTTTATTTCGTTACTGATGAAAACGTTAGGTGAAATACCAGAAATTTTCCACATTAGAGAAAATTTCTACAATCAGAAGTTCACTTCTATTGCTGCACTCAGGAAAATACTTTACACTGTCAGTCTTAACCCTTCCTTACACCATTTGATCGCCTTGAACGTGTGGTCTATAACAAGCACTTCCTCCAGTCATTTCTTTACAGCTCAAAAA
The DNA here is from genome assembly GCA_013398155.1 of Pedionomus torquatus. Taxonomy (NCBI): domain Eukaryota; kingdom Metazoa; phylum Chordata; class Aves; order Charadriiformes; family Pedionomidae; genus Pedionomus; species Pedionomus torquatus. The sequence continues at coordinate 123,472 of VZRU01019179.1, forward strand.
GACTTGATTCAGTGCAGAGAAACTGCGGGATTTTATTTATTAAACATGCCTGTGTTAACCCAGCAGACTATCTGAAAGTTTGGGAGTGAAATGAGAGTTTAAAAAGACCTGGAACTTGGTGAAGAAATCGTGGCAAAGGCCGTTTTTCAGGGAAGCTGGGAAAAGACCCAAGTGTCAGAGCTGTGGATATCACCGTCTTTGTAATGGCAAGAACTCATGAAATATCATCAGTGACCTAAAAGCCGAGTAAAATCAGATCATAACAATGCACGTTGAGTTTCTGGGTTGTGGAGTTAAATAAAAAGAGACCTACTGCTACACATGCTTAAAGATCTATGGGGACTTCACTGAACCAAGGTGAAAAAGGAAAAGGGTGTGAGAAAGGTTCCCATCCACAACTGCTTTCTAATAGAGTTTCAACCACTTTCATAGCTTTGGGGTGTGTTGCACAAGAAGGATTTAGACCCCATTAGAAACAACAGTAAATGCCAGATAGAAGTGGTGTGTGTATTATGACTGAGAGTATTTTATATCAGGAAGATCTTTGTGAGCATCAACCAGAAAGAAGAGAGATAAAACACTCATTCTTTGATCTTGGAGGGTGGTCATTCAACAAAAAAGTCTCTGCAGTTCATCATTTTCAATAGCTTTTCTTCCTATCATGCGGTGCCTATTCATGCGGAGGCCAGAGACTGCCAGGCTATAGAAGCCCTGTCCAGAATGCTTAAAAATACGTGCATCAAATATGAGGCAGATTGGGTGAAATTAGCCTGCAAAATTCAAATTATAAGGGAAACAGCTGAAACGTGAAGCAGTGGATTTTTGTGGTGGTAACAGAAGTAAAGGTTTCTTACCTTTTCCTACCCTCCGCTTAGATCTCACCTTTATGAACCCTTTGTATAGAGCTGCAGTGTTCTTATTACGGAGCAGCATTAGTAAGTCATGAAAATTGATTGCAGGAGGGATTTTAGCCAAGGACTTAGTTTGCAGTGAGAGTATCCCAAGTAAATACCAAAGCCTAGAAACACAAACTGGAGAAGGAGGCAGGGATGCAGAAAGATGTGAGCATTCACATGGAAGATCCATTTTTCCATAGGGGTTGCAAAGTTTGCTGCTGGGATGGCAGGCAGGAGACATGACTGTAAGCTCGGTGAATTCTTGGGAATCCAGAATAACCTTTGCTTCATTATCTACTTAAGCCTGTCTGTTAGTGCTTCCCTGTTACACAGGTACCTAGTTTGATTGGGATAGCGGTAGGGAAATACAGACATTTATCCAAACCTTATTTCCATTTTCTAGGATAAATTCCAGCCACTGGAATGCTGCAGATTCCAGTTTTGGGACACTGGTTGGGTGTCATAACTCTTCTTTCCAGATTTGTTGGGGTTATGATGCATCTTAGACTAGGAGTCTCATTACAGAGCTTGACGAGTTTGTTTTCAGCCTCAAGTTTTGTCAGAGCTTATTCAGAAGTGTTTTGGAAAGAAGACCTTGTAATTTAGGCTATTCATAGAATCTGATGGCGATAGCCCATTTCTGGGTTTCTTGGGGACCGTGACTCTGAGGTCAGTGAGATACTCTCACCGTCTTTCATCCTTAGCGGCTGGGCTCCAGGCCTCTTCAGGGTGCTTGGATTCCCAGCTTACTGCTATCGTTGAAATACAAAACTCTGCTACTGTAAAGGTGATTACATACTGGAATAGGTTTCTCAGAGAGATTGTGGAGTCCGTCCTTGGAGATATTAAAAATTCAACTGGACAGTCTTTGGCAACCCGTTTTAGCTTCCCCTGCTCTGAGCACGGGGTTTAGACTAGATGATCGCCGGGGGCTCTTTCCGCCTCAGCTGTTCTACAATTCTATGGTTCTATGAATTATTTGGTTCCTGTAACTTAGTCTTCTCTGAATCAGAGCAAGGGGCTTACTGAATTGCTAGATACAATAGAAAATAGAGAATATGTAAGTAGCAGGTCAGAGTATTCTGAAAGCCCAGGGGAACCTTCTGATATGAGAGCAGAACTTTATGGTGAGCCTATCCAAAGAATTATGTGGTAGTTCTCGTTCTGAAATTCTAAAATGCCTTGGAAGCTCTCTTGAAAGGATGGATTTTGCGTACTGGTAAATTCAGCAGTACTCAAATTCCTTACTCATATTGAAGAATTTAAACTCTGTTCCCAACTCTGGGTCTTCATTCTGGATGTATCCCTTCCCCTCTCTGTATTTCATTTGCCATTTTAGAAAATGGTGAGCCTAAAATCCTTTGTGTGGGGTACGAGAGCTTCTAGATGAAAAACGCTACAAAAGATACAGGGATTCTCATTAAATTAGTAAGATCAAACGTTGTGTGTTCTGTAGGGTATGTACGTGTTCTGTTGGCAGAAAGAAATGACGTTAATTAATTACTTTGACATGCAGTCATGATGTTGCAGTCTCTATTATAGATGTCCAGATGTTGGGTTGTTCTTCCTGGATGCAACATGTTTGAATGTATTAGGAGGTGTGTTTTTTCTTTGTGTATGACTATGACAAATTGAGGCACAGCCAAGCTACTAACTTGCTTGAAGGCATCTTTCACGCTTCATCCATTATATGAGTGATAGATGGTATTAAACCACTTCTTCTTTGTGAGGAAAAACACATTGTGGATAATGGAAAGGAAATCATCAGCGCTAATATTTATTCCAACTTTGTTTTGTATCTGCAAGATCAATGTTTTTCTAATTCACTTTTCATTCTCTTTTGCTTCATTTGCTTTGTTGTTATAAAGGATATGTTGCATCTTGGGGGAGCGTTGGATCACATTTTGATCGCAGCTTTATTAATACGGAACTGCACTAGTGGAATTATTCTGGATTCATATAAATGACACCAGAAACAGCCATTGTCAGATGTTTAAACCCAGTATTTAACATTTCTGAGTTGTTTCTTTACAGTAGGTACAGCTATTCTCATCAGAAATTTATTCCAGTCTGATTCCAGAAGGAGATTTAGGTGATGATCATGTGTGTCTGTCGTGTCTCCTGCACTGGCCAATTCACCCAAATCTCACGGGTTGGTAGAGAGTTCAAAGTTGTCAACTTGCTGCAAGTTTGGTGAAAAGCACTGTCTGGAGAGAGCCGGGAGACACTGAGTCATTCCACAGAGAAGGGGAAGTTTATGGATCAAACTCAAAATTGATAGTTCCTCAAATGAAGATCCAGGATGGCTTCATTCCTTACTCGCAGTTAAGGGCTGCCACCCTGTGCTTTGCTGCAGGTAGAAGTCCAAATTCTATCTTTTCTTGCACACATTAAAAAACAGGAGTAGCATACCACGTGTTAACGTAAAGCAGAACTTACAAAACTCTTTCAGAGCTGAGTACTCGTCTTGATGAAGAGGTGTTCTGACTGTCACTATCAGTTTCCATCCTGCCTCCTGTTCTTGTTGCACAGGGCAGAATTTCCACATCTCTTTACTGAAATTGAATACATTCTTTAATAAAATAAGCAATGATCAGCTCAGGTACATGAGTCATGTTTCTTGGATATGAAATTCAGAGTTTCAGAACATTCAAGAAAGACAAGTTAAAATTATAGTGAATTAAGAATCCTATTTCTCTTCATCACTGAGTGTTTATTCCTGCGTTTCCATTAAAGTGGGATTCAGGAGGGACACGTGTTTTGAAGTTCTCTATTTGGGAGGCAGCACCTTTGTGAAGAAACAGCTTTGTGAGTGGTAGTCTGTACATCAAACGTTTGCAGTGATGCCCAGTCCTTTGAGAGGAGAATTAGGAGGTTCCTCTACCACTTACATTTCATTGAAGATCTCAGAATGGGGCTCAGCTCCAGCTCCTAAATGAGATTTCAGTAGTGAGTTGATCAGGTGTGAGCTCCCTGCACAGAAACAGAACTTTACTTTCCCTGTACACTGTGAGTAGGAAACATCTTCATTATCATCCAGGAGCCCCATGACTGATTAACTTATATTTACTTCTCTCTCAGTGCCTTCCTCTAGAGCCACACATTTTTCTAGTTGCAATACAGAAATGGAAGTGAAACGTCAAACCAGTCTCTGGTCTGTCAGAAGAGACAGACTTGAAAAACACAGACAGGACCAGAAGAAATGTGTAAAGTTTGATCTTGGCCCAGCCCTCAGGTGTCTCGCAGCTGATTCTGTCTGCGCACTGGCTGTGTTTAATTGCCTTTTAAGTAAGTGAACAGACTGGCCTCACTTGCAGGATTGTTTGTTTTACTGTAATTAGGTAAATTAATCAGTACATTAACTTCCTAACGCAAAGCACAATTCTGAAATGAATTGCAGATATCTGCTATTTTGATAAGATTTAAAGGACAGAAACCTCCACAGCAGGTCAGTGTTACAAGAGCTCTGTAAAGTGTCAAAGCTTTTAAACTCCAGGGAAAAAAAAAAATAAAAATATATATATATAGTACAGACAAAGATATACTTGCTTTATTTTTTGTTTATGAAAGGAAGGAACAGGTTTGTTTGAGTTAGTTATTCCATTTTTATCTAAATATGTAAACACCGCTACATAACTGGCCTTGGCCTAACCTACAGTTAATGAAACTATATTTCAAAACCATGAAACCAAGGGCTTCCTCCCCGTCCTTTGTCTTCTTGTTCCCATTGATACCACCCAGAGGATCCCAGAAATTAATCTTCCGTGATTGTTTCATGTTCCGCACAAGGGCCAACTTGTGCTGCACCTGGGCGATGGTGCTGCCAGGCTTTTCAAGGTCCAGAGTCTCTCTACCAGGTACTTTACATGCAGCCCCCCCCATCATTAACAAAGCAACAGCTGACAGTTAATGGTAAATAGAGAATAGCGCGTTAAACGAGGCTTTCTGGTTTCTCCTGACTCATCCCCCCTTTTGTGTCAGTCTTTCAACATGGTGATTCTCTGGACACATTAAACGTGAAGCAGTTCCTTTGTTTTAGTAGCTGAGCACAGTCCTGTATCTCATTAAAGAAACGAACTCGCAGTGGGCAATGTCACATTACTAAAACTTTTCTGCCTCTCAAATAAATACAGGCCAGAAAGCAGACTGAGATTTTTCCTGGGTAACTTACTGGGAAGGGAACTTGGATTTATATTGAGGCATGGTTGTCACTGGTTTTCAAGACCAGGCTGGATGGGGCTTTGAGCAATCTGGTCTGGTGGGAAGTGTCCCTGCCCATGGCAGGGGGTTGGAACTCAATGATCTTGAAGGTCCCTTCCAACTCTAACCATTCTAGGATTCTCTTATTCGCCACCAGCTCCTAAAATAATTCAAGAGATGCTACTACCTCTCCAGGCTGAGATTAAGAGATGATCCTTTGTGCTGGACCTCATGGTTCATTCTTTCTGTCTTTGTTGTCTCAATCATCTCATTTTTCTCTTGAATTCTGTTTGTATTTGTTCTTTTTCTTTACTTCTCTCCCTTATTGCCCTTAATACCACCTAACTCCTGGGTGGGAAGAGTCTGATACCCCTGCTCTTGCCACCGATCTGCCTTACAGACACAAGCTTGTTTGTTTAGAGGCCTCCTGAGCTCTCAGCCCCGCATGGTGAGCAGCCTTCCTGATTACATATCCACTGGGCAGGGAGTAAAGTGAGTTTCAAGGAGCTGCCGACTGTTTTACCCACAGTAAGATGTTGCAACAGAGCAATGAAATGGCTCTCAAGCAGAGCCATGGAAGGATTTTAGTGCCTCCAGTTCTCTATTGTTCCCTGTCTTCCCTACACTGCTCTGGTGCCGCTTAGGTAGCCCTGCTCAGACTCTACACCACCATTTTATAGCACAGGAAGATTCCTTTAATCTATTTCAAAATGACAGTCTGTCTTTTCAGGCCCTGTGTCCAAATAACAACTATTCAGTGTGGTTACTTTCTTACCTGAGTCACTATTTCAGTGGAAACTTCCGTGTGTGGTCTCCCTCTCACAGAGAAGTGGAAAGCAGAGATGGGCAATGAGGAGATCAGAAGCACTTATCGAATGTGATCTGTGTTACATGAGTTCAACACTGGCAAAGGATGCCAGGCTGGCACCCCAGGGGACTCCAGCCATGTGTTTCTATATTTGAAGTGGGAGGAGAAGGGGGGGGGAAAAGAGACATATATGAAGGTTTATGGGGTGTTTTCTAAAATTTAGGGAATAAGAGTCTCTAAAATACAGGAGGATTTGTATTCACTTTAGTTCTAGTATTGGGCAGAGGACTGTTTCTGCAAACTCAGTGATGGTTGCTGACAAGCCTCATAGTCACCATCTGAGCCTACTTGCAGATAGCTTTTCAGTACAGGTGTCCCGGCTCCAAAAGCCTAATTAGAATGAACAGAGTCTCCATTTCTTTTGGAAATTGAACCCAAACCAATCTCAGCTGCTGGCAGGTTTTGAGAGCAGGTGGGGATGATTAGTTTTCTGACTCTGACCATATACTGCACCGAGTCTCCTGGCACATGGCATCTACATACTGTCTTTTGTTTGCTTATGATCATTAAAAAGTAATTAGTGAAATTAAAGAGTTCTTCTGACTGTAGTGTACCCGTCTATTTGAAAACAAGATGGATTTTGGTGAAGAGTCTCGATGTAGTTCCTGGCGAAGCAGTTTACATTGTGTGTCAGAGATCAAAATATGCACGGGCAGAGGTCTCTGCCTGCCGTGTGTGGAGGGAGCTCCTGCCGCCGGGGAGGAGAGCCTGTGGCTTCTGCATCCTGCAGGGGGTGGGGGGCCTGCTCCCTGCTGCCTTTTCAGGATACAAATGCTTCTTAAATCACCAACTTTCACAAGCAGCTCTGACTGTTTCTTTGACTGAGCCAGGGGTTGTCTCACTCCAAGCCAGGGAGCAACCAGCGCCTTCTTTATGTAAGGGGCAGTCCCAGGGAGCAGCCTGTCTCAGCAGCAGCATCTGTTGATAGAACCTTTCCTGCCGGCCCGAAGATCCAAATTGAGAGAAGTCTCAGGCTGAAATGTCTAGAACCATTGCGGGGCACTAGTTAAATTGCTGTTATAAAGCTGTCTGATGGTTTGACTGTGACCACCACCTTCACTTCAAACAAAGCCCTAAGTGCTAACTGCAGTTGGGCCATCACTCTGGAGAAATTACTATCAAGATCCCCAAAACCCAAGCCAAGTGAGACCATTAGCTGTGGCATGAGAGAAGGTGAATATGCAAATACTCTTTCTAGTTGTAGGGAGTTGAATTATTTGTATCCAACATAATTTTTTAATGCACTCTTTTGTTCCGCAATTAATATTTAACCGTCTCAAATAAAACTGTCAAACAATATGGTCTTAGCAATACAGTTTTAAAATATCTACCAATCCTTCATACTCTATTATAATAAAACATTGGAATAGCTAATGTGAATGGTGATTTAATTTGGGTATATTAGTACAAAGATGAGCTTTAAAAGTCCTTTCTTTTATTTCACTTAGGGTTCTTCTGTGTGTGTGCATGCAAGAGAAATGCAAGAAAATGTGAGTGCGTGGGGACATTAAGAATTTTAAGGTGTCCAGGCAGTGGCTCTTCTACACCCGTTCGTAGGCTGCCTGGAAATTTATCTCAACTTAATTCTCTAGTTATAAGCAATTTGCAACTTGAGCAATAATCTTCATAACCTTTGCTACAATTGTGTCCTTGATGTAATAGGGAAGGTAACGCATTAGTAGTCACATGCTGAGCTCTGCCTGTACCTGAGATTTAATGATATTTAACTCTGGACCTAATTTCAGTTTACAAGCGATTACATGCTGTCCTCTGGGACATTGCTGCAAAGAATTTCCAAATAAGTTGCAAAATAGTGACGAATTAACTTGTAGTCTTGTCAAAATCAATTATCTTACATGACAGCTCAACTACACTTTTCTATTTGCTGCACTGCAGCGCGCTAAACATCAGCCAAAGCATAAACATAAAGTCCTTGTACGTCAAAACTCTGTAGTAGATTGATCTTGTATTTCATGGGCATGCAAATCTCCCGTCGGCTTAATGGTAATGTTTTACTTACATTCACCAAAAGTGAATATTCTTTCCTGCCATGTTTGTAAACTGCTGCACTACTCAGTCGTATAAATTTGATGAAAACGTTCTTGTGGATGTTGTCCTCAGCAGATCAAAGTTAAAACTTCTTTCAGATTTATTCTGAAGTGCCAGGTAATACCCTCAACCAGGTGTATCCTGCGAACTGCGAACATCCTGAGGCCCTGGGCACCCTGGTCTAGTTGGGGGTGTCCCTGTCACTGCAGGGAGGTGGGACTAGATGACCTTTGGAGGTCCCTTCTGGCCTGGATGATTCTATGATTCTGTGATTCTAACTCTTGCTGCCCTACACCATTAGGTGAATGGAATGATGCCTCCTCCTCCCAGGGCCGGTGGAACTGCTTTTGCACCGATGAGCTGACTGATTTGAGTCAGGTCATCTGATACGGGAAATGAACACGGGGTCTTTAGGAAAACCATCAAGAACCAGTTAGATTCAGCCAGCCCCCTCTCCTCACCCGACAGGGTTTGGGAGAGGAACAGGAGAGCTAGAAGGATGCGGTGAGTCATAGCTATTTTTCTGTACTGAGGAATTTGGAGTTAAATTTCCCAGCCTGGAAAGCCCAGTGTGAATTCGCAGCGCCCACGGATCTGATCAGTTCCTTCTGTTTATGAGAAACTCGCACCACACAGAGCTGTTGTTTTAAGTCCCAAACACTTAGGAAGGCAGGACTCCTTCAGTTCTTACTCAGTTTGTAGTTTTAAAGGTTTCATCCCATGCTGTGTGCAAAGAGACATCATCTGTGAAAGCAGAGACTCTTGTAGGAAATTCTGTAATTACAGGATTATAAAATGCGCAGAGCCACTTTATTATAGTTTATGTATAAAAGACGGTTAAGCTGACAGGGAAGCATTATGCTGTAGGGTTATGATCGGCTTAAGAGAAAGAAAAGATAGTAAAGGTAGATCAACATCTGTTTAGGTCAAAATGACTGCGGGAAGGGCTGCTAGAAGTTTGGAGGGGGCTGGTGCTGGGAATCTGCTGTGCAGGGTCAGCACTTGACTTGGCTGTGGGTAGAGGCCTGTCAAATGTTACTACAGAGAGACTTGAATCATTTCCAAGCTTTAATTTCTCTGATATATTTTGGAGAACAAGTGTTACTGAAATAGTAGATATCCCTGCCAACAGATTACTGAACCAGGAAAATACTATTTTCAGATGTGGTATTGGCAGATAATGAAGACAGAATAAATGACCCAGTCACAGAAAATAATGTCAGACTGAATAATGACCATTTAAATCCAAGGGAAGTAAGTAGAAAAAAAACCCACATGTCTATAAAACAAACATTCAAAACTAAGGAAATTCATTTGGAATGTCTTTTGGCCTGGAACACTCAGGAAATTTTGTCTGATAGATGCCCCAAAGTCCAGGTTCTAAGAAAACTGTCAGGAATCAGCAACTTCAGTTTAAGAGGCAGAAACTTGTAGCAGGAGAACCTGGAGCGAATTTCAGTTTAGTTATCAAAGGAGAAGATAGTAAAAATAAGAAGAGATCTGTAAGGAATAGAAGAAGGAACTGAAGAGCAGACAAAACTATGTCTTAGAAGTCAGGATGTGTTAGGGATAAAGTGAGATTTGGCAAAAGCCACGCTGAGTTGTGCCCAGCACAGGCTATTGAAACGAGTACCAGCTGGGTAGGGGAAAAGAGAAGGAGAGGACAGTCCTCCTTTAGTGGAAATGGTGTAGGACACGAGTGTCACCAAAAGGAGACGGATTGTTTTTCCAGTTTGGCGCGAGAATGATGAATGTGGGATCAAATAGAAAATGAATAAAGGGGAAAGAAATAACCACAGCTGAGGTAGGAGCAAAATGTGAAGACATTAGTATGCTCGCCTAAGAGAAGGCAGATAATCTGCGGGCTGTGTTCTGAAACAATGGCATATGAAATGTGACCTGATAGCGGGGATGTGTTAATAAATCTTGCCAAGGTGAAAGGGGTACTTGTCAGAGTTCGATATATGCTGACCAGGTTCTTGCAGATATTGCACGTGTAGGGGCTTTAACACCCGACACAGAGTTTACTCACCTGAAGTTACACGGCATTTTGATTTAGCAAATCACTTAATACAGCAATGCACTTGAATTACAGTACAAGTACAAATTACACTTAGCAGTATACGATCAAATCATAATAAAACCATGAATTTCATTCCTGCTCTCCGTAGTGTGTTCACTGTCGTGACACCCTGCATCCCTGGTTTCTGGGAAGGAGTATAGGGTTTGAAACCAGCTCAAGCCTGTTGCTCTCTTCAAACTGATCATCACCTTGGAGATTTTTAATACTCCATGTAGTGCTAAGCCAGGTATACACTCCCCGTGCTGGTCTAGCTAACTCAGGAAGATGTACATGATGAGGTTTGATGAGGCTCTGAGCAATCTGATCTAGTTAAAGATGTCCCTGCTTACTGCACGGGAGCTGGACTAGATGACCTTTCAAGGCTCCTTCCAATCCAACACATTCTGTGGTTTTATGATGCTATATCTGCATTCTTTTGATTAACTCAGGGAAAAGCTGTTTCACAGGTGGTTAATCATAGAATGGTTTGGGTTGGAAGGGACCTTAAAGATCATGGAGTTCCAACCCTCCTGCCCTGGGCAGGGACACCTCCCACCAGACCAGGTTATTCAAAGCCCCATCCAGCCTGGCCTTGAACCCCTCCAGGGGATTGATCCACTCAGCTGATAGAGGCGGCTGATCTAGAAGGAGGGCTGCCCTCTGATTCCCAGTTTGTAATCGCTGTGGTCACTCGGTCACTCATTCATCCCCAAGCCTCAAGAACACACAGCTTTTGCCTCTCTCAGCAGAGTCTTCTCCCCTTGGAGCAATTCCTTGATTGGTCACAGTGTTGGGTACTTCAGGAAAATCAAACGTAGTTGCTACATTTAAAAAGGTGGAAAAACACTGCACGCAGCCAGAGGCCCATTTTTCCAATCTCAATAACATAAACATCATAGAATACGTTTTGAAGGAAATAAGAGAATCAAATGCCTAGAAGTAAATGAAAAATGCGATAAAATGCATCACATTTATCTAAGGTAGATAGTACTAAAGGAAGCTGATAGTTTTCTTTGATAAAATAACCAATTTTCCAGGCAAAGGAAACAGTGGGTAATGCTTTGTAAACATAAACAAGTGGAGGCAAATTGCTGGCTGATGGGTTCACTGTAAACGTTGCCTTGCCGTGAATTCCGTAGCTTGTGGCAAGTTAAGAAAAAAATGATGTTCCGTTTATTTATATGAAAATATCAGCATGAACCATGTATCGTGTACTAGGAAACCAGCCACATCGTATGTACCGTGGCGGAGCTGCCTCCTACTTGCTGAATACAATTTGAGATATATGGTGAAGCTGGGGTTTACTCACTCTACCGTGTGCCAGGAGAGGAACTCAGGTTCCTCAGGATGTGGGACTGGAACTCAATTCAACGTTGGCCCCCCTGGCCAGGATTCAGTTGCCCATCCTGGATGCCGTCGTTTACTGGCTGCCCTGTAGCTAACAAACCACACATGGTTTTTAGGACAGTACATGGCAAGGGCAAAGGTGGTGATGCTGGGGAATATGTGTATATAACTGCAGAAAGCAGAACAGAGCCTTTAGTCTTCCTAAGAGGATGTTGCAGAAGTTTGAAATGTGCAAAGAATTTCTGAAAGGACATTTGTTTTCTGATGAAAGCTCCTATTTAGGACTTCACAGTTACTTTTTAACTATTAACTCAGCCACAGAGTTGACCTGTCTGAGCGGTTTGAGAGCCTGTTGTTCACAGTGCAGGATGTCCTGCTATGAAACCTCTTCCCATGAATGTAAAGATTGTTTTGGCACTGGGTGCGTCCAATTCCTCATCTTGGTGACAGTTGCCCAGTTCTCTTGATAGGCATCGCCGTCAGTCAGCATTTCAGCTTAAAATACTCCCTTGTTGACCCCTGCACATTAGATAAAGCAATTAGTCTCTAGCTGGTGTATGTAAAGAACACTCTTTTATTGAAAGTAGAAATGTAGGGTTTTTGTAAAATCAAATTGGGCTATTAGCCAACTCATTGTTATTTATACCTAGCAGCAGTGGGAGGGATACCCCAGATCAGGGCTGACTTTGGCAAGGATTTAGGTGTCAGGGCTGGAGTGACCCAGTGCTCTCATCCTGATGTAGGCGCCTGAACAGAAGAAGAGTAAGCTCCCTTAAAAACCTTATTCTGGGAACTAGTAAGGATCTTGGGACTCTGAAAGGTGGCATAACACAACTACAGTCACCAACCTGGAATCTGCAATGGAACCTCTGCCTTCATGTCTGACTTCACCACTTGCCTGGTTTTCAGGCACTTTCCATCATTAACAGTTGGTGGGTTTTGCCTTGGCGAGGGTCTAGACATTTCATCTGTAGAGCCCCATTATGTAGCTCCATTTTTAACTGTTATTTAACAGGAAGAAGGAAAGGGATTAGTTAATAGGCTGAATCAAAGAAACGGTGACGTCCTAGTCCTGGAAGGCAACAGGAGTTTTGGAATTGACTCCAGTGGGGTCAGGATTTTATGCACAATAATGATTTCCTTTTTCAGGAATACTCACATCTGCTCTAATGTAAATAAATATTACCACGGAAAGTTATCCAACTGCAATTACTTTGTGCATTACATCCTAAATATCTACTTGTACATGACATTTACTAAAGAAAAACACTTGCAAATTACATGTTTGATTAACATTACATCTTTCACAGTTTAAAAAGGGTATGGTAATTGAAAGCTGCATTACTTAGAAACCATGAACTTTATTTGAGCTCTTCTCTGTAACTGCAAATCTTCCCTTTTTTATTGAATATTTCACTCTGGATTTATGAACATTTATAATAGGTGGAAGGAAAGTCCTCTTAAAGCAAACATCCCAGAACATGAAGGTAATGAATATTTCTTGCTTTGTCACTCAACAAACAAAAGTGTGCGTGAAAGGAGAAGTGGATAGAATGATGGTTGAGGTTTTGCACCCCGTGGGTGCCTTGCACAACTGCCCGTGGTTCCACAGACCTCCACGGAGGGCCTGGCTGCGCCACCGAGAAGTGTTCCCATCAGTAGTCACTAGTGTGTTGTGAGCGCACGCTTGTGCACCTACTGAGTGTGAAAAAGGATGTTGCCTTTGAAACCAGACCCCCTTGAAGAGAGGTAATAATTAAATTCTATCCCTGTAGGACGTCTTCATGAGCAGAACAATATCCCGTGATGATATTTTTTATGAAATGGCTCTTGAAATATTCTCTCTCTTTTTCAGCTGTGGGGCCCGGATCCCACACTGGTGCAGTTAATGACTTCATCAATGTATTGAACGGTCCCCTCTCGGGATCAACGTTGGTTTCTCCAGGGGCTGTTAGATGAGCTTCTCTATGTGAAGCTGAAAGGAGATGTCTTGCCACGTGCAGTACATTTTGGATTAGAAAGGAACTCCTCAGTTCTGGGAGTGAATATGCTGGGAATACAATTCCCTCAGTGTTCCTGAGGGAATTGATTTGTGCCTTCTTCCAACTTCTGTATCAAAACTAAGCCCCAAGTTGACAGACGGTTCCAGTGTGGGTCCTGTTCCTTGGTGGGAACTGCAGGTCCTCAGCCTGTTGGGAAGCAGGTGATGGGCTGTTCTGTTTGGGAGACAGGGTTAGCATGAAAATAAATATGAAACACTGGCTGTAAACCTAAATAAATCTCACCTGTGCTCTTTTGTTGCCTTCTCATGATGCATGTATGACATAAATCCTCAAAATCTATTTTTGTGCTATTGCCAGCAGCCTAGAAATTGAGTAAATAAGAATTATAGCAGCCATAATGGCATTGCTTATGAGGAAATAAAAGAATAGACAAACATGTCCATACAGTACTTATAAATCTATTATAAACTGTGGTCCAAGCTTTGCTACAACGTTCTTAATTTAATCTCTATGGCAGTGTACAGGTGGCACAGTAAAGCAAATTTAATGTGTGTCCAAGTTGTGAACCGATTAACTTGTTTAAATATTGGAATCCATTTGTGTGTGTGTGTGTGTGTGTGCGTGTGCATACACAAACCTCCAAAAGCTTTTGAATATGTGACGGTCTTGTGCGGATGAGGTTTGTAAAGTCAGTTGGCTGTTAATTTGAAATTGTTATTCATCTATAATTGCAGCCGGTTGTTTAGAAATGTTCTTTCACAGCAGGCGATGCAAGGGCCACGTTCCAACATCGGTTACATATTGCACCTTGGGACTGATGTTGAAGAAACAATTACTGCACTGATGTGCACCTGATGGCAATAACGATTGCGCGTCTTGCTCGGGGCATGATGTGGGTCTAAAATTAGAGTCGTGCACTGGGTGGCCACAGCCCGAGTTATTTGCTTGTGAGTTAAATGTCCTGTCGCTGGATTATTTTGTTTGTAACATGAAGCGCAGCCCCTCAAGAGGGATTCAACCCACCTAACCCAGTCCACTGCTCTGGGAAGTGTAATTCCTCGCCAGCCCTCTCCGTGATAGAAGTGGACAGTGCTTTTATGTCACTGTGTCCCTTTCAAGGAGTTTGCTTTGAACTGGCTTTTGCCTCCTCCCTGCAGCTCGTTCGCGAGTCTTTGGGGTTTTGCTTTCTGCCATTCTCCCTGGCATACGGCGTGCTCCTGGGAAGGTACTCTAGAAAAGATCTGAGTAGAAGACAAAACTGAATGGAAACAGAGGAGTTCTGTGAGAACTCCTTTAAAACACGACTGCCCAGTTAAGTCCTGTGGAAGTTTCCCCTCTCAGACAGGGGTTTATATTTTTTTTAACCCCTCAGGCCACCCAAACCCCATTCATTTTACCTTCTTATCTCATTATTCAAAGGTTTGCCACACAGCTCCCGATGGCATTCCTAGAAATGTCATGACTTTTTCCCTTTCCTTGGGGCTTGGCCCTGTGCAGCATGCTCATTTTCAGTAAGCTGTGCTGATTAATAACTATATTTCTATCCATTTTATTTCTCAAATGGCCTTTGCACTCGCTGGAGCAGCCGGGTCACCGAGCAGTAGAATGAAAACTGGAATGATGCGCAGTCAAAGCCCTCACTTGAAAAATAAATAAATAATTTTCACGCACCCTTTTTATGGAAGGCATTAAATAAACTGAATCTAAGAAAGATACTGCCCTTGCACTATTCAGGCCTTTGAAGTGCAGTTGTATAATGTATTATTTATTGTGCATCTGCCACTACTGCAATATCAGCTAATAGGGGAAAGATGTTTTAGATGTTACTTAGGAATGTAAAAGAACACGACTTGGTGAGTCATAGACTGTGGGAAGGGCTCTTTCTGCTCGCTCTTCTGTTTGCTGCAGGTCACAGAACTCCTTAGCTTTCCTGCTGAATAATGGTTGAATACGCTGCAGCCCTGCCCATTGAAGGCAGGCTGTGCAGCTCAGCAGCCAATGTCATTTTTCACCAGATGAGTTGTCAGCTGGAGGAAAACACTCACCTCTCTCACCAGCATGGCCCCATGGTGCCCCAGTGCATCCCTGGGAAAGGCCATCTGGGTTTCCAGTTCCAGTTTGTTTTAAGGAACTGGAGAGGTGGGCAGCTCTAGGACCCCAAATCACAGTGCACAAGCAAGAGTTTAACCCCCACTGAGATCACTTGGATGTGGGAATCGCTTGGGTGATTTGTTTTGTGGGTTTTTTTTGGCTTTTGTGTGTGTGTGTGTGTGTGAATGGTGGGACTCAATGATCTCAGAGGTCCCTTCCAACCATGAAGATTCTGTGGTTTGGCGACTTTAGCTGCTGTCCCTTCCATCTTCCTAGCCTACTCCACATGCCCCTTGCAGGGACAGGCGGCATTGGCTTTACACAATTTGCATCTGCCAGTGTCTTCCCCAAACAAAACATATCTGGTGAGGATCTTCAAAGTGTTCTTCGTTCCTGATGTTCCAACAGAGTTGCAATCCACCTTTTACCTCTGCTTCTAGTTCAGAATCCCAACAGGGAAGCAAACATGACTCTTCTTTGGTGACAGATGACCTGAGTGGCTGACGTCTCTGCTGTGTGTTTGGTGGATGAGCTCTGAATCCTAGGGCTTGCACTTGGAGTACCTTGTTTTTGGGAGTGTCTCTGGTAATTGGAGCAAATCACTGACTCTCAGGACTGGGCAAAACAGCCCTCCCCTCCAGTGGCCATGGACCCGGCGTAGGACCACTGGCAGTTCGTGTCCTGCCTTGTGCTTCAGCGTCACCACCCAAATGATGGAGACAAAAAAAGCTCATGTAAGATTTAATGCTAAAGCGCTCCAGGTTTCCTCAAAGGGGAGTCTGTGTGTGAGGGGAAAGAGCTACTACCTCGATTCAACACACTGCTCAGCTGAAATTGTTTGAAATGTCTGCAAAAAATGTTTACTTAGAAGTTACATAAGCTCTCACTTACTACTGTACATGAATTAAGGAGGGTTCTGTTTCGATGTTACTGTAATTCTCAGATTTGCCACTGACAGCCTGTCTACATTATATAAATCATCTCCAGAGCACCTAATTTAGTACTATTACAGTCCAGATGAAATATTTATGTAATTTCCCTTCTTTTGATATCAACTTCAGTTACAGAGAGAAAATTGACTGTAAAAATGACATCGTAGGACTCTATCTTCTCTCAGTGATTTCCATAGCAAATTTACTCTGTTTACCAGTTGAAGGTTCCCCCCCCCATTGCCTGATTGTAAGCATGGCAAACTGAGCATGAAATTGTAACATCATGGTGTGTTCCTCCAAATCACACTTGTCACACGTGTAATCTCAGTAGAGGCAGAAGACAGATTTGGTGTCTGGGCTGCACTTGTAGCACCGATCCCTCTGTAATTATAGAAAGGCTGCTTTATTAAATGATGTCACACCTCCGCTGTTGCCAGTCTGTAGACAAAGAGGGACATGTTGATATTAATATTTACAATAGTGGTTTGCAGCCCCAGTTGGGAGCTGGCACTTGGTTGTGATCAGTGTTGTATTATCAGAAGAAAAAATCTTAAAGCCTTTACCTTCAACTGATAAGTCCCATATGCATCATTTGATGCTTAAGAAAAGGATTCTTTTCCTCAAGGCAGTAATAAAATCATCCTTTCCTGTCTCATTGTCTGTCTGCAGCCTGAGAAATGCAGTATTTTTGGATATTCTACCAGTCTGCCAAACACTGTTGAAATTGGCCAGTGGGTTAAAACAAGTTCCTGGTGAGGATGGGAGACAGGCAGACAAGCACAGACACACAGTGACAACGTAAATCTTATTTCAAGTAGAAAACAAGAGATATTTTATACCAGAGATCTTGCATTGGTAGTGTTTTCAATTCAGCATCTTCTCAGCTTCGATCCTTGTCTGGATGCCCAATGACTTTGGTAAGACAAGGTAGAACTTATTAGAATAGTTTTGTATAACTTCGCAGAAGATAAATCAAAACTCTGATCTCAGAGTTCGGAAAACCTCAGCAAATCCCCTGAAACTACTGAGCAAACTGTCATAATAGAATCATAGCATGGTTAGAGTTGGAAGAGACCTTAAAGATCATTGACTTCCAACCCTGGCCATGGGCAGGGACACCTCCCACCAGACCAGGTTGCTCCAACCCCCATCCAGCCTGGCCTTGAACCCCTCCAGGGATGGGGCAGCCACAGCTTCTCTGGGCAACCTGTTCCAGTGCCTACCCTATAGGCTCTAATATTGTAGAACACCCAGCAAAGGGGATATATGCGTGGAGCAAGAGACCTGATGGATCTGGAGTTGTGTAGTGTAGATACATTTAAATATCACACAGATTCCATAAGGTTCAGGGTATGTGCTCAAGATGAGATTAGGCAGCATATGGTCTTGGTATCTGTGACTGTCAACACATCCCTTCTCCCTTCATCCATAGAAAACTGTCTTCAAGAGGTAACCTGCTGGTGGAAAAAAAAAAATCACTTATTTATTGGCAGTCTACTCAAAAAGCCAAACTTTAAAAGCAAGAGTGACATATTAGAAAGTACGGAGGATCCAAGATTAATTCCAATTAAATATCCCCATGAAACTGTTTGGATAAAGAGCTATATTTAAAGGGAATGGCAGACCCATTTGGGATAAAAACCAACGCATTGCTGTGGCTTTGTTTAGTCCCCAGAGGCAGAGGTGGTGTCCCCAGAGGCAGAGGTATCTACTGCACAACCTTTGATCTGCTCCATCCACTGCCTTCTCTCAGTGCCAAAGAAAAGTGGGTATTCAGTTTTTCCCCAGCATTGGAGATGGGGGAGGCAGTTTCTGACTAACATCCTTTTCTGATGTGCAATAAAAATGCCATATGGAGTCAAATTGGTGATCACTGCTGCTTCAAATAGAGTGTTATTCCTTATTTGTGACATCTTAAAAGAAAAATTCACTTAAAGCGTGTCTTTTAGTGCTGGAAACTAATATGCTATTGGCCAAGTCCTTGATGAAAACAGGGAACGATCTGTAGAAGTCGGTTTTACCCAGAGATTTTTCTTCATTTTATTTCAAAGGACCTATTATTAATAAATTGTTAAGAATATTCTTTTAACCTGCTGATGTACCTTCTCATTAACATGAATTCATTTCCTGGGATGTTCTCTGGGATACGAAGCGTGGCTCTCTACATTCTGGCTTGTGCAGCCAGAGCTGAAGTCGCAGCGTCCCCGTGCCTCGCTGCTGCGAAGGGCGCGGCGTGTTCATAACTCCAATTTACGGATGGCAATTAGCTTTCTCAAGCTACCAACCTTTCAACCTCCTTTCTCTTCTCACTGGGGATAATATTGACATTTAGAATCTGCAGACAAATGCTGCGGTAAGGAAGTGAATGTTTTTTTAATGGAGGCTTCTGCCATATCTGTGAGAGTGTAAATGTATGTACACAATTTGCATGCATTTCAATATATATCTGCTGATGAATTTCAGTGGGCCGTTTTATTCACAGGGTAAAATAGCCGATGCAGCCACCGTAATTGAATGAATATTATTTTAAATGTTCTAACGTGAGAGAAAATCAGTCTCTGTGGAAGGCCAAAACGAGCCCCTACACGACAAAATCACATTTCAGTCCTCAAAATAGACCTGAAGTAATCCATAGACCTTTTGTTTGCTTCTGGCATGGAGATAAGGCCCACAAAAGCCTTGATGACAGTTATGTATCCAATGTACTGGTAAGCCTGTCACTGACTGGGATCGTCTCCTTGTTCCCTTTTGTTCTCTTTGGTTTTAGCCATCTGTTGCCTCCTGACTTAGACAAGAAGTATGTCTGCGTTCCAGCCCCTTGGTGTGACAGCAGCGTGTGTATACACATACCCTCAACATATCTTGGTTGATGTGTAGGGGTTTTAGGATGAGCTGTGTGAAGCCACGCAAGGCTCTGGCTAAATATTAGGTGCAGCGGTGCTATTGCTGTGGGTGTCAGTCTCTTCTCCCAAGGAATAGACGATAGGACAAGAGGACATGGTCTAAAGTTGCGCCAGGGGATGCTCAGGGGGGTTGGAACTTGATGATCTTTGAGGTCCCTTCCAACTCTAACCATTCTATGATTCTATGAGGAAATTTTTCTCCACTGAAAGGGTTGTTACACCTTGGAACAGGCTGCTCAGGGAAGTGGTGGAGTCATCGTCCCTGCAGGAATTTAAAAGTGATGTAGATGTGGTGCTGAGGGACATGGTTTAGTACTGGACTCGGCAGTGTTAGGTTTATGGTTGGACTTCATAATCACAAAGGTCTTTCCCAGCCTAAATGATTCTGTCATTCTGTGATTGTCTGAAGTTTGGGAACTAAGTTGTATCCATTTGGGCAGGTTGCCTTCACGCCTCTGCATCACAGCTCCTTAGAGAGTCACCTCCTCATGCAGAGGCTGCTTTTTAGCTCTGTGGGTATCACACTCAGCCCAACAGCACAGGAGAACACAACTGAGGATGGTGAATTTCCTCTGACAAGCCACCCCCCGTCTTACTTACCCTTTCCTTCATTAGCGACTGTGGATTAGTGACTGCAGAGCACCAGAAGTACTTGTGGTTTATCCCTGGTATAATATTTTTATATATCCATAAGATTTTTTAAAATTTGTTCTTTCTTTGCCTTTTTCTATTTTTCCTTTCTGTGGATATGAGGCAGGACATTTATTATTCCCTGAAGCTTGATTTTTAGAGAATTCAAGACATTTAAATTGGAGGTTGAGAGAATTCAAGAGACGGCAGAACTGGTGCAGAGTGGAGCAGAAGGAGCCCAGCAGCAGCTATTCCTCCAGCACTGACTGGAGCTGGAATAACCCAGGAATCCCAGCTTTGGGTGCTGAGACTCCTTTTTTTTGGGTGCTGGGACTCCTTCTTTCTCTTTGGGTGCTGGGACTCCTTCTGTTTGTACCACGGCACAAAGGACTCTCTGAGGTGAATAAGGGCATGATGGAAGTAGGAACAGCGATAAAAGGTGCATTATTATCCATCCTTGACCAAATACAAATGTTTGAAAAGTGCCACATCCGATTTATTTCCATGAAGGCTTCGGGTTGGCTGGAGTGCAGGGAAACACTGTGATCCACCTGGTGTTTTTCTTCACTTGTCTCAAACCTGAAAGAAAATCTCTAGTCCACAAATTATCAAGATGAGTATTTGCTTTGCTTTCCTGAAAGGTTACCTGTAGAGTACCTCATATTCATTGTGAAATTTATTTCCTGATGAATCCAATTTACATTAATGTGGGCTCATTAAAAGATAATTATTGTGCTGAGAAGAGGACCACAGCATACATCAATAGAACATCTGTAATTGTTTTAGTTGTATGATAAAGAGATAATTTGGAGTTTGGCTTTTCATAAGGCCACTCTTATAAATGTCAAAACTGGATTCTCATTTTAACAGCTATGGCAAAACTTAATTACTGAGATAATTATTATCAAGAAGCAGATGCCTTGCACTGGCTTGCCTTCCCCCTGTTAGCACAGGGTAGTAATCTTTAATGTTTTAACAGTTAGGATTTTGAAAGAGACTACAATGGTCATAAATGTTGAAAAGTCTGGATCAGGTAAGTTTTGCTCAGAGGAACATAGCACCTTTAAAGCCAGCATTTGGAAGACACTCTTAAACAGCGGTCTCACTGCAAAACTGTTCTAAACAGTTTTCCAACACAGATAAAATTTGAATAGTGAAGATATTAAATCGATAATTTGGTTTTGTCTGGTGAATTTTGCTCTGTGTGTGGAAGTACACACTCCAGTGTTGGTTCTATTCACTGGCTCGCCCTCTGCTTGACATTATATAATAATAATTAATGGACACTTGTGTTTATATAGCTATATACTTTCATGTGTCAAGTATTCCATAGCATTAACTAATTAATCATAACAGCAGCTGTCTAAACTGGAAGATGCACTGTGCAATAGAGTTCGTGTTCTTTAGCCTTGGGGTTCCAGAGTAACAGCTCAATAATTTCTTCTTGGCGTACGGAAAGAAGTGCTTGATAGAACAGAGGAAAGAATAAAAAAACAAACCTGTCAGGAAGAAGCAGAAGGACAGATAAAGGGTCCAGTTCAGTTCTAGAAATCAGTGGAAATTTATGTGTTTGGTGGTGTGGGGTCTCTGCCTGTGCTGCTGGTGGGACAGCTAATTCTCTCATCTCTCCTGAAGGGTGTAAGAGTTGGCCAATAGAAAATATCCTAATGGATAGTGCTGTATGGACCACATTTTAGGAATAGAGAAGTTCATTCTTTCTTGTGGGCTTTTTCTGTCTGTCTCTGAGATTACTCAGGGTTTCTGTTGAATTCACCACGTGCTGACGCCTGTGGCTAATTCAAATGGCAAGAGTTTGCGCTTCCCCAATCAAGGCTTCTTGTGAGGTTTTAAGGCCTGAATTCATACATCAGTAATGCGTGGTCTGTAGTGATGTAAGACACTATGGAATCACCAAGAGTGAACAAAACCTTCAGCTTTCTACTATTTTCACAGCTGGAAGAAGAACCGAAGGGACAGACAGACCTTATATAGCACAAATGCATCAGTGTCAGCAGCAACTCTGCCATACCTTGGGCTTCTCTCTAGTGATCATTGAGTAAGATTCTTTTATCTGCCTTTTTGGAAAACCTATACAGAAAAAAAACCACATTTGTTGACCCCTTTGAGTCAGAAAACCAAAACAGTCAAGGGTAAATTAATAAACATGCTTTCTAGAGGGGCTTTAATTGTCCAGCAAAAACAAAGATCTAAAAGAGAAGATACAAAAAATTCAGCACCACTTGATGCAAAGGACGTACCTTAAATTCTTGTTCCTTAGGTTTCCTTCCTAGTTTGCACGTATAGAAGTTCCTTATAATTGTAAGGACATTTTTCAGCCTGAAACTTTGCTCATCTGTTTAAAGAACATCCTCGCTAGGAACTGAGTCATGCATGTAGGTTTGCAGTAGCTGCTGCAATCTACCACTGTGATTAAAAAGTCTAATTTAAAATTAAAACTGTATTTTTTAAATCATTCTTTCAGCGACATAAATATTGAGATTCTTTGTAAAGTGTAATACCACTACTTTACTTGGTGAAGTAATGCGGTTCTCAGTGCGTCTCAGGTAAGATCAGGCCCTTAGATAATCCAACTACGCAATTAATTTCAGTTAATAATGATGTTTGGGACATTAGCACCTTTCATCTGAAAATACCGAAGAAATATAAAACCAATACTTCCATCTCAGAGGAGGCCTTCTGATGGGCAGGCCAAGGCATGAAATGTGGGGCGTTTTTTGGGTTTCACAGTGGGTCACCCACTTCTCTTTACACGCGAGGCTCTCGGATCATTGCCCGTACAATAGGCACGCAGCCAGTTTTAACATTGTATTTTTATGATACTGCAAAGCAAAAACCACCTCCCACTGCTTCTTACATTTCACAAAGGTGGGAATATCACTGTGAGAAGGTTCCAATTCAGAAGTTCATCCATATTTAGAAAAGCATTTAGCACATCCTAGGCCAAGTTTACATATGCATATGCATGTCATTAAAGCAAAGCAAATGCTTTAAGACTGCACGGAATTAGCATGAAGGAACATCCAGGAACATCCAGTCCCATGACATGGTCTAAAAGACTACACAAGGTTGAGTTTGGCATGAACCCCAATCCCCTGGCTGCTCCAGCTGAGTGCTCTCACACGCCGGTGCCGTTCTGCCCCACAGCCTTTCCGTGCCACAGGCTTTGCAGACAAAGCGTGGCTCCCAAAGATATTCCAAAGACACACACTATCATCTTACTAGAATTACTACAGATATAGAAGTTGTCATGAATCCACCAGTGCAGATTGCTGAGATAGTAATGACGCCTGCCCAAAATAGTTTGTGATTGCTTTCCCGTGGTTTCTACATAAGATTTTATAGCTTGAGCCATCCCATGATTAGGAGAAAGTTCTGTATGTCACAGTGAAAGTGAAATCCCAGTGAAAAGCTGTGATTCTTGAGTTTCCTCCTGTATTTTTAAAGGATATCACTACCACGTATAGGGTGGAGTAAATATACTTGTTTGTGGCAAGTTAGATGGAAGCACATACGAACTGTACCTGCAGCCGACATACCGATAGAGCTGTTTTCAGGTGAAGAACGCACGTCTCAAAGAGCCGTCACATAGTATTTTTTCTAAAGTTAAACCTCGACAGGATCTCTCCTAGGAAAAGGGGAAATTGATTTGCTTACTGAATTGCTCACTGGAAAACTGATGTTGAAAGTTAAAGTAATTACAAAGAATGGGAAATAGTTGGGTCCAAATCGCAAGTTTTTTAAAATCACTGCTCCATACTTTTGACTTTGTCAGTAGCGTAGGTGTCTATTCCCCTGTCACGAAGAGGATATGGTATGCATAAAGACGTGATCACTGCATTGAGCATACACTGTAATGTCTGAAAAACAGATCTATAATTCCTTTCTTCTCTCTCTTGCTTGGTTTACCAAGCTGTCCCTGGGGTGCTCATTGTTAAACATATTCATAAAATCGCTTCAACTTAAACAGAAACGAAAGATACAGAGAATAAAAGCCTACTTTGGGTTATAGCTGAGCAGCACCAGTAAAATTAGCCACTGGCTCGGGTCCTCACTTGGTATAAATTAGCATTTTCAACCCCAAATGGGGTTTTGTCAGTTTACACCCACGTGTTTTGTTTGCAGCATTGCAAGTGACAGCTGGGTTTGGCTTGTCCTGCTGGAACAAATAGGAGAAGGAGCGGAAAAAAAAGTACTTTGCCAGCACTTTCCAGATGATCTTTGCGATACAAGTGTTTGTATTTTAATAAGTGCCTTTTCCCCACAGTCCGGTACTTTTGCTTGAGCCTACAGAGAAGAGACACCACAGATTCTCAGGGGGTGGCATTTGATGGAGCCTCTGCCGTGTCAAGGGACAACTTTTTAATGTGTAAACCTATAGCTCTTCACCTGTAGTTTTTCACCTGTAAAAAGCAGCATTGCTTACCGTGAGGTGAGGCTGGCAGAACAGCCAGGAGAAGCACCGAAATTATCTGATACAGGCTGAAATCCTCCCACTGTGCTGGTCCCCGTGCTTCTTTCAAGATTATTATGCAGAGCCAGTTCGGGTTTGCTGCCCTCTCCTTTCTTTGTGTTAAAATATAATATACGTACTTCGCACATCTGTGACTTCTTTATAAAATCTCAGTCTTATGCTTTTAAATAGGTACCACATGAAATACCAATCTGTCTGCTTCTTTCTCTCCGAATATAACAATTATCAAGTTAATAATAGCGACCGATAGAAAACCAGATGCACTTGAATCGAGATGGGCCAGCAGAAACCCCCTGTTGATTGAAGAAGAGTTAAAAGCCGTGTCATCTTGTCACCTTTCCCCATGAGAGCACTCCCCCTCACCTTTCATTTCTCTTGCATCTTAACACCAAGTGCTGCTCTGACAGTACCCAACAAGAACCCGAAGGCTGGAGCGGGGCGACTCGGGCGGGCGGTGAATCCATTGGGGAGGGAGCAGCCAACACCCAGTTCTGCTGATTTGGAACAAGCTGCTTGAGGAGTCTCTGCCAGAGAGAGGGAGAGACTCGGCAGACCTTGAATAAGCAAACAGCAGCATCAGAGCTATTTTTGGAAAGGATCTGACCTTCTGTCGTCCTCCTCATTGATTTGTGATCGGAAAAAAAAAGAGGAGAGTAGAATTTGATCGGCAACCTCTGACAGTTACAGCCAGAAAAAAAGAAAGAAAGGGGGAAAAGAGAAAGCAGAAAGTTGTAGATACCTGTGGTGTCTCATATACATATATACGACTGATAACGTGTAAGAACCATATGTTTCTTTTCCAGTTGTCCTTTGCACCCCTTTTCTCAGAAGAAGGGATAGTAATGAAGTTTTATTACACATAAAATTAGCTTCAGTAAGTGCTACCATTAACTAGATAATAAAAAGAGTTGCCTGAATGTTGCAAAAGAATTGTTTTTTAAAATGTCAGTTAATTGCTAAATGGCTCTAGCTCCTATCCAGCTACTTTATCTTTGCCACAATGATGACTTCAGCAACTGAGTGAAAGATTTTATGTCCCCTCTTCTTTGTTCTCTGTGAGGAAATGCAAAAGACAGAGCCTCTTACACGCTGCAGCGACTCCGGGTGGATATTAGAGCATCCACCCAGTCTGTCCCTGGCCCATCTCTTGTCCCCAGGACAGACTGACAGACCAACTAACCACACTCCTGGGGATGGTCATCAGGACTCTTTCAGGCCCTGGGGTCACCTGGAATTCCCAGAGGAATATGGCCAAAATAATAGTCACAAACATGCTTTGGAGCATGGCTGAACATCAAAAGGGGCCCTCCTTGGATTTGCGGGGAAGGTGTTATAAACCTTGAGTTAGAGTTTAAACCCATTCCAGCTGACATGTCCTTCTGAAATCAGAGAAGAACCATTTGTGGACAAGCAGAGGAGAGGGAAGAGGGACACGGGGGGTGGGCAGAGGTGAGGGGAAGATTCACACCAACAGGAGCAATGCTTGCATTTGGAATCCTCCTTCAAGCATCCTTTGGTCTTAACCTCAGGATACTGTCTACGGTACAGAACTGCTGCCTGAAAAGCAGCTGATCATATTAAGTCGGAACATTAAACTATGAGATTGTAACATTTCATTACCATTGTGCCACTTGTGTGAACACTGAGTCAGTGGTGGCACCGGGGATGGTCTGTCAGGCTGGCACCCCATTCCTCCAGGGAGCTGGCTGCGCTCAGCTTTGGCTGGCTCTAGCTCTGCGGTGGCTTTTATCTCCATTCTCCTTGCTTACAACCTCTACTTATTTAAACCCAGCTCAACAAAGCTTTTAAGCACATGCTTAAAGTTAATCGCACGATTTGCTGAATAGGAAGGGTTTTAAGCACGTTTAAATTTAAGCATATGGGTAAGTGTCTGGCTGGAATAAGTGCTGTCATTATGAACAACTTTTGAAAAGCCTATCAATTGCATGCATAATGCCTGAGCGTCCCCACGCAGAGCACTCTTTTATTTGGGAGTAAAGGAGCCTAGGGACCCCGACAGCAGGCTTTCTGGCTTTATTCACAGCCTAAATCATCATCAATAATAGAGAATTGTATCACTGCATCTTACATGTTCATTTATCCTTCAAGACTTCTGTTTATTGAATAGATTAATATGCAGCAAATTTTGCTTAGCTTTTATGCAATGACGCTGTCTTGACATGTGAGCTCTCCATGTACTGTATAGAAAAAGTGCTACTTTTCATCAAAACCTGTCACTGTTATCCTGTTCTTTGTGGATGAAATGCCTGTTGACTCAGATGTCAAGAGTAGTTCTTGTTTTATTAAAAAGTGGTAGGAGCATATCAAATAGGTTGAAATTTCTCCAACAGAAATGCCACCTCTAAACTCTGTCTAGACTCTGCATGAAGTTTTAATAGGGAGCTCAGGGAATTAATTAGGTATGTAAAAATTGTCAACAGGAATGAGAACTCGTGTCCATCACCAAAAATGTAACCTATGGTTGAAGAAATCGTATCGCTTGGGGATACATCCAACATTGAGGTTTCGTGTGAGATCCCATTGACTTCAGTGGGAATTCATTTATGGAACGCTAGTGGAATATGGCACCCTGGTCATTGTTCCTGCAGAGGTTTTAGCTGCCCTACAAGACAAGGTAGATGGTCTGAAGGGTTTACGTGATGTGGTTCTGAGACGAATGCATAAGTGATGTAGAAAAAGCCAGGTATGAATTAAGTGGGTCATCTGAAGTGCATGCAAATAAACTCTTTACCCTATACTGCCAAATTGCTATTTTTGATTTACAGAAAAAGTATTTTATGTAAGTTTTGCCGAGTTTAGTTTCATATTCTTGAGACAATTTTCCATACCCTGGCAAATGTAAATGTAAATTTTATTTAGGTATGCTGGCGGTCCTTCTGAATAAAGATCAGAGGAATCTTAAATGTCTTGAAGCAAATCAAGCTCTCCAGATATTGTTGTGCTTTTGAATATGCAAAATCTCATGACTGTAAGGTCTTTTAGCTGGGAGTTTACTGAGTCTCTGAGGTGATGTTGTTTAGGCCGTTGACAATCCAAGAGTTTCTCCTCCCACAATGCAGAAGGTTGACAGTTCTGATCCTCCGTGCATATAGAAACCCCAAAGCTCTTCAAAGGGCAGTTTCCCCCCTGGGTGTTGTTTTGAAGAGACGGAAGCAGGGACTTCTGTAGGCTGGCAGGTGGGGCAAGGTGGTTTTGTGGGATGACCGCAGAAGCGGCAGGAGCTCTGAACTCAAAAGCTTGGTTCTGGGGAGGTGGGATAGTGAGCAGCTCACCACTGAGCTGGGTGGAGTTTTTATTTAATTTGTGGTATGGATTATCATTCCTACTCTTTTCTCAGAGTATGTGTCTGCGCTAGTTACATAGTTAGAGGTGCCAATGTTGATGTTGTTAAAACAAGAGTTAAAAACAATTCATTGCCAATGATTATTTATTGCCTATAGATAAAACTATAGATACTATAGTCCTCCCCAGGAACAAGTTTGATACTGTGATGAAATACTATGTGTGACTAAAGCAAGATGTTTTTATGATGCTCTGGAATGAAAGGAGAGTTCTGTGCGTTCATTGCTGCTTTGTTAAATGTAGAACTCAATAAAGTCATCTGGAAGATTTCTGGGAGTGATGAGGGGACAGCAAAAAAGAAAAAAAAAAAGGGAAAAGGAGAGAATGGTCTAGATGAGAACACACTCAGGCAATTCCCTCTGGTTTACATTCTACTGCACATCAACATTACTCTGGAGTAACTCCTTGTAGCTAATGCTTTGTAGACAAAGCAAAATTGGTCTGGAGAGAGAAGAAAGTATTACAAATTTGTAAAAGTGGAAGAGGAATTTTACCTCATTTAAAGACATTAACAAAGAATAACTGGGGGTGAAATTCTCAAAAGTCTTAAATAGCGCTTCAAAAATTGATGTAAAATGTATTTAGCTCTAAACGTGATCCCGGTGTGAGTACACATAAACACACCGGCTTAAGGGGTTGTCAGCGCCGCAGGTGGAAGGAGCTTTCTTCAGGGTGCCCGTTGCGCAGCCTGGAGTCGGTGTCAAGTTTGTTGGTACCCTTTGTGTTCTGATGGCAAAGTCAGCCATCACTTATATATCACAACTTTCATTTCCCTGGGTTGGGTGGATCTTCCCTTTGACTGCTGTGGTCACTTTAAAAAGGGACAGTTTTAAGGCAGCACATTTGAATTCACTGTTTGCCAAGCTCCCTTCCTCATGTAGTCTCCAGAATGCTAGTTTCAGGATATTGTTTTCTAAAGAAATCAGAAACACTTGAAAATAGACCCTTAAAATACTATCAGGAACGTTTTTAACTCTTTTGAAAAGTGTTTAGAGGTTTCAGCTATTTGCGGAGGTGAACACTGTGCGTATTAAGATGATGCCTTTTGAAAGCTCTGAAGCTGTTGCTAAATGTTACAGTAAAAAAGTCATTCCATCCAGAACACATTATCGGTTAATGCAAACACAGGATTTTTAAAAGGCTGTTACAGTCTTTGATGCTCAGAGCAAGGAAAAAATAGAATACAATCTCCTCAGCTCACACCCGTGACCTCATGTGGGGCAGTGGCGCTTCCCAGGACTCGCTGAAAAGCTCCCGGTAATCTACTGCGTGACTCGGTGTTTTGTGTTGAGGCACAAATCTCCCTGGAAAACAGCATCATCTCAGGACCTCAGCAAGACTGTGGCTCTCATTAGGGGACAATAGGGGGGAGAAGCTTTAAATGGGGTCAAGAAAACCTTTTGATCAGCTAATAGAGGAATCTCTTGGATGGTAGTAATGGATGTTAAAAGCCCGTTTCAAAGCAGCGTTGGAATGGAATAAAACCCACTTGAAGCACCTGAGATCAAATAAGCAATTGTTTGGTAGAAATTCTTGATCAAAGTGACAGCAGTTACCTGACCGGTGAATCAACAGACTGCGAGAGGGTGAAACCAGAATCTGAAATTCAGATAGATCTCAACTTAAAGCCCAATCCTGTACAGACACAGGCAGCTGCGCCGTGCGGTGTGAGGATACGTCCCTACCTTCAGCTCTAGAGGAAACAACAGAAGTATTTTCCTACTTGAGTTCCAGATGCAAGGAGAGAAAAAAAAAAAGGATGTTACCAAGGGGAAAATGCAATATGCTGACCATCTGGTGAGGCACTTGCAGGCAGGGTGTGATCTCAGCTACAGGAATGGATCACCCACATCTCTCTTGTACAGGCTGCCAAGCAGCAGCTGAGACGCAGGAAAGATTCGTCTATTAAGAGGTGCAATGAAATATCATCATAATTTAGAGAATTAACGTAATGAAGTGCAGGCTTCAGCGTCTTGACTTTTTGTGTGTTTTGCACTTGGATTCGGTAACATAATGTTGCCATAAATAATGTACTATTACATTTGACCATATGTTTAACATTAGCATGAGTGATGTCCCACACTAATTATTATGAACAAATTACCTCTGATTTAACAAAACATTATTTCAAAAAGTTTAACCCTGTTCTGAGTGAAAAGTATTATCAACAGTTTGAATTTGGAAATTATTATACTGGGCAGTTACTAGGATGTGTGAAATACATCGGTAGTTTAGTAACAGGGTTCTGAAGAACTATCTGGATGCTTTCTTTCCCATTTCTTCGTTTTTCTTTTCTGTTTATCTGCTTACAACAGACCCAGACTTTTAAGAGTTTAGAGGTAATGCTTTCTCTGCCTGTTGATAGACTGGCAGATAGGTAAGGAACTGTATGTCTTCCAAACCCGTGAGGGTGTTACCCCTCCTGGTGAAAGAGTTCTCTGTAATAAATTATCGACACTTTATCCGTACTGCATTTCATTAGTCCTGGTTTTGTCACCTCTTTGGTCTCTGCTGTGTAAAGTGTGGGGTTTTCCTGTGGCTGACCAACGCTTCCATCTCAGACTTCCATTTCTGAATTTGCAGAAGGTCCTTGATCAAAGTGTGCTGCATCTCATACATATATAACATGGCGTATT
Organism: Pedionomus torquatus; assembly: GCA_013398155.1. Classification (NCBI taxonomy): domain Eukaryota; kingdom Metazoa; phylum Chordata; class Aves; order Charadriiformes; family Pedionomidae; genus Pedionomus; species Pedionomus torquatus. The sequence goes on from VZRU01019179.1 coordinate 153,944, forward strand.
GTCATCTGCGTTTCTTTGCTTTCTCCTCATGAGTGACTTTTTGAAAGTCTGTTTTAGGAGACCTGCTCAAGATACTCAGACGTGGTACGGTGACTATCAAGCAGGTCTGCATTGATGAAGCTGGTCGAGGTCAGGCCAGGATATCAGTGCGTAGGCTGGGCATCAGCAGGGTTTATGGCCAGGCTGGAACAGAGCTGGGGACAGACCCACCTACAGCATCGCTCAGGAAGGGACTGAAGGCTCAGGGCTGAACTGAGATAGAGCCTCTGCGTCCTGGGACAGGGAACGTAGGTGGTGGCCCGAGGGAAGGCTGGGAAGGGCCATCAATGCCCATCAGCGCACCCAGGACCCTGATGTACAGCAGGACTCGAATGATGTGCCAGAAGATTCTCTCCAGTCACGCGCTTCCATGTAGTCCAGGACCAGCTTTTGAAGTCACTTTCAGCTGTAATAAGCACAATCTCTTTCTTCAAAGGGTTTGGTGTCCCATGTCATGTACGTGTCATTGTTTCTATTTGACCAGAATGTCACTCTTTATTACTAAACGTAATGTCCTTTCCATGCTAGCATCTTGACCCTCCCATGCCAGCGTTCTTTGGTAACCTTCCTCGGAGTGATGGGTCAAATTCAGGACACACCGTGAATAGCAAATTCTCTACTTTGTGCAATGCAGAGGTTATGTGAGTGTTCAGCCCTTTATATTTTGAAAGTTGTGTAACTGATGTTTAGAAACTATCATTCCTTGCTTCTCTTCTTAGGGTCAGACACACCATACATGTTTTTGATGCATTATTAAATATTTCCACCAAGTAGTCAGGTTGAACGGTGTTTGTCCTAAAGGCTCAAAAAATAATACATTGCAAATACAGTTTCTATTTATTATGCAAGTCTTCTGCAAGCAGAAGTGAAGAGTGGGAGAGGTGGGGATACAATCCCATGTGTTGATGGAGTGATTACTTCAGGAACTCATTTCTGTTTTCTTCAAAACTTTATGCAGATTTGTCCAGGTCATTTGGATCTCTGCCTCTCAACTGTACACATGCTGAGGATTATGAAACCCCACTGAGATCTCATCTTCCAAATTCTTTTTATCTTGTGTTCTCTTTGGACTGCATCATACCGAAATTTAGTGGGAATATGTTATATCCCTAACTGCAAAGTTATCATAATCATGTAACATGGCCTGCATAGCAATTACATTTCGAAACCTAAGAATACATGGGTTAAAGAGCCTGGAACAGCCCACATAAAGAAATCAAGAATTTAGTTGGGTTTTATAACCATGGGCTGATAGTCAGTGAGAAATAAAACTGCATGCAGACTTGGGTTTTCTTCTCTTTCCTTCCTCGGGCAGCTGCCCAAATGTTGCATTTCTGAGTTATAAGAGGGAGTTGGATTTGGCTCCTGTACAGATTCCGCATTCACTGAACTGCTTTCTTCATTTAGTTAACGGTCTTTCTGAGCAACACTGGGTTGCATTCATCTTTATTATGCGCTAATGGGAATCACTGCATGGGAAGCCTTGATCTTGAGTTTTGCATAAAAGTGCAGCTTGCGGATGCTCTAATCCTACAAGCTATTAGTACAATAAACTTGTAATTGATATATAGATGTAAGTCTTTCACATCACCTACCTGAAGGCCAAGAGTTATGAAATGTAATAAACTACCTGTGTCCTTGGAGCTGCAATCTCCCATCAGTTAGGAGAATAAAATGTCCAGCGCTGCTCCTGACAGTTATTAGAAGAATTGTTAAAGTACTATGAGAAGTAATTCAACATCAGGGAAATTTCTGAGACACGGCAGGCAAATTTAAAATGTTTTATTGTGTTAACATTACAGTTAAAAGTGATGTTTTAAAGCAATTTACCATGAGAATGTCAATGCAGTGGCAAGACAAGTACTTCCTTTTAGTGCTGTTCACAGAAAAATTGGTATCCACATAGATGTAAAAAAGCTTCTGGAAGACTAGTTTATTAAAATTAGAAAACAAAAATGAGTGTGGTACGGTATTGTTGTGAAGAAAAATTGCCAGGTGAGTTTCTAGGAGAGTATGTAAATGCTGGGCATGAAGCAGTGTGCATCTCTGCATGCCGGAGAGTACCGAACAGTGTGCGGGATAATTTAGGTCCTCTTCTTTCTAGGAAAAATAGAAACTATGTAAACACATGCAAAAATATTTAACTATTACCTCCAAGGCACTGTTTCCCCACACTTCTGGAATATTAAGAGGAACCAATCATATATGTAATAAAGCAATGTTGTTTTTCCTCAGTAGTATGCAAGGGAAGTACCATCTTTCTGGAGATGTGTATTTGATGAACTACGGCAATGATTATTTGATTGATTGAACTATCAGAGAGGTTATAATAATCATAAAACAATTCAAAACATCATTAGGTAGCAGAGCATTTGAAATAATACAAATGAGGCATTGATCCATGGTCGTGTTTAGATTTACTTTTATGTACTCTTGTGGTCCTTAAATATCAAGAGCTGGTTTCCATGTAATTATGGACACGTATGTAGTATTGCTTTCTGTGAGAGACTCCTCACCATAACTAGTTTGTAACCAAGCAAAAAACCAAAAAGAGCACCTATGTCCCCAAAACAAGTAAGAAAGAATCAAAATCTCCAGAAGGAGTTGGAAAACTGCAGAAGTTTAAAGCAGAACTCAGCGCGGGGTGGGAATGGAAATTGCCTCACAGTCGGTATTATGGAATGGCTGAACGGCTGCTGGAATGGCAATTAATTACCTCAAATTTGGGTTGGAAAGCTTTGGAGAAGAAATGGTCTGAACCATTTTTCTTTGTTATACCTCTTTTAATGCTTCTTCGCCTATGGATGGCTTTAATTCGGCATTCCCATGCATTAATGCACCTCTGTCTTCTGTTGCAGACAAATATCAGGGCTATCTTTGAGTGTCGTGTGTGCCCGGGGTAAGTGCCAACCTTTGAGGCACTTAGAAATGGGGCTTCCAGGGGCTTCAAAATACCTCATTCATAAGTGCGTTCATTTGACTAGTGAAACTTCTGAGTTTTCATTGCAGTGTCTCATGAAGTCCGATGCTGATGTTTTTGAGGATCATTAGCATAAATGAAGGCTTCATAACAAATGGCTTCCCCATTCTCTCCTTCCTCCTGGTACCGTGCACATCCTTTACAGCCAACGGGGAAAAATGATCTCTTGCAGGGAATTTTGAAGCAACAGATGAGGTCTGGGAGGCTCGTCCCCTTCTGAACACCACCAGAGACCAGGTGGCCATCATGTGGGCATTAGATGTTTCATTCAGATTTTCTACAGTTCCTCTTTTTTACCGCAACAAAGGATTTTCTTTAACTAGGCCACCCATTAATGATCAGATACTTTTATCCTTTCTTGCCAGACCCCAAAGTCTTTTCTCCTCTCCATAATATTCTTTGCCCGTTTCTGCTTGATAATCAATGTAGGCAGTTTTATTAGTGACGGTGCCTAATTTAACATCAAAAGAATCAGACCACCTCTCTGGTGTGTGAATGACTGGAAGACCTGATTCAGGGAAGACAGAAGGCAGAGGAATCAGTTTTTCTGTCTGCCAGCGTTGCTGACTGAAATGCAGAGCTAAGGGAGACCGTGGTGGGTACAAAAGCAGCAGTAAAGACTTTTTTGTGCTAGATCCCAAAAGCGTGCCTGTGAAAATATTTCCTAAGGCAGCTCTCCATCACTCCTGTATTAAACCTTTTAAGTTGCTGTGTAATCTGGTAAATCTTATTCATCCAGATAAATGCATTTGAATGAGAACTCACCCTGCGAGTAAAGACCGGCCAGTAGAAAGATAACAGTTCTTATTTGTCATTCTCTATTATTGTAACCATATTACAGAGGATAATGAAGTGCAAGTTACAGCAATTAGTTGGTGGCGGCACAAATGATAAGCCCAGCACTATTACTTGCATGTACTGCGGTGTGCAACGCAGCCTATTGATTTAACGGCAGCTTTTCTTTTTCCCTTTCACTCCCTAGTAAGAAACAACAGTGAGATTTATGTGAGCGGTACTGTTTTGGAATACAGATCAGGCTGGAGAAACGCTGGTGTGAATCTTTGGCTGCTCACTATTTAAAAAAGACCAGCCTAGGTTAATTCATAAAGTGCTTTACAAAATAGGATAAATGCCGTGTGTTCCGCAGTAGGGCTCCTTGGCTTTTTTCCTCACACCTGACTGCCTATTAATCTGCCTTTTAACTGTGCCTGCGTGGAGCCACACATGGTCGGAGCCACCAGCAATGTATCTCTCTCCAGGCCTCTCCGAACTGGGTCACCCTTTTGCTGTTGGTTAGTGTTAAATTTTTCCCGTTGAGACAACCAAGACACTCCATGGGGCTTTCTATTGTCATGTCCTGGCACTGAGATTTTATAACAGATTATGGGCAATCTGTCATTTCAGGCTGTTCAAGGATATACGAAAAATTAGCCACATGTTGCTCTCTCACACTGAGAAATTCGAACAAAGACAACAAAACCCATGTTTTTCCCCATTTATTATTTGATTATTAGTGACTAATAAATTTAGTAAATAAAGCATAAAGAATAAAGATCTCTAATGATGTATGGCATTTGTCATTGTCCAAATGCTGGTGTGAATTCCAACGGAGCGTAATTTCAGCTGTCTTGAGGGGGTTTTGATGTGCAGCAGCTTCCACAGACCATGTGAAAGCTGAAGCCCTGTCCTGAGAGTGGTCTCTGGTTGCCCCTAAGAACACGCTTCACCAGGCATTGCTTCATCCCGACTCCAGGATGGTAACGCGTTTAGATTAGGGCATAATTAATTGTACGATTTTAAACATTTGCTTCCTCTTTTCACTGGAAAATGAGAACCCAGAAGAATTTTGTGGTTGATTTCATGAGGATTCTAAGTTCAGTCTTTATCATGGCCTTTGTATACAACCAGGCCACTAATGTTGTAGGAATACTCGTAACAACTTCAAGAAGTTTTGATTTATCCAGGTAAATATCTCGTGTCTGAGTGCACATATGTACACCTGAATATTTCAGCTCTGAATAAACTGTATGCAGTCAATATACATTAATAAGGTGTACATATATTTTATATTTCATCTGTTTTACATATTCTATACACATGTTCGTAATATACATTTTTATAACATAGATATTTGTCTCTAAAAATGCTTGCACATGCCCATGTACATATAGATGTGGGTTTGTTGTGCTCATGGCTGTCCAGCTTTAGTTACCTGTGGTTATGGAACTATATGTATGTGTAGGTGGATAGATATTATCTTCCTATTTACACACTTCCCCTTTGAGGCATTTCCTAAATCAGAAGCCGCTGGTGCTGTTCAGGAGCTGCTTTTCCTTTTGCCTGGATTACTCCTCTTCCTCCTCTTTTTCTTTTGAAAGGGCTTTTAATCTCCGTTAATGTCTGGGCCTTTCTTCACAAACATGAATGTGTAAGCTGCCCTCTGGCTCACAACCCATGGGTTCAGGTGCTGTCTGGACCTCCTTTTCTCCAGTGCAATCACAGATTTATCATTCTGGCACAGTGCTTCTCTCTTGGCCAATTCCATCTCCCCCCTCCACCCCCACCCCCCCAAAATGCTGTCACTCTCACCTTCCTTTTCCTATTGCCTATTCTTGCCAACCATGGCTGTACCCTCCTTGAAATCAGTTCTGGTCTCCTTCCCTTCTCCACCTACACATAATCTGATCTGTGTATGTGTTTGCCTACACGTAATCTCATTTCAAGAAACAAATGCAACTTGTATGTCTGTCTGGACAGCTCACATTATTTGTGTTTCAGAACAGAAGTATTTGCATCCTCCTCCCTCCCCATGCCCTGTCTGCTACCTCCCTCGTGTATCGTGAGGGACACCCCCGTCATTCTGGTTGTCACTCAAGCACACAATATGGGGTTCTTTGCATTGGTCTCCTGTATGTTCACATCCAGGCTATATCAAAAGTTTTAAAAATTCTTTCTGCATAAGATGTCCCAGATGTATAGTCCTTTCCCTCTAATGCTGAATTATGTAATTGAGTGAACTTCAGGCTCAGAATTTAGCAGGGTATGGCTTTTATTGTGCCTGTCTCTGATAAATAGACTTTTCTACCAGTGAGCGTTTAATATTTTCACCTAATGTGTATGTTAAAAAACGAATTGTGTTGGAAATTTAATTCTGAAAAACAGGCAGTGAGATGATAAATGCCATGAAAAACAACTCCCGTCACTGCAATGCTTAATGTTTTCCAGTCATGATTCTTTATCAGTTTCCAATTACCACTACAAAGACAGAACACCAATGTTGATATAAGTAAAAGACATATAAGCAAATTGAGAATTGAATACGTGTTTCAGAGCTTAGGATAAGCAATCCTAATAGCCTTTTCAGACCATTACGAAGCCCTATTTTTATGTTCTGAAAAAGGACATACTGGCAATGGCTGAACAAGGACTAGCAAGTTGTTGTTTCACATGGGGGCAGAATTGGTGGAGAGAGTCATTTATTCTGGGATGAGTAATCCTTACCGGCCCTGCCTCTGGTTTAGATTATCTCTCTTGCTGTAAATTGGCCAGTTCAGTCACTGGATGAAGCTTCACCTCTTGGTTAAAAATGGAGAGCAGCCCCCATAAATGCTGCGCTCCCGCGCCCTCAGGCAAGTTGTAGAAGTAACGATCCAAAAAGGGTTTAGGAGTTTTATTGCGGCAGGGAGGCAGCAGGGGTCAAATCTGCACCAAAAGACCTATAACTAGGTCTGTAATTCTTATATGGGCAAAGCTGCAGGGATTTCTGCTTGATTAAGGATTGCGTGATTGAGGCCAGTGACATTAACAGGCACAACATCCACTCTGCATCTCAAAATGGTGAGCTAACATGTAAGAAAAAGCCATGTAATAGCAAAATCCCACCATTTCTTTGCTGATAAAAGTGGCTATATGCTTCCCATACACATGCCAACTCTCTAAATGGAATTTATTTCTCTTGTTTTTTTTCTGCTATCAAAAGCAATTTTAGGGACTTTCCTGTTGTATTTAATGCCTATCTTTTGCCTGTATGGGCTCTGAACTTCCCTGGTATTATTTTGAGGCTACATGATCAATAAGTGTCAGCTTCTGAAGTGCTTTGCCAGTTTAGGTATCAGAAATGAAAACATAAGCTTCAGCTCTCTTTTACTGGTCGTGACAAATTGGTTCTTTTCGGTCTGCGTTGCATTTCTATCACTTCATCTGTCTGAAGGGAAGTGGATTTCTCACTGTTACCTGCTGTTAGGCCAAACCTGAATTCCAAAATCTTTTTGAAGCTTGGTTTTAACAACAGTTTGTCTTGTGGGCCTCTGCATAGCAGAATGGGAACCGGTGGGTTTCTAAACATGCAAGGACTGGGGAAGGAGCGAGTTGGGGATCTGCACTAGTTTGCTTTGACTGTCAGTGCCACCAACCTGAATTTCACTTTTTCTTGGACAGAGGATTCAGTGTCTTTCCTGGTGTCCAGTCTTTAAGCAGGCCATTTGCAAAGCAGCATCCGGAAGGTCACTTATATTTTGAACCCTTTTAGCTTTTGGAATTAAAAATAGTAAAGCAAAGACTGTACATGGACAATGAACGAGCACTTGTAATTACAGCTTGCACATGAATATTCACAGTTAAGCAATTAGGTGAGGAATAATGTACTTAAATGGCCACCTGGGCACTTTATGGCCAAATAGAAAGTAATCATTCCTATACAAGTACTTATTTGTTTACTTAAAAAGAAACAACAACAAATTGTTGGATCTGCAGTGCGAGGATGTACTCACTTCCCCAGGAAACAAGAGGGACAACTTGTGGTGAAGGAAGGATTTTTATCCTTGCTGCAGTAAACCTTAGCAAGATAGTTTTCCCATTACTGCTTTGAGCACCAGCACAAGTTCAGGATTGGATTGATCTTAAACTATACATGTAGTTCCCTAAAACACATCCACGGTTTATTTTACAGCCAGCTTTCGCTGAGGCACAGAAGTGCAGAATGTGCTGCAACTTGGTTTAGCTTCCCCTCCTCCCCCCCACCCCCCAAAAAAAAATATCTTTAAAACACTTTCATTGTTCTTAAGGGTTTGTGACACACGTGAAATGTTGCACTTGCATTTTTTCAGAGTTAGTTAATGAGTTGAGTGTGCGTTGCTGTCTACTGAGATCTGGCTCTGAGATTTCCAGTTCATTTTTTGCTTAATTTCTGTGTTCTGGAAGTTTTAAAACTGTCAGCAAAGATGTTTTAGCAGTCTTCACATGATGACAGTAATCCAAACCCTACTTTCATTAAAGAGTGGAAAGGGATGCCAGTTACATTCCTGTTCCTCAGATCCCATAGGAGGAAGAATGGGTGAGCAAAAGCTGCTGCTGAAAGAAAAAAAAAAAAAAGCACATTAAAATATATATCCACAGGAAAAAAAATCAAATGAGCTTTAGTCATCTGTGCAGAACATATACAACACCTAATTAAATCAGGTTTCACTGAAATTAAAATAAATGGCATTAATTAATGAATGCATTTTGTGATGAACACTCGTCTCCCATTGTGCAAGCAGACTTTACAAGGGGTACTTTAGCTAAAATAGTTTGTGAAGCAAAAGGTGTCATTGACCGCATATTTGTGCCATGTGTAGGGGTGAGGGACAGGAGATGGATCTCTCCTCTGGCATCCGGGTGTATCCCAGCTCTTCTGCTTCCCTGCTGGGTGACCTTGGGCAAGTCACCTCTCCTCTCCTTGTCTCTGTCTTCCTGTTTGCAGAACAGGGATTATTTTGCTAATCTCTGAAAGTATTTGGTAGTCCGCTCAGGAGTAGCACTATTTAGGGACAAAGCCTTATGGTAACAGTAATGCGTGATTTGCGTGCCACTTCATTCCCCACTATGGGGCTTAAACTATATTTATGTGATATACTGGTTTGTGCTGGATCTCTGCACAGGAGTGAATCTTATCTAAGATCAATACAGTCATTCCCCAGTCCTGTGGCTTTTATGAGTTCTACAACATAAAGAAATCAGGTCCTTCTACACTGGAACAGGTTGCCCAGAGAAGCCAACAAAAGCACTATGCCTCTGCCATTATTGTTAAGCTGGGGAATTGGAGAAATACTAAATTCTGGTTTTCTGGTGTTTTCCATCGCTTCTGTAAGCGTTGATGAAATTACAGTCTTGTTAATAACAATACGACATCCTGTCTATGAAAGGTGGGTGTGAACTGTAAGCAAATACAAGTTGGAGTGGCAAATGTGCAGGCCTTGCCCTGTTGCTGCCCTGCTGACTTCCACGAGGTCACACGGTGTTTTCAAAAATGCACAGAAACTGGCATTTTTCAAGTTAGAATCCCGATTTTCCATAAGATATATCAATAGCACTCATTTACAAATGTTGTCACAGTGTTTGTCCTGCGGGGGAATTGAATTTTTGGGGAGAAAATCACTTCTGGCAGAAAAAATATCAACTTGCTGTTAAAAAAAAAAATAAAAAATTGACTTTTTCAGTCGGAAGTCATGATTTTGTCGAAGTATTTTCAATGGAAAAGAGGAAAAATCATTTTTGTAGTGCAGGTGTGTTGGAAATTCCAGCTTTTCAGGAGAGGCTGCAGCCCCAGCGCCCCCCTCCCCGGGTACCCGCCTGCTCGCGGAGCCCCTTCCTCACGCCTGACCTGGGGCCACTTCGGACCCGCGCGAGGCCCTGAGTGTGCTCGGTGTGGACGCGTGAGGAAGCTGTTGGGTGGAAGAGTTCGGTTACGGATGCTCCCTTTCCCTTCTTTCACCTTCCCATGTCCCCTTCTTCCCTCTTTTTGTCTCGTCTCCTCCCTTTCTCTCCCCATTCCGTATCAGGAAGGGCCGCCTCTGAAGGGCCGGGGGAGCCCAGCACGGCACTGGCAGAGACTGGTGGGAACGGCAACTACAACAGTGAGTGGTTTCCAACAAATCCGATGGTGAACATCGGGTGCCGTGGGTGGTGGGGTCTGTGGGGCTGGTTCCAGGCTTTCCCTCTGCATGGTTTCCCTCTCAAATGTACGTTATCCCGTGGACCCCAAACCTGAGGGAAGCTGAGCCGCAAACTCAGGAGAACTGAGGAGTTTTCTAGTGCTTCAGGATTTTGTCATTTGTTATATTTAACTGGGTTAACTTTTTAAACCCATGCAAAGCTGTGTTTTAGGCAACTGGATGGATGGAATTTATAGTGTTGTGTCTTTTAAAGCTGTGTGCTGCAGTCCTGTCCAACACTCGGGCCAGGCCATTTGCCTCCAAAGCACCACACGGTGACACGAGATGCGTTGCCTTCTGCTTTTCCCTAACATGGTGTTGCTGAGGTAAAAGAGATGTCCTGGCCTCTTCTCATCACTTTAGTGCTCTAGGATTCAAGATCACTAAACTAGAAGAGTGGAGATTTAGATTGGATATTAAAGAGAAATTCTTTGGTGTGAGGGTGGTGAGGCTCTGGAACAGGTTGCCCAGAGAAGCTGTGGCTGCCCCATCCCTGGAGGGGTTCAAGGCCAGGCTGGATGGGGCTTGGAGCCACCTGGTGTGGTGGGAGGTGTCCCTGCCCAGGGCAGGGGGGTTGGAACTGGATGATCTTTAAGGTCTCTTCCAACTCTAACCATTTTATGATTCTATGATCACTTCTGGAAGTTGGTCAGTATGTCCTGGCCAACCTTCAGCTTGGGTGACCGCTCAGGGTCTCTCAGTTTTCCTCACTCCCTGTTTAGGCCAAAGCCAAGTCACACCACTGAGATTTCCTTGGTCTTATCTCATCTTCACTTATACGAGGCACTTACTTTTCTGAAGGTTTGGGCTGCTGTCCCGATCTACAAGTTAGACAGTCGTGACTCGTTTGTTAAAGAATCTCTGTGTTGGTTATGTTTTGGATTAAATAATACTTTGGCTTTGTGTTTTGCCCCTTGTAAAAAGAAGCACGCACTAAGTGAAAAATGTTGTAGCACGTTATTTTCAGCAACCATTGACTTTGGTTTGCGCTGAGGTGGATTAGAAGTGGCTTTGAATCACCCTGTGGTCGGCTGCACTACTGACCCAACCGTGCCTGTTTTGGATACCTTCCCGTCCCATTTGGGTGACTGGCAGGAAGGAGCAGTGGCACCGAGGTACTGATGGGTTGGTGACAAGTTTCATTAGCACTCTGAGGACCAGGCTGGCTGGCATCAGCTGCCCATGGTAGAACTGCACTCACTTATAGCAGAACAAATTTGATCTCACTTCCTTATGCAAAACATCTAATGAGAGCATTAGAATTGCTTCTTAGTGCAGTCTGTGAAGGTAGTACATATAATGCATCGGTATTTTCTTCTTTAATATATTTTGGCATACATGTGGGTATATTTACAAAGCACATGTAGTTAAATGTCATTGGAAAATATAATTAAAAATCAATTAAGAGACCATTTTAAAAAGAAGAGGTTGTAAAAATGGAATTTACAATAATAACAAGACTAAGCATTTGGCATTTACATGTCTGTACCAAGCAGTGATTCCCTTGTTAGCTGTGCTTGAGTGACAAGGTACTCTCTTATCTCCAGGATATAAATTCCAATATTCTTATTATTGCTGGGACAAATAAATACCTGCATAAAGACTTCTTGCACTACCAACAAACACCAACTGATTAAATTCAGACAATTGGGTTTTTTTGTTCTTATCTGGGCCCAATGCCAAAAGTATCCCTCTGTACGAAGGGCCAGGTTTTGCACTCAGCTTATTCTCAGTTAATGCACAGCAAACACCAGTCTGCTGATACAAGTCTAAGCACAGAGAGGCATTTTCAAATGCTTTGATTTTCTATATGAAACCTGAACATACTTAGAAGCAGGTGTGGAAGAGGGTATTTGGCCTATATGGTGGGGAATGCAATTGCTGTGACTAGACCTCTCCGAACTCTAAGGACGTAGATGCATGAGGTGTGCTTGGGCCCATGAAATACAGTCTTTATGACACGTTTTGGCTTCCGCAGAAATACAGCCAGAGCAGACTGGCAACGCCTCCATGAAATCCATTAGGATGTATATACATACATGTGTAACTTGGGCCTGTATGGTCTGAACCTATAGCCCTGCTTACATGAACAGGCTTTTAAATGGTAGGGGATCAACTACTGTCTTGCTGTGGGACCAAGCATCCCAGATTTATATCCAAACATTCAGTCTTTTTACTTGTTAATATCCATATTCTGCTTCCCCTTCCTCTTCCATCTTCATCACAAACAGCTGGCAAGATTAAATGCATAAAAAGCATGTTAAAATTCATAAACCCATAGAAAATACTGCCATCAGTGATAATGTCCATCAGTGCTGAGTTCATGGCTGAAGAGAACGGGGCGGCATTACCCTTTGAAAGCTCCCAGCCTGTGCCTGCATTCCTGCCAGTTCTCTTCCCGGGCAATAGCAGAGCGAGGTGGTTGGCTCTTCCCGAGCAGGTTAACTCACCGCCTGCTTTGGGATCAGTTTGGGAGGAGAGGGAGGTCCTGCTGGCAAGCGGTGTGCCTCTTGCTGCCAGAGATGGAAGGTTGGTGGTGGTTGCTACAACAGACCATTTCTCTCAGGGTACGCATTAAAGTGAAGGTGTGAAACATCGCACCTCCTCCTGTTTGAGTCCTTGCTGACTGCATTTTCCTCTTGTGCCTGGCCTTGGCTTCCACAATTTAGATATCTGTCATTCTTCAAGACATGCACAGATGAAAAGGAATCAAAGCCCTCTAGAAAATCTGACATTCCAGCCCTTTTGAATTCTGGCAATAAGAAAAGTCTGTTTCTCCACTTCATGAATAATCAGTGGCTTTGCGTGTGCTACCCCATGGTCACATCAGGTTGAGATCCAGGGAGCTGCCCCTTTTCTTGCTGCTTTGTCTCGTAAGATCATCATTAAAATCTTGGTATCATAATCTGCATTTTTCCTGTTATTTAGATCTATGGATCTGTGTTACATATGGGTAACGGCAAGTATTTTGTTCCTTTCTGGAGATTTCTCCTCGATTTTTTTTGGTCCCACATTCGGGCAATTTCCACTAAGTCATTGCCTGTGACATTCTTGTGCCACTCCAAGCAGGAAGCATGCTGTTGTAGTCCTCACTATACATCTTCTCTCTGAACCTTGTGCTGTGTGCTCAGAGTTGGATGGAAGATGGGTTTTTTGTGTTTGCATATGAACATCTGCTTCAAAATCCCAAGCCAAGAAAGACAAGAAGCAAATTAAACTATTTGTTCTTCTTTCTCTCTCTTTAATATCAAAATCATTTCTTACATGCTATTTAAGTTACCACTTTTGATGCAGGAGATATTAAAAATGGATCTAAACAACTTAGATCTTAGTCATATTCCTTTATCAAAACAGGGTGAGAGGGAGCTGTAGAAAAAAGCAGTTTTCTCCCTGAGTTCTCTCTGCCCCTGGTGCAGAGAGGTCTCCCTCGCCCTCCCGAGGAGCCCTCCTGTGGAGCAAGAGGCCCGTGGGACAACGTGCAGCTGGAAGTTAGTCTCTGCCTGTGTTGAAGCAGCCTGTGAACAATTCCCAATTGCTCTTTGATTTCTGTTTCAGACCTGGAAAAGGGAGAGTTTTGAGGATGACTCAGATACTCCTTCTTCCCCCTGGGCTTTCTTGATATGCCAGCCCAGCAGCTAACTCCCTGTTTGGACGCCTCAATTGCGAGTTCTCAGTCTCTTTCCTCCAGTGTCCTCTAATTTTAGAAAACGTCTTTAATAAAAAGCAAACAACAACTTTCATGTTTTAACAGTCTTGAGCAGATTTTGAACAAATCGTTGGTAACTCCAGGAGGAAAAAAAAAATAAATTATGGTACTAATTGGATTCAATCAATGAAAAATTAAAAGACAGGAATTAAAATGAGGTTTAGTTTTTAGCAAGAAATTGGTCCTTCCACACAAACGTGATCTCATTCTTTGGTGAGATCACAGCTTTAGTTGCCAGTTTAAACAGGGTAGCTGTGCAAATAGAATAAATATTTGTGAAATGTTTGATTCAGTTCTGAGGGATATTCTGATGATATATTTACCACTGTACGATTATCAATAACATGCATTAAAAAACTGAATTCAAGCTAAATAACAGATCTGAAAAAGCAGCTGTCAATGTGGAATAATTATAAAATATATTTTTGCTGGGCTTCTGGTATCAGACTCACTCCTGTCAATATTTACATTCATGATATAGAAGTAAATATAAAATCACTGCAGATGAAATTTGTGAATGACAGAAAACCTGGCAGAGCAGTGAGTATTGTGGAGGACACGGCATTCATACAGAGTGATCTAAACCATCTGACAAATTATTTTAACATTTCTAGACGGGGGATGAAATTTATCTCCGTGTTATCTGCAAGAGGTTGTCTTTGTGTGGGCTCTGAGAGTCAGAAGATCTGTGTATAAGGCAAGAGATAACAGCGAGGATGTGGCAGACGGAGGGGTCTGAGGCATCAGTAGGTGTATCGTTGGGCCAGGTGATTTTCTGACCCTCGGGTTTACTGGCCCAGCCGCGCTCATGTCTGTAACAGCTCAGATCTAGAATTCTGCCAAACAAACTGGCTGCCTCCAACCTGCCCACTGGGATTAGTCCCTGGGCCCCGGTAACCCCTGCGTGGCACCTGGACAAGGTGAGAAGAAATACTCTTTCACGCTGGCCTAACAGTGTGGTACCAGTGGAGGATTCTGGGCAGCCTCATGCCAGTCCTGGCCCCAAACCCTGCTTGGTTTTACTGTTATAGTTCTAACTAATGAGGCAGAGTAGTCGGTGTGAGGGATGATGAGAGCAGCATTCAGCACACCTGCTGCCTCCCCGCTGCCAAGTATCTCATCTGCTGCAGCAGAGGAGAGTTTCTAAGGAAAGAAGCGATGAAGAACAAATGTGAAGCCTTTTCTGCTGATGAGGGATCTCTCAGGGGTGAGGGGGCAGCCCAAGAGGGGACACAAATGTTTCAAGACCCCAGAAGTGCAGAAGGGAGTCCAGTGTGATTTCCAGGGGAAAAAAAAAAAAGAAAAAGGCACCATGCATCTGAATTCAGTTCGGTGTTTTGGTTTTAACTGGGAGTCAGCTTAGGTCAGTGGAAAGATTTTAATTTATTTAGTGAGGTTTACATTGGGCTTTGCAGCCCTGCACATCTGCACGTCACAAACCATTCTCATTCCTTGCAGTGTAAGGACACCAAGGAATAGAGACTGTCATCCTTAAGGGAGACACATAACTCTGAGGGCTCTTCTGTACTTCTCCTCCTTGTGCCAGCTCAAGCTTCATGGAGAAGTTAAGAGCTGCCCTTCCTCCTGCTCTCAGGTGATCATCCATCACCAAGACGAAACACTTTTGGTTCAGAAATACTACAATGGTTCAGGGAAGATCTTGCCAAAGGGGACCCCTTTAAAGGGGAGTGAGGTTTAGTGGGCAGCTGTATAAATGGCTTTAGTTTATGGACTTCACACACTGTAAAAAGCCAACTGACTTTCCACAGTCTTAATTAGAGTGCACTGTGTTATTAAGGGAGATGTGGGAGCTTTGTCCATGCCAGACAGAAATCACCTGGTGTAAATCTTACCTAGGATACAGTCTTGGGGAAGAAATCTCTCTGTTTGGATGTCCTATAGCAAAAGCATCTGATTGCAGTAAAGAGACAAAAAATAGGCATTTCAAGCCTCACAGCTCATGCCTTTTCAGAACAGTGCAGATCTGTCAGGCTCTGAGCTCCCACAGGAGTTAAATAATGATTTTGATAATAATTTGAAAAGCCATTTCCTTGACTGTATCACGGTCAGGAACGGGCCTCGCCTCTCACAGCACAAACTTCCTCAGTGAAGAATGGGGGAAGTTCACGTATCTTCCCCTGACTTGGAGACTGATCTTTGACTCCAGAGTCACATCCCTGCAGCTTGCAAGCCAAAGGATCATGACAGCAGACCAAGCCTCCTCTTTCTTAGGACTTGGTGAACACCTATTGAATTCACTGTGAATTTTTCATTCTCTGCTTGGTTTGGCTCTGTGTGCCAAGATGGGTGCTTCTTTGTCTCTCCTTCTTCTGAGGGAGCCTAAACCAAAATACCCCCTCTATATCGAGGACTTAAATAGCAAAACACAGTAAAGAAACCATTATCAGTGAGCATGATCTCTGACATCCATCTGCTCTTTATATGTGCTCTGCGGGTCAATAGTTATCAGAATTTCTATCAACCCAGAAACCCACCCACCAGCCAGCTTAATCCTTGCCTCCCTCACACCCCACTACTGCCTTTTTGTCCTGGATTGCAATGGGCTCAGTCAGAGTCTCCTTCCTCTAATTAGCAGACTTGAAGTTGTCATCTAGAAAAAACAGTAGTTACAGGGGAAATCAGCATCTTTGAGCCTCACAAACCCCTCCAAATCTTTCCAGGCTTGTTAAGCTCCCTCCACTTGCAGTTTTCACGAGCTGCTGTGTAGCACCTCGCTAACACTGTACAAACATCCCAGGATCATGGCGAGAAGAACCTC
This sequence comes from Pedionomus torquatus, assembly GCA_013398155.1. Classification (NCBI taxonomy): domain Eukaryota; kingdom Metazoa; phylum Chordata; class Aves; order Charadriiformes; family Pedionomidae; genus Pedionomus; species Pedionomus torquatus. The sequence continues at coordinate 170,419 of VZRU01019179.1, forward strand.
CTTCAGAGCAGGAAAGCCCCCCAAGGCTCAGTAGACAGCAGGACCTGCTTAGCTTGTGAGCTACAGCAAGGCTGCAGAGGCTGCAGTTCCACTTTGGCTTGGAATATTGTGAGATTTATTTTGAGATCTCATCAGCAATTCACTGTGGGCTGCTCTGCTGAGCAAAATTCATCCATCAATCTCCTTCTGTGGCCACATTCCAGCCTACACCGAGGTGACAGTTCAGTTGTACTAATGATCAGCCTCACACACGCATTCTCCCCTCTGATTCTTCTTCTCTTATGATGATTTAATTGATTGAGCACACTGGCTTCTAGTCAAAAAGCTCTTCTCAGCTTAACTCTCACTTTAAAAAAATCACTGCTCAACATCTCTATAATTAGACTTAGTTGCTAAACCCTGTATCCAGGTGATTACTGGTATATAAGAGGGACGTATCTGGAACGGATCAAATCAGGGATTTAAGAAAAATGCCCTTGATCCGTGTTTCACAATTTGTTAGTGTTTTCTACTTGGGTAGATAAATAAAACTGGGTGAGGAAGGTCCATGTAGAATTAGGGTTTTTATTATATCCTTGTTATTGTTTGGGGAAGCTCAATATGTTCCATTAATATTGCATTTACAATGGAAAGGGACTCAAAAGGCAAACAGTTCAATTATGTTGTGAAGCCTGCAATGTGATGCAAAACTGTGCGGTGCTATGAGTTCCTGCTGTGATTTAAGACCAACTACTCCTGTTCCCTAGTCAACAGCACTCCTCTCCTTCACTCCGCAGAGCAGTGTTTCATAACACGAACTGAAACCAAATGCTGTGGTCTGAGAGTTTCATTCAATGTCTCATACTTGATTCAGGTTCACGAAGAGGCTCAATGAACAGAAGAAATCCCCGGGACTGATATCCCTGACAGACAGAGTCTGACCCATCCTATGTACTGTGTTGACTTTGCTTCCATGAAGGTATATATTAAGTGCTGAAGGTGTATAATCAAGAGTTGAAAGTGTGTTAAGAGTTGAAAACTCTCACTGGATAGATTGAACTGCAGCTGGTAAAAATAAACTAAGTTTTCTTTTCTGGTTCTGCATTTCCTTGGTCAATAGTAGCACCAGGGTGTGATAATTTGCATCCATATCGGCGGAGAATTATGAACTGATGGTTCCCCTTCGTTATCCCCTGCTTCCCTAAGAGAGATTGAGAACTTGTGGTTGATTTCAGTGGAAGTGAGCTCATGCTTTATATGCAGAGTGGGCCACTGATTGTCCTGGTGCAGTGTGATCTAGTTCCAAGAAAAGATGATACATATGAATTGAATTTTTATTTTTGTTTTTCATTTTTCTTTATAGGAGACACCAAAGTAAAAATTTGATTTTGCTGGATTTATGGCTTGATCAATCACCCAATTAAGAATAACGATTCCACTCTCTGACCTTGTAGGGCATCAGCTAGGAAATTTGATATGATGGTCCAAACATTTTGACAATCCAACTCTTAGCCAGTGTATGGCAGTCTATTGACTGAAACGCTGTCAATGCACAAATGGGATTACAACCACAGAAGGTCTTGATTGGTTTGGTCTTTTATTCAATACGCTCCTCTGTTCCAAGCAACTTCTTGGCATCTTTTTCAAGGTAACCCAGACATTTCTTTTCTGACAAATGATCCATTAGTTGATCGTATAGACAGATGCTTTTCTGCAGGTTTTTCTACCTTTAGAAGACTTATCTATAATAGGACTATTGCATTTAGTGGCTCTGCGCGGTTCAAGCCTTGTACTCGGTAATGGCCTCTGGGAGCCTTATTGGCTGTTCAGTTTTCCGGGAAGTCTGATCCAGTGGTGATGGGAGAGACCCGGAGCATTTTTTCCCATCCTGGTGGGGCGGTGTTCCGTAGCTGCAGAAGAAAAGAAGGATGGCTTTCGTGCTCAACTTTCATTTCGTTTAAATGAGTTGAATTGCTTTACTTCCCCCATAGGTATAACAATTGTTAAGAATTTATATTGCTATTCATTCTGTATAATAATGAACAGAAACTGGTTTTGAGCTCTTAACCGTTGCTGTTAGGTAGAAAAAAAGCAGCGGCAACAGTGACTGCTATGAGACCAATATATCTAACACCATCGTACTTATTGCCACTTCTTATACTTGGGGAGACAATGAGTTTATGCTGTGTCACCCTTGTGCTTTCCACTGCGAAAAAAAACTAGTTAATGCAGTTTTCACTTTCTTTTGTATGTTTCCAAAATAGATCTATTTATCACTTATACAAATCCACCCAGCGTTCCTCATATATTCTGATTTTTTGGTTAAATATTGTTTGTATTTAAATATAAATGTTGCCCAAAAGTGTAGCATTAATATTTTGCCTCCTGAAGTGCAGTTCTGTATCTTATTAAAATTTAAACAGCCATTATGTACATAAAAGATTTTTTTTGTTGTAGTTTGCAAGGTGGTTTAACAATAATTACCAGAACGCATCAATCATTTTTCATTGCCTCATTTATATCACAGGGATAAGTAGCTTCAATTAAAATCCCATTTTACATAAATAGATATGGTTTGTATCAAACCACAGTCTGTTTCCACTTCTGAAATGCTGGCCATCGAAAATCTTTCTCGTTATTCAAAGTGTATGATGTGTACTGCTTATCTCTTTGTGCTTAAAAAGACATAGCTCTGCAGGCAGGCGAGCCTTTCTGCAGGTTTGGCAGGGAACAAATAACTGTTACTGTAATTATCTGTCAATTTTACTGTTCCAAATATTATAGCCAAAAAGCTAACCAATATAATCACATGTTTGTTACTGACACATTATAGATTGAGTAAGCAGAAATAGAAAACGTTTACTATGAATTAACAGCTATAGGAAAAATTGTAATTTTTTCTCTTACTAGTGATTTCACCTCCACCACAGCAGCTTTTCTGCTAAATCTGCTTGCATTGTGAACTATTGTGAAAAACCAAATGAGGGGAAACTTGGTAAATTATCTTCTGCTAGACTGTGATTAGCTCTTCAATGAAAGCAGCAGATTAAAAATCATACTTCCCCTTTCCCACCTCTCTGAAAAGGTTGGTCCCAGTCCCAGGCTGTTCCTCCCTACGCCTCAGGCAGGAGAATGCTCTGACCTCTGGGATGTGCCTCTGCCTTCCTGTCATGATCAGGCTGTAGCATCCACATTGTTTTTAATTTTCCATCCTGCAGCAGTGTTTGGCACAGCCTTCGGATCACATTGCGTGTTTGCATAGAAACCTGGGAACAACTGAGTTTCGGAGGTTTAGTTCAGACCCATCAGTTTCAGTCTGTGTTCTGGGCTGCTGGTGAGAAGTTTTCCACTGGGTTAGGAGCATAGAATCATGGAATGGTTAGAGTTGGAAGGGACCTTAAAGACCATCCAGTTCCAACCCCCCTGCCCTGGGCAGGGACACCTCCCACCACACCAGGTTGCTCCAAGCCCCATCCAGCCTGGCCTTGAACCCCTCCAGGGATGGGGCAGCCACAGCTTCTCTGGGCAACCTCTTCCAGTGTCTCACCACCCTCACAGTAAGGAAGTTCTTCCTAAAAGTGCCATTAGAGTGAGCGTTGGTGATACATGAGCATTTGGCAGTGGCCTGGCCCCCCTCCTGTCCTTTGTGGGTGACCCGTTGCAAAAAAATATAGGTAACAATGCTTGACTTTGGCTCAAAAATGTACTGAAGTGCTTACCACAGATATTGCAGCACGTGCCTAAAGCTGAATAGATGTTTTGGGGCTGTCCAAAATGAGGACAAATGAGGAAGTTAAAGCAGATGATTGAGCTCAGTTTTACAAAGGCTGCTCTAACTGCTCACTTGCTTTTTTCTTCAAATCAGTGTCTGCCAGCTTTATTTTCCAGCTGCTCTCGCTGTGGCTAAACCCCCTTATTTGTGTCATAACTTAATCACCACATTCCGTCGCTGAAGTGCTGAAATAGTAGATGATGTCTGTGTTTTTATTTGTAAGGTCAGGAGCACCAATTCAGAGCTTCGGGATCGTCAGCGCAGTGAGCTGACACCAGAGTCACTCCGCCTTCTGTTTTTGTACAGTCGCGCAACAGAAAATCAATGGTGTCAGGAACACTGGGATAATTCTACTCTTATAATCGATACGTGCTGATTAAACTGGTTGTGTCTGTTGGGTAAATTTGCTGCATCATAATTAGAATTATTAATTAAAAATAGGAAATCAATTGACACGCATTAAGCAAAAAAGAAATTTGCTCTATTTCTTTGACACTCTCTCTGGAGGCCTCAATAGCTGTGACAACAGGGACGTGACCGAGTGGCATTTGTCAGTTTTTTAATGCTGTCCTGAGTTTTAAAAATTGACTTACAAAACCCCTGCTAATGCGGCTCGCAGGATATCAGGCATTAGATGTTGTATATGCAAGAAGCAGTTATTTGTTTTATTGCAGTTAGTCATTATCTCCTGCCTACCCACGAGTAAAACGCCGGGGTCCTGTGTGCGTCGCTGCGGAGAGGAAGGGGCTGGGGAATCAAAGCCTTGGGGAGCGAGATGTAGCCCATCCCCTCATGGCATTGTTTTCTGTTTTCAGTTAACAAGGATAAACAAATTGATCATTTCTGGGGTGGTTGTAATGGGCTACTCACTACTGGCTACTTCCCATAATATGCTGGTGACCTTCATTATTTTCAGGGACATATTATGTGGGACACTAGAGCAGGGAGTCCTTGGTAAGGCTTTTTGCAAGGACAGCAGGAATGTGCGTCGTCTTTCCTTTCAGCTGTTTGTTTTACTCTCTGTTATTTCTGGATTTTAAGTGGGGTTTATTTTCTTTCTTTTAACTTATTTCCCTCTCTGTTTTTAACTTCCATTCATTTTCTCCTTCTTTCCTTCTAGTCTTAGTGATTTTCTTTCATCCATCTAATACGTCCCATCCTGTTTTCTCCCTCCTGTTCTGCTTGCACACCTTCAGTAGAGAAGGGCAGCGTCAAAGCGCAGGAAGACTTCGGGTTTACATAATCCTGTGGTTTGCACACCCTACAGCCAAATATTTCCTCTGAGCTTTCACACCTATGAAAGATCTGGTGGCCAAAAGGATGACTGGTAGCTGGTGGTCCTATATAATACAAAGTGCTAATCATTAGTGATAAACTAGTTTCCCAATTATACAAACTCCATGATGACTTGATTGATAATAAAAGTTGGTCATTTATAAGATAAAATTGTTTATGTGGAAAACTTTACAGGCAGACACAAGTCATCTAAGGCAATTAAATAGCAAATAGTCCTCAGCCAGTCTGTGCATACAAACTAAACCTTGTCTCTGCTTATTTTGGAGATATCTCGGGCATTTATTTTTATTTTTTGTAGAAGCCGATTTCAGAATGGCAGACTTTTAGGAGCAGTTATACAAGATGAATGGCTTTGAGCTTTTCTCAAAAATTTGTACACACCAGTGACATTTCAGAATGGAACGAGCACGTATTCTCCTGAGAAAAGTTTGCTTGTTTTTTCTGTCGTCAGGCTCTCCAGTATCTCCTAACCCCACAGCTTTCCAAAGCACAATGGCTTTTCATTAGCCCACTGTGAATTGTAATGGACGTTATTTGTGTAAGCTCTGGCACCTTTATTATTATATTTTAAATCCCCTTATTTTTCTCAGGAATACCTTGCCCTGTGTTGGAGTGCAGCGAGTAGTTGATAACCTGGGAAATCCATCTCAGTAAAAATAATTCCTTCAATCTTCACAAAATGCAAGATCAAAACCTAATAAAAATCTTAACTGCTCCACTATGTCTAACTTAAAATATTTAGGGGGTAAAGAAGCCCTCAGCTCTTTGATTGTGGTTGCAATAAATTTGGCTAAGGTCCTTTGTAAAACAGGGAGTGATTTCTTCTTCAACGGGGTGGTGAAATGCTGATAGGAAAACAGTCCTAAGCATCCTGCGGTTTGGAAGTTAAAGTTCACAGGTCTGTAGATTTAATTGCTGTGGTATTTACATCATTGCTAGTTATCAAAGCATCGTTGCCAGATGTTCTCATGAAGAAGATTAATGTGTGGGAATTCATGTAGTTTTTCTAGACCCGAACCTGTTTTTTAAGGTGTTTTACAATAGCAGTGTTTCATTGAAGCGTATTTCCGAGAGCAGCCAAAAGTAACAGCAAATAAAAATGTCTTCAGTTAAAATGCTGAGGCAGGTTGAGTGGTTTGCACAAGAATCAGAAGCAGCAGAGTTGTTAAAAGCTCTAATTCCAAAGACTTTGGGTTGTATCTCAGGCAGGCTGAGCCAGCTGCCATTTTTGACCTCCCTGACAATTGAGAACATATGGATATACCATGGAGGATCCTCCAGATAAATTTGAGCACAACTGTCGAGTGCCTTCAAAATAGGCTGTAAAACCTTGGCGTCGATAAAGAATTTTACAGCGGCGGTGTAAATAGTGTAAAGTAAGGTGGATGAAACTGGAGCGGTCGGAACCTGCGGGGAGGGATGCTGGCAGCTCTGCTCCGTGTGAGCTGCGCTCTGAATGGGACGTAATAGAGATCTCCCTCAAGGAAAGTGTTAGGATAATTGAGACTTGAGAAAACAAGGACTTGGATCGACAGTTTCAAATCTCTTTTCACTAAGATTCAACCTGGCAATATTTTGTGGATGGCAGCTAGGCCGTCTGTTGCCAGAACAAATCTGAAGATAAATTGGGTTATAAGGCTACATTTGGAAAACAAGCGGTGTCTTTGCTTTCATTGCAGTGGGCTGCGGATCAGGATTTTAATGAGCATATCTGCTTTATCTTTGTTGTAATATTTGCTATGTGGATAGAACAGCTGTCAGCACGGTAGCCCGACTCCACAACGGGGTCCTGTTGCCGTAAGTGAGATGTAAACAGTCATCGTAGGGGTTCGCCTGTAATTGGAGGGCAGGCAGAAATCAATTGCAAGGTTATCTTTCTAGGTGTAGCTATGAGGAGCTACAATTACAATTTATTCAGAGGCTTAGAAGATAGCACTAGTTAGCTTATGCATAAAATGTGCTTGTTGTTGCTTGGCAGTCAAGTGGCGTTTTGATTTTTAATGAAATTCAGCATATTTGCATTATGAGGTTATAATTGTTTGAAGAGTCCATAGGTCTAGGAATTAACCTGAAGTCTCTTGAGTGGAGCAGGCAAAAGTAACACCTTGAAATCTGTGTTCGTGCTGTGGTCTCTGACACGCTTAGAAACTTAAAAATAACGGTGTTTTCACCCATTACTGATTGACTGTAGAGACCTATATTTAAAAAAATGTACAAAAACTGATACCAGACTTTTAAAAGTCCTTTTCCAGACTGCTGTCGAAAAGTTGGCTTTAGCTCTTTTGCCCAGGTCCTTTTGCAGTTCCTGGGAGGAAGAGCAGAGAACGGGACACTGGTTTCAACAACACCCATGAACATTGGTGGCCAGAGCTGCTCTTGTAGGAAATTAAGGGATTTTTTTACTCAGTTGCTAAAAGTGTTCCTCCAGCTCTGCTTAGCTGCTGTGTCACCAGCTGCCAAAGGGTCTTTCCACAATCAGCTGACCTGTTGGGTTGAAGAATTGGAAAGCTGCGAGATAAAGTCTGGAAGAAGCTGATTGAATTGCCATGTTTACTGCAGTTCCTCAACAACTTCCTTGCTTTGCTAGCAAATTTAAAAGGTTAAAAATGCAGATTTTTAAAATTATGTGCACCTGCGTTCTCAAGTCTCAGTGGGAAGTCACCTTCTTAATCTTTTAAGTGCACAGACCCAATAATTTCCACTACCTTAATGCCGATCCCCCAGTTTAATTTTCCGTGTGCCTTTCAAGAGTCAAAGATAATTCTTGGGCTCATAACGTTGCTTTCAAGTCTTCTTTCAGATCTGCCTAGGAATGAGTGAAATGAGTCAACAGTAGAGGCTTTTTTAGGCTTTCTTCAAGATTTAGGCCAGTTCCCTGACAGGAAATGTTAGAATTCTTTTAGTTTGACAGAAATTAAGGATGTGCCAAATAGAGGAGTCTGCATATATGTGAGTTTCAGAACAATAAAGCATCTAAACTTTGCTAGCTGTGAGGTCTCTGTAAGGACAAGTCCTTCTGGTACAATACAAAGCTAATTCTTTTTACATTTAGCAGTTTTAATTAAAAAATATTTGAAGAAGCTCCACCGGTCTCAGTATGTGTGGGTTTACTGCCTTTTGGATCCCTCGCTTTGCAAAAATTCCAATTCTACGACCCTGGCAATCAACACGGGAACAAAACATACCGGGTCCCAGTGCAGTCTGTGGGAAATCTTCCAGGAAATATTGTGTAACTTGTTGTGGGTTTTGTTTTGTTGGAGCCCAAGTGAGTGCGGAGATGGGCTCGGGTCTGTAAAAAACTATGTCAGTGATAATGGGGATGGAAGAAAATACAGAGAAACAAACTGTGGCCGGAGAATCCTGCATTCCCTTAAAGAGAATGGTAGAACTGGGACCTCTAAAACCAGGAGAGAGAATCATATAAAGTGGAGCCTTTTTATGGAATTGCTATATATCAATTGTGTAAATGAAAGGCTTTAAGGTTTTCTTCAGTCTCTCTTCTGTGGTGTCCTGGTGAAGCCGGTGGGATCATGCAGTGGGGAAAGCCTTGGAGCCAGAGGTGCATCCAGCCGCTGCCTTGTTTTGACTCTGGGAGCTCGAGGGATGACAGTTAGAGAAAATGAAGAAGTGATTACTGTTTTAGCCATCTTTAATTAGAATCTCATTATGCTGAATAAGCATTTATTAAGGTTGCAGGCACTTGCAGTCAGAGGGGTGATTGAAGCAGACAGCCCTGTTATTTCTACCCAGCCTTTTCAATTACTGGGCGTAGTGAAGCGAAGGGTAGGGGGGCTTTTTACCAGTGTGGTTGTGGGCACGGTTCTGTTGGTGATTCCTGCCGAGCCCGTGTTAGAGCCAGCATCGCTGAAGCTCCGCTGCTCTCCTCGCTTGAGGGAGCTGGATCTCGGCCGGCTCAATAGGCCTGTGCGTGCCGCAGTCACGTTGCCGAACGCCGTGGAGATGTGGCCTCAGTGGCACGTGCCCAGCTAGAACTGGCTGAAATGGTGGTGATGGGGAGGGAGGGGGATGTTCCAGGCTGAGGACTCTCCCCAGGACATTCAGGTCCTGCACCGAGCCATACGCCGCTTCTATTTGCCTACCAGTGATGATGTTTGTACCAAGTTTACGCTTCTTAAACACTGTTATTGATGCGAGACAGAAAAATACTTTACAAATTAAACTCTGGATACATAAAAGGATCGTTTTTCATATCTTTAATTCAACACAGAATTACAAATGTAGTGAAGAAATATACTATAAAGTATTTATAGCATAAATTTAGACTTTAGAACTTGGAGCTGTTATGTCTCAGGGCTACCACTTAGTTTCTGGGGAGCTTTGTAGTTTGGTGTAATTTGACTGTCTCAGTTTCCCATCTATGAAATGGTGATAATGTATATTTTCTAGCTCATAAATGGACCATGAGAACCAGTCAGAGTTCGTCTGGGAGTTTGACGATGGAGGCAATTCTATTACATGTGCAAAAAACCTACACATTTTGATTGTATTGCACCATTTAGAACCCGTATTGTTGCATATTGTCATTTTTTAATTAGACCAGCATACTTTGAATTTTATTTAGTGATGTACTCTGAATAATTAATTATTCAACTAATAATTATCTATTCCAAATGAAACAACTTGATTACTAAGCCTGATGAGGAAAATCCAGTCAGGAAAGAACCCTTTCAAAAACAACAACATTCTGCAGATATCCTTAAATATTTAAAGGGTGAACTATATTTAGTAAATTCTTTCGAAGGGTGTATGTGGTGGTAGGGGGGAGAGAGAACAAACGGATGCAAATTTCCTGTGTCATCAAATTTGTGTGTGTGTGTCAGCAGCATTCCTAAATCACCGTCTACTACACAATCACCATCTACACAAGCATCAGGCGTTATTCAACATTTCCCTGGGTGGTTCCTGTTTATCAGCAAGGAAAATGGTCTACTTTGAGGTCATGTCATTTTCTTCTCATCGATTATTTAATATCTGGTGTGTGCGTGCGGTGTTTGCTCTGCTCAGATATTCAGCAGTGAGCAGAGAACCTGCCTTAGCAAAGGAAACAGAAAAGTTGGGACATCTGTGTTGTTTTCCAGGTGGCACTAACTTAACCCATGATGGGCAGCCCCTCTCAAAGACCATTAAAGTCAATAGAAAGAAATTCCCTGACTGTAAAAGGGGCACTGGACTGAGTCCAAGATGCTTGTGATGGGCACCGTACGGTATGGTCGCTGGACAGTTTTGAAATTTTGATCGTGGTCTCATCAGAAAAACCTCTCTTTTCCCCTGTGGCTTTTTAAAATATATCTCTGCTGCCGCTGGGAAAATGCAGAGATGGGAAGCTTAGAGGGAATCTGGCATTTAACAACCTTAATGCACAGATGCTGTGTTCTCTTCCAGCAAAACCCCATTCGCTTCCCTGCTGCCATCCAGCCAGGAAGTCACGTATGTGTGTTTTGCTTTTTACTTTTCGGTGACAGTTGTCACTAAAAAAAGAAAGAGAAATTAAATTAATCCAGCGAGAAAGCTGTTTCACGCAGGTGGTCTCTCGGACTGCAGAAAGGGAGACCCCAAACCTCTGAAAACCGACTCAGTAGCGTGGGGAACTTGAGCTGCTGCGTGAACTTTCCTGGTTTCTGTGGAGCTGACCCACTGATAGTGCCGAGACACCGCCGCTTTGTTTGTAAACAGGGAGGGAAAAACATGTGGAGTGATGATTTACTGTTTTGTAGGTGTGATTGCTGAATGCACTAATCCACGACGGGTGAAACTGTTCCCAAAGCACCGGCTTCCATATGGTTGTGATTTTGTCAAAACATTTCAGTTGAGCAAACCCATAACCGATTGTGAGGATGAACAGTTTTGATCATTCTGGTTTTCAACATGTAAAACAGTTTAAGAATTGTCTCTTTTTAACATCATAACAAAAAAGTTTCATTTCCCAGTTTAGAGCAACTTCTGCTTTAGAAGTTGGCATTAATTTATGCTTCTGTGAACAACATTTGAACATGTTTGGAAGTCAAAATAAAATATCAAGGTTTAGACATCCAATCTCAATCATTTATGAGACAAGGCTTTCTCTTCCTGCCTTGCTCTCGGGAATGAAACCGAAGCCCTAAGCCTTAGGGAGGCAGCCAGCGGCCTCTTTATTTTCTGCCCAGCGCTTGGGGCTGGTGCGTTTTGCTGCTGGCTGTGATGGGAGTATAAACTGCAGGATCAGGCCATGAGACCTGTGGCTGCTGTGCTCTCTCAGCATTAGCATCCCAAAGAAGTGGTGCAGGAGAGCTGCAGCAGCATTGCAGTCCAAGGAGCTGCCTTAGGGACACTGGGATTTTACTGCATAAAACTCTTGGTGCTGGGGGGTTCTCTGCCACCCTCTACCTGCTTAGAGCCATCCGTGCTTTGACTCCTACACAGTATTTGTTTACTTCTACAATTATCTCTTTATTGACATCTCAGTGCCTGAGTGATATGAATGAAAGGTGTAATATTCTAGGTTTTCAGTATTTAGCCCCCCCCCCCC
>VZRU01019179.1:182017-229855 GCA_013398155.1 Pedionomus torquatus
CCCCCAGTAGTTTTCTATTGGTAAATATATGACAGATTTTGCAGGGGCCGTGCCATCTCACAATGTAGTTTTGATGAGGGAACATTCTGGTTTTTCCTGGCTTACACAGGGCAAGACCAAGACTTTTTTAAAAACCTTTTTTCTTTTTATGTGCCTGGAAGGGACATTACTATTGATGGTTTATAAGAGAAAGACAGCAGTGTATTTAAGATATCTTGAAGACATTAGGTAACATTAAAGAGCCATGTGAAGATTCAAATATGCCTAGAAGAAAAGAGAACAGTGAGTAGCTTGTGCGGATACCTGCACATAGCTTTTTGTAAGCCTTTGAACTGGTTTAGATATAAAAGACACCCCTATTTCAAAGGCCACCAAGCCTTCTGCTGCTCTAATTCTCTCCTGAAGTCTTTAGGTAACAGAATTCACTCTAGAGAAGGTAAGATTTTTCCTAGATTCAGTTAGTGGGGCAGAACATCCTTTAAGCTGATATTATTTGCCTGAAAGGAGTGGGAGTGGACACTAGGATGGGACTCTGGCAAAGGGAAAGAAGCGGTTCTTGTTACTCTACAGCAACATTGTTGGAAAGAAAAGCAAGTATCCCATTCCACCGTGTTGACTTTGGCTTTTAATATCAATGCAATAAAATAAATTGCTTATTGACCACCTTAAAAATGACTGATGAGTCAGTACTGTGTGTTAGGTTATACATGAGGGACGTGCATATACATCCCCTTGAAGGTGAATCTTTATTCTATAGTTTGAAGCTGGCTGGCCGTAGCATTTCTTCCATACGCTTTTCTTGATAGTTCTGCTTTATCCACTGATAGACCGGTCCTTCTGCTCGTGTCAATTTGCACGTCAACCTACGCAGCTGAAGGTGAAGGGACACACACATCCCTGCGTGTGAATGAGGATGAGAAGGAACACGCTCTCTAACGCTTGCTATTTTAGTGACAAGAAGCCTGTCTTCTTTAAGCACTGCTTTAACTGCAAATAAAGGTATATTGCATATCTGGCAAAACATCAGCAGGGTGACCTTCTGATGCTCAGTTTATGTGCTGTGAAAAATAAAGAGCTGAGCACATCTCCCCGAGAGCTTTGCCAAAGGGGGTTGATCCCACTTGATCCTATGCAGTTAAACACTGCTCTGCAGTCACGGGAGGTGGAAAGGTGACTTCAGTGGTGGGATCAGGTGACTTTCATGGTAGATTCTTCAGGTGATGGACAATGTTCTCCTGCCTGGTTGCTGGGAGCTTGATGAGGATGTGACTGAAGGGCAGCCAGCATGGCTTGCCTGCTGCAGTGGCCACAGTGGCCCCATGGATCTGCTCTAAACTGTGTCAATCTCAACTGGCATTGATCAGCTGGGAAGAGAAAGAGGGTTTGTTTCTGCTTCCACAACTCTGCCTTGCTAAGCACCCAGCATACACTATTTAGAACAGCAAGCAGCAGGATGTAGATACTTGCACAGCTTTTTATAAGCCTTTGAACTGTGTCAGACCAAGCACAGATGATGTATCAACAGCTCCCCATCTCCAGTGACAAAGGCTTCTCTCTGTTTCTGTGGAGTTCTCTTGGGATCTCCTTAGAGCAATGCTGCTGCCACCGTTCCTGCTCCCCTCTGGTGGCCTATCCAATGCTTGTTTCTTGAAGGATGGTTAATCTCTTCCTCTGTACTTGTCCTGCAGTGTTTTAAGCCTATCCCAATGGGTTTCTACCCCTTCCTGCAAGAAACACTGATAATAATTTTGTGCAAAGGCATTGCAGGAAAATTTCATGGTATAGTCAATGAGAACATCTAAAGTGCATAATAGATGGAAAAAGAGTTTTACCCAGCTGGAAGATGGAATTTGGAAGTAAGTTACTTGCAGATCTTCTTATTGCAATCCCATTCAAGACAATAATAATGAAGTATTGGTGGAAGTTTTTGCCAGAGCAAAGACTGCTGGGTTTCGTACAGAGTAAAGATAGTATCTTCATTTAATTTTATTAGACTCTTGATACTCTGCCCATGTATTTTTTAATTCACCACAGTAAAATTCTAATTAAAGAACAGACTTTGCCTCCCATTAATATGACACTAAAAAAAAAAAAAAAAACAAAAACATTTTAAAGAATGCAGCATCTTCCCTAAAAAAATTATAATGAGAAGACAATCCGCCAGTGTTGTATAGAATGTTGTCGCTCCCTTATGAAGCGTTTCATGATTTTAAACTCCTTGTAACATCTCGAGTGTCAGTAGAGTTAAAGGCTCATTAAACTGAGCAGTAATTTCTACAAAAAGAAATAGGAAATATTCTCAGATACGTTTTGTGTGATCTAATTTTCACTTCTTTTGAAGCCTCTCTCAAAATAGCTCTGAAATTCTGAAAACTCAACACTTTGATATCTGTCAGGAGTAGAAGTTGTTTCTCCATTTTGCTGCTTCCAAAATACATTGAGTTCATTACGGGTTTTGACAAGGCTGACATCCGAACACTCATCTCTTCTTTGACTTAGAGTGATTTTGTTTTCATTTATCCAAAATAAAAATATACGACTAGGTAACTGTTCTAGGCATTCTGCAGAATACTGTAGGAATGAATCTTCTTCAAGCAAGGATTTCTTTGGAAAGAAAACATTTCCTCAGAAGATACTAAATAAACTGCAGAGTCTCTGAAGTGCTGTGACTGAATTAGGTACCACATGTTGGAGAGTCAATGACTAATGAGATCATCATCTGAGATCAAATCATAACTTAAAACAGCCACATGTTTCTTATCTGATTCAGACAATGAACTTCAGACAGAATCAGTACCATCTTTCTTGAAGGATGAAAAGCTCTTCTCCTGTCTCTAAGGAAAAAAAACAACCCAACACAAAATTAGATTCATTTCCTCCTGGGAGTAATAATCTGTCTGTTTTGGGAAAAATCTGCTGATGTTCCCTTCCCATCTTTTCCTTCCTATCTGATGCAGACTGATCTATAAACTTGGAAGATGAGATTGACTGCAAGTTCTGCCAGCCTCAGATTAACCTCAGGTTTTTCCCACTTGGGTGGGTAGTTTTACAAATGCATATTTACGTATGCAGTATATTCTCTGGGCAGTCTTAGAGACAAAACCATTGAGATGGGTATTTTCTTCATTATAGTCGTGTGAGCTGTGACTGAAAGTCTGGCACTGGAGATAAAATGCTGGTCCATACCCCACTGCACAGAAAGCCTTGCTTGGGAATCTTAAGGCTGCAAAGCTACAAGCTCTGAAGACAGAAAATGCCAGGGCATGTAAAACACAGCCTGTGCTCACGTAATTAAAGAAAACACCGTAATTTCTAGGCTCAAGTACTGAATTACTGCTGCACTTCCAACCTGTAATCTGACATTTACTTACTTCTGTGACCCTGGCTTCGTAAGTCAAACGCCTTGTTTATGTGTGATGTTCCCTGCTTTGTTTGTTTTCCCTTAAAACCAAATGGGGAATATGAAAAAATCCTTTCAAGTGTCATCAGGCTGATAGACAGACGGTTCATCAGCATGGACCAGAGCAGACCTCTGACATGTGGGTAATGGACTAAGAGTAGAAGGCTGTCACCCTCTCTGTGGGCCACTTATTACACGGAGATTAGACAGCCGGTGGCCCATGGCTGCTACTGGGAACAGCTGTAAGAGAAGTCCTGCTAAGCCCCTGAAGCTTTTAATTGCAGATTGCTTTTAATACAGATGAAATCTTTGAGGAATGCGGGTGATTAATTATCCAGAGGTGGCACTGAGTGTCTCCAAATTGTGTTTTTTATGGTTTGATCAGGTAGAGGTGGATTTTCACTGGGGCATGGGCGCACATCCCTGGGTGTGGGATAGGGCTCTTCCAGATTTCTAGCTAGTGCTCTCTATGTGGAAGGGGTCCCAGCTTGTCAGTGAAAAGGATATAAAAACATATTTAACAGGGAAAAACTACTGCTTTAGCCTACTGATTTAAGCTAAAATTCCCTTTCCTCTATTCCTCAAACCAATAGACTGAGTGAGCCTGAAGCTGGAACTGGGGGTGGTAAATTCTGTGTAACAGAGAGGCTGTCAGGAACTGGACAAAGCATCTTACAGTGGAAAATGAACAATGCTACCAACTATCCCCCTGTGACAGATAATCTAAATTATATTTGGAGCAGGATTATTTATTAAAATGTGTTGTTAACTTCATTGTCCCCCAAGAAAGTATTTATTTACAGAAATCCAACCTATCTGTTGCTTTGACAGGTAGGACCAGTCTCATTTGTAAGACCTGAGCAAGACCCGTTATCACTTGGTAGATTATCAATATCTTGAGACCGTTATGAAGAAGAAGAGCAGCTGGAGTTTGAGCGGTGTGGGCTGATCTGCCGGTGCCCACTAGCGTGTCTCTTGTGGGGATGAGGCTTCCTGACTCTCAAATGTCGTGCTCTGAGCATTTGCAAGAACAGTTTTGAAGGGACTTTCAGAAAATCTGGGTTGAGGACATGTGTTAGCAGTTCCCAGGGTAAACAGGGTTTTTGAACATAGACCTTAAGACCACAGATGCTGGTGCTGCTGTGAGAGAAGATCATAGAATCATAGAATGGTTAGAGTTAAAAAGGACCTTAAAGATCAGCAAGTTGCAACCCCCCTGCCCTGGGCAGGGACACCTTCCTCTAGAGTAGGTTGCTCCAAGCCCCATCCAGCCTGGCCTTGAACCCCTCCAGGGATGGGGCAGCCACAGCTTCTCTTGGGCAACCTGGGCCAGGGTCTCACCACTCTCACAGGAAAGAATTTCTTCCTAATATCTAATCTAAATCTCCCCTCTTCCAATTTAAAACCATTACCCCTTGTCCTGTCACTCTACTCCCTGACCAAGAGTCCCTCTCCTGCTCTCCTGGAGCTCCCTTCAGATCCTGGAAGGCTGCTCCAAGGTCTCCCTGGAGCCTTCTCTTCTCCAGGCTGAACAGCCCCAGCTCCCTCAGCCTGTCTTCATAGGAGAGGTGCTCCATCCCTCTGATCATCTTCGTGGCCCTCCTCGAAGATGCTGCTTTCATATCAATACTGTATCTTTGCAGTGATGGAAAAGCATCTGGAGAGCACTTTTGCCTCGCTTTTGTTGAGACAAGTCACTTAGAATCATAGAATCATAGAATGGTTAGAGTTGGAAGGGACCTTAAAGATCATAGAGTTCCAATCCTCAACGTACGGGCAGGGACACCTCCCACTTGATAAATGTTATCCCTTCCTTGGGAGTCCTTTTATTTCTCTGCTAAATTTTCCCACTTGTGTTGTTTGCTTCATCACTATCCAGCTTGTGCAGCGGCACTAAATACTGGGTAGCTCCATTGACCCAGAGCACAGCCGTTCACCGGCCTCTCCTGGAGGGGGAAACAGCTGCTTGGGAGCGAAGCAGCACGTCCAATGTGTCCTTGTTGTCTACTCAACGGGACAGAACTGGTGACGGGCTGTCATGCCTGACAGCAGTGGATATGCAGAGCCTGCTGTAATTAGAGCTCACTTCCACAAGCCACTGAGGCTTTCAGGTGGGGTGCAGAGAGGAGAACAGGTTTGCTGTACGGAGCAAGCTTGCCACGGAGGGATGAATCTTTCACCTGTCTCTCTACCCTATGCAGACAACTGTAATTATCCTTAGGCACCCAGCATCATCCTTTACAGAGTTATATTCATTTTTATTGGTGGCAATTAATCTCTAGTCATATTTTTGCAGGAGAAAAAGTAAGTTACGCAGGGATTGTTGGCACGTGACCTGAAATATGGCAGCTTCCTTTAATATAGCATCTCCCAAGGGAGCACTGGCTATTTCAGACTCATCTCTCATGGTATTGACATCCACACATGCAGAGAGTCTAAGCGGAGCATTTGTACCTCCCTGACATCACCACTCCCAGGTTGCTTTTCTTATTGATGGTATAGTTAAAGTCTCTATCATTCTGACATTCTTAATGGCATATGCATTTACAGCATGGCTCTTTGTGTAAGTTGTAGTTAGCTTTCCGTTCACGTGTTGTTGCTGTTATTATTTATCTCCATTATAGTAACAAACAGAGGCTACCAACGAGAGCAGGATCCTGCTGTGTGAGGCTTGGGCTGCCTTTTAAAACGGCCTCTCTGTGCCCCCAGAGGTGATGCTGAGGATCCTGAAATGCAGCTTCTCTGGCTCTGAGGCTACTTTGCCCTGTATTTCAGAAACTGGAATCACTATTGCACACACCTGCCATGATTTACCACACTGATGTACAGAGGGGAAAAAATAATACGTCTTAGTTGCTGAAGTCATTGGTTTCTTCTGTTTTTTTAAGTTTCTAGCTGGAACTTCTAGACCCGAGTCCACTGCTAGTCATGTGCTTGGGTGGTCTCACATACCGCTGGTCTGATTGAGCTCAGTGGAATTACGATACTTGAATTTAGTGTATCAACTTTGTATCTGCCTACCTTTGTAAAGGTACAGAAGTTGTCACAGTGCAGATATCACATTATAAAATTATCACATTATAAATGTCCCATAATATCCCAATGAAATCATACAGGCAAATAACTTACTTGCAACTCCACAGTCTGTCACTGCAATGTGGGATTTAAAGGAAAGGGAAACCAACTTTAAAGGAAAGGGAAACTGATAAAATTTGAGCAACAAATATGTTCTTTTCATGTGAGATTACTGCAGTATAAAGTCAGGTGAGGATGATATTTCATTATCACAAATGTTACATTAATCCATTGCCAACCAGTTGCACTCAATTCCCTTTGCAGTTAATCAGCAGCGGATTAATTGATATCGTATGAAATGGCTCTGCTCATTTGACATCTATAGGGCCTGAACTGATAGCTAAAAGCAGAAAATCTTTATGATCTGAGAGGAGGACTTCAATCTAGAAGATGCCAACTTGTCATTCTGCATGTATGATCCCATCACTGGAGAGACAACGGGATGTTCACCTTGGTTGTACACCCCTATTAAGAATAGGTTCTACAGACCTATTCCTCAAGTTTCATACCGTTTAGAGAGCTCTAGTCATAACCTGCTTCTAGTTTTAGGAACATGAAAAGGAGCTGAACAAGCACAAGGGCTGTATCTGCATCGTAAATGAGGCACCGAACAAGACCCATCTTTTTGTAGTTCTATTTTTTCTGTGTCTTCCATGAGGATTCAGCTATACTTTAATCCTCATTTTTATGTCCTTTCCCTAATAAATCCCCATGAAATTCACATTCTTAGTAGCTCTCTGGTATGCCAAGCTGTTTTATTTCATAGATAATTAAAACATTTTGGCTAGCTACTTTGGGCTAAACATACTGAATGCTACAATGTGTGCTCACTGATGCCTTGTACTTAGAAGCCTTTAGAAAAATCTCTCCAACTGCCAGCTGGTTTTCTGGTCACGACAGGCTTCTTTTATTATCCAGATTTGGTTTTTTAGGATTTTACAACCAATTAGAAGAACTGCTGCTCTTTACTTAAGCTTCTTGCTTTTCCTTTTGGCAAGATTGTGGAGTAGAATTTGGTACAGGGAGAAAGCAAGCACGTGACCTAATATAGATAGTAAATAAGTGTTCAAATAAGATTGAATTTACATAAAAGCACTTGGGAGGGGCAGACACTCTATAATGTGAAACAAGATGCTTGAGCTGATGATAGGAAATGGGTTTTCCTTCCCATAAAAGGTTTGATTTCTCCTTCACTTCCTTTCAAAGTGAAAAACACAAGCCGAGCAGGCAAACCTGCTGATTGGAGCACTCACCTGAGACGTGGCAGACCAAGGATAACAGTCACATCTTCTAATGAGTGTTATTTATTCCTATTAGGCAAATTAATTGCAGCTGGTATTATATCAGCCCAGAGCAACCCTCAGTCTGGCAGTTGGGGCTTTCATGTGAGATGTGGTGAGGGAGGGTTACGTCCCTGGAGCAGGCAGGGTGAAGGCTGGTTCCTGCCTTCCTCTGTCCCGTGTGAAGGGCTGTTGGCTGCGGTGGTGTGGCTCGGCTTTGGTACCCTCTGCAGAGCTGCATCCCTTGATGTTCAAGTTTTGCGGAAACCAAATCAGCTCTTCTGGAAAATCAGTTTTCCAGAAAAACTGGATCAGAAACCAAAATCAGTTCTTCTGGAACGGAAATTGCTGGGAAACTCCATCAGCTCTGGCAGATTTGCTCCCTGCCCCAGAAGGCTTACGGAGTCTTAGTAAGTGTCTTTGTAAAATAAAGATGGATCGTCTCTTTCCACAGATTCTCAGTAATAATTTAAGACTTATAAAGAGTAAGATTTTGTTTGCTCGGCTCCCAGTGGTGCTGGTGAGGAACTATCATCCCTGTTTAGAGCTGTGGGAAAAATGAGGCAAAGCAATAAAGAATCTTGTGTGAGGCACAGGCAGGATTATGCCCTGAGGTCCAGTGCACGCTCCGCTTCCTGCAGGAGGTGAACTGTCTCTCTGCAAGTGCATCCTGTAAGACCCTGGAATTGTCTTCTCATGGGGTTATTTTAGCCTCTAACACTGCTGCCCAAGAAAGGCAAGTTTGTAAATGGGTACCCAGCGGTGCTGGCTGAGTGAAGTCTCTTTTTTTCTTTTATTTGCTGAGCGTCCTCAAACTGACCAGTGAGAAGCATAAAAAATTTCTCAAAGTTAACTGATAGATCTGGTGGTCAGTGTGGGATTATAACCATGTACTGTAGGAGGAGAGGGCTACGAAACCTCAAGGACACAGTTTCATGCTTTAAGAGGGCTTTGCATTTACTTTGCTAAGTCTTGAAACAGAGACGCGGGGCTGAGAGGCCGGCAGTGTCACCTGGGGATTGCTTTACTTACATGGCTGCAGATAAAGGAGTTGGGGAAGACAGCGTTGTTGCTGGCATTACACACTTGTTTCCTGTAGGGGAGTGGATTTTTACACTGGCAGAAGAGTTGTTGGTATAATTGAAACCAGCTCTGTGAGCACAACCAGCTGTACCTGGAAAATGAGCTGTAACTATGTCTTTACCAGGGATTTTGGATTTTGCCAGCAACTCTCTTCTGAATAGAACAGTAATTTGCTTCATCTGTGACAGAACTGTATTCAAAGGCCTCTAAGCAGAGAGCGGGCTCCTGAAGCAATCCTTGGCTTTCTGCTGACCGTTTGCTGGGGGAACCGTAACTGGGTGCTTGCTTTGGGCTGTCTGCTTAGTCCACATCCATCTTATGTGGGTGCTGGGCAGGTGCTGGTTGCTGTTTCTATAGCAAAGCAGGACCAAGCTACTTCTGTAGTGCTGACTTCCCTCTCATCCTGCGTGTGGTCCATAGAGGAGGAGAAGGGATCAGGCAGGATTGGCATGTGAAGGGTTCTTGCTGTGCTTCAATGCTTTCTCTAGGCAACCTCCTCTCCGTGTCACTGGCCACTGGGCTTGGGGCTCTTCTCTAGTGCTTACTACATCCTGCTACCAGCACAGAAATTATCTGCCATACACACTCCGTACCTTCATCCCTAAACCTGCTTTTAGCAGCCTCATGAAACCCCATCTCCAGGGTTTTATTCTCTAACATCTCTTTACTCCAGAAAAAAAAAACCCCAACAGCCTCCCAAATAAGCAATACCAAAGGTGAAAGCCTTTTTTAGATTATCGTATTTATTATCTTATGGGAACAGTGCAAAGAAACAGTATTTGATGACATTAAATCTACAGGATTTGTTTGGCAATACTACCTGCCATTAACTACACAGTCAGGATGTGATCCTCTGCATCTAATTCCACTATAAATTCATTCCTTCCAGCTATCTAAGAGCACTAAGAAACAGGATATTAAAAGATTTAGGTCCTGATCCAATAAAGATGTTAAACAAGTCCTCAAATTTAGGTATATGGCTAGTGCTGTTTTCTCCTTGCATGCTAAAGTACCTTGCCGGATTGGGGAGGCAGGGGGATAGTTTGAAAAAGTTTGAGGGCCATTTAGAAAGTTCCTGGTCTTCTCATTGCCCCTACCTGCTTGCCGCTTGCCAACCTGAGTGTGAGAGGCCGAGAGGAGATGCTGGCCATGCGTTCTCCTCATCCTCTCGGTGACCGACCGCGTGTCTTCCAGGTTGCGACAGCGAGCACTGGGGACCCCACTGCAGCAACCGCTGCCAGTGCCAGAACGAAGCCCTCTGCAACCCCATCACCGGCGCCTGCGTCTGCGCCGACGGCTACCAAGGCTGGCGCTGCGAGGAGCTCTGCGACCCCGGGAGCTACGGCAAGGGCTGCCAATTCACCTGCCAGTGTCACAACGGAGCCACCTGCGACCACAAAACGGGCGAATGTCACTGCGCTCCCGGATACACGGGGGTATTGTAAGTTTCAACGACAGCTGTATCTTACTCGTTTAACAGCCTCGCGATGAGTAATTGGCAAAACTTACACAATCTGTGTATTATTATACGTTTACCTTTGAAAAAAATCAGGTAACAGAATTTCAGTGGGACTAAATAAAGGAAATACTATTTTTTTTTTTATTGCTGCTAATACCTGTCTGCATAATAATATAAAATTTAGTGCTAAAGTGAGCTTAAAAATCCAATGTTTTCCAGCTTGTACAACAACTGTACCTGTTCCTAATTTCGATATGTGAATACAATCCAAATTACAGCTGAGTTTTTGTAAGCAATTGGACATTTTACTCATTAGCAGTCCAGTGGAGTAGCAAATGGGACTTCCCATCCCCAATTTATTTGACTTTCAATCTAACTGAGGAAGCATTGCTGTTAACTATATTAGTTTACTATCTAGGGGGTAAATTTTAAACACAGTGAGCAGGGATTTAGCAATGTGACTCCTGTCAACTTTAACGAGAATCCTGTAGGTAAATCCCCATCCACCACACTGAAAGTTTACCAGTAGGATTCACAAAATCTGCATATTAATTTTAGGACAGCAAGCAATAATTCCTTGTTTAGAATTGCCCACGGTGTAACATCAGTTCTCATTAGAGATCTTTCAGTAGTTTCAGAAGTAATTATGTTTTTCAAAATTATTTCAGTGGAAAATTTAGTCCCTGAATTTGGTTGGAGATTTATTGCTGGTGACTTAATACTTTTGCAATCTACTATTATTTGTTGACCTGCAAGAAGGGAAAGGGGGAAAAAAATACAGTATTAACCCTCATAAATAAGTGAGATGCCTTTTGAATATTTTATTTAGTACCTGATTTCCTCATAGACTTGTGACCCCAGTCCTAGAAGCACTCACTGCTGATGACTCTGCTCACCGTTAGCAGTGGGCCCATTGACACTGGTATGTCAGCTCTCAGCAGTAAGTGCTTGCAGGGCCAACGCCTGATACGTTGTATGAACACCCTCAGCAGAGGACAGGCAGGCAGGGGAGGAACCTACTGTAGTTTCAGAACCTGGGATTAGAGAAAGGAGACACTGTTTTTTTTCCCTAGGGACTAGCATTACATTCCCCACCCCCCAAAAAAATACTGAGAGAGACCCAATGATCTTAAATAGCTTTTAAATGATGTTGAGTTCTTGCCGCTCCGTTATACACTGCAAATGTTAACAATTAGTAGTGACTGGAGAAATTTCAAGCATTTTAATCCCACCCTTTTGCAGCTTCTTTTATTGTCATGTCACATAATTCACACTGAAGGATTCATCCTGCAACTCTTACTTTCCGGGGCTATTTTAAGGGGTATGAGTTGTCCTGTTGAGGTGGGTGGAGTTTGGTATGTACATAAAAGTTACACACATGCATCGGTCTTCCAGGACTGGATCCATGGCAGAAATAAGCCCAGCAGAAATAAAAGAAATCTTGGCTAATTGGCAATGCCACCTGAGGTTTACTGAGGTTTCGTATTTTGCATAAGGGCTCCCATGATGACCCGTGTTGTGGATTTTCCTCTTTTATTGTTTTCTGCAAGTTTCTTTTTACATAATCTCTTTGGGTTTTGTTTCTTCTCTCTCCATAAAGCTGCGAAGAGCTCTGTCCCCCAGGCAGTCATGGAGCTCAGTGTGAATTGCGTTGCCCTTGCCAGAACGGGGGGGTCTGTCACCACATCACTGGGGAGTGCTCCTGTCCTCCTGGATGGACGGTGAGTAGATTCCTCATGCTCATAGCTCATTCAGCAATTGGAATAGGAAGTTAATAGTTCACTGTCTCAGCATATGCCTTCTCTGTGTGCTTGTGGTGTGTATCTGCTATTTCTTGTCACAAGGCTCTAACAATTCTGAAGCTGGGACCACCTTTGTTATGCATGCACAGTGCTTACAAAGGCCACCAGTTTGTGCCTGGGAGCTCCCATCATAGGCTTAAAGGACGGTAACCCAAGCAGTGACTACTCATTACCCTTCGGTGTGGGAGAAGAGACAAAAAAAAATGTCACTGAATTGCAGTTCCTTGGAATATTCCCTGCAACCTTTGACACTGCCCTCACACGGGACAGAAAGCTCAAAGCTCAGCCTCAAGAATGGAAAAAGCAATTGTCAAAAGTTTCCCCCTTCAAGAGAGAGGGAGAAGCCAGGGGGAATTCGGTGGCCGAGCCAGTCATTAAGGCAGGGCAGGGCATAGGACACAGCCCCCAGTTTAGTGTCCTGTCCTTACTCAGGCATAATTCCCATTGATTGCAATAGATTTGCTTGCATCAGGGGTTGTGCTGGTGAGAGAAAATTGCCCTGACCTTTAATCCTGTGTGTCAAAAAAGCAAGGCCAAACATTTTAAGAGTCCTCAACTTTATCAATAATGTAATAATTAACTCTCTTGGGGTTTGCCAAGTCTCACAGGCCTACATACCATTTAGCTGTACTAAATTTCCTGGCGTTTTTCCTGTATCTGACAATTAGTCTCTTGGCAATCTTGCTGGATTTTAATGCATACAAATACTGTGACTTTTTATTTTAATGCGTGGAAGACCCTGAAGACCATGATTCAGCTATGGCTTCTGATGTGGACTTATACCTGGGGAAACATTTAAGGGCTGAGAGAGATGTCTATGTTCCTTTAGGTTAGTACCGCAAATGCTGCCTCCATTTGGTCACACAGCTGCTTTTAATTAAGAACTGCTAATCATGGGATTCTGGTGGCCATCAGGCAGCGGCATGGGAGAACATTGCTGCCTGTAATTCTGAAGCGGTTCTAAAATCTGAAGCGATTCAGATGTTTTTGAGGACCTATCAGTCATTCTGGCACTACCCCTAAGAACTGATTAATAAAGTGATTAACATAAAGATGGTTTTTTAGGATTTTTTTTTTACCTCCCCTTACCTTCTGCATGCCAATATTTCTGCGGATCTGAGTTGTTTCGCTGCACTCTCCCTTACATGTATTTTATCAGGAGTTTTCTCTCTTTTTGTGAATTAAAAAAAAAAATCACTAAAGAGGGATAAGACTATCAGAACAGAGTGGGAAGTTTTCAGAGGTCTTTCAGGATGCAGTGTAGACCGTAAAAAATAACCACAGCACTCGGGCTGCACAGCATCTGTGGTCCTGCCCATTTCTGCCCTGTCCCTTACAGCCTGGAGTTTCTCCTCTGTGTTTTTAGTGGCCTAGAGAGACTTTCTTGAAAAACTCTGTTGCTGTCTGCTGTGTCCCCAGAGAAACCCTAGAGTTAACAATTGAAGTTTGAAAGACGCCTAACTGAAAATTGAAGAGAGAGATCAAGTATTCTGGGGAAAGAAACTGAAATTATAAGTAAAAGCACTCAGCTTGTAAATGTTGAGATTTTAAGTATAAAAGGTCTCTCCAGGGTTTTAATGAAAAGCTGGTAATTCAGTACGCAGGGAGAGAAAAAAATATTTTTTCATGCTATATTTTTAACACTTGGTGGTTGGAATGGTTTGGGAAGTGAGACATGAGTGGGCTGTAAATGAGCAAGTGAGATGGGATTGCTAGACAGCATTCATTTTATTTCACACTGTGGATAGTCTTTCTTTGACATCGGGAATTTTACTTGCTGATTTTGAGGCTTGAGACTGCATGTATGTATCGAATATACCATCACGTTGGAAGGAGAGAATTCTCCCTGGATTTATAGAAGTGAAAATCCACTTGGATTTTATTGCTGCTGGATGAGCAGCAACTTTTATCCTTTCCTAGGGTAGGCTTATTAACAGCAGCACAGCTCCCTCAGGGGCTCGGTTGCCTGTGGGATATGCAAGTGGAGGCAATAACTTGAACTGGAGGAAGTTCTAGGGTTCTTAGGTTCTTCCTTGGATCTGTCATCTTCAAAGCCTGGTTCTTTTATTACTTGTAATATTTCTTTCCTCCTGCTTCCTCCACCCAGCACAGACTCTCCCAGAAGCATAAGTTATACCAACTGTGTCCTGTGAGATTTTATTGTCCCGTGGGTTTTTCACCAAGAGGATGGTGGCTAACAGCATAGATTGTTGAACTAGTCAACAAAGTGTGGCTCCCAGCACCCTATGATACCGGGCTTTTTCCATTTCTGTGTGTTTGTGACTGTGGGAGTTAGTGGGTGGCTGCTTTAGGGCCTCATTAACAATTTACAGGTTTAATTCTATACATCTTTTTCATTTGCAATATTAAATTCTCCAAGCACTCTCAGGAAGTAGGGGAGGGAAGTTAAATTCAGCATTTACAATGCTTCTCAGAAATACTTTTGAAGGACTAGATCAGGACAGCAGCAATCTTTCTGCCCAGGACAGCAGCAATCTTTCCTTGTGTGACAGAACATTTATCACTGGCAACACACCCTGTTTGGTCCCAAATCCCATTCTCAGGGCTCTACATCATGGAGCCACATTGGTACAAAACATTCTGCTAATCACTTCTTTCTTACGGCCTCTGGGCTTTATGAGGCTACTATAATTTGTATTTTTGTCTATTTTTCTTTCTGTTGTAGATTTTAAACATGGGGAAGGGTGAGAAAATGGAGCAGAAAATATCATTCCTATATACCAGATGGTAATAATATAGCAAACAATGTCAAAGGCAGAATCTGATGAGATCAGGGCCTTAAAAAAGGTGCTGATGATGTGAACTTTACTGATTAGATGTATAAGCAGCAGGAAATGTTGTTCTGACATTTGATCCTCCAGAGAGGGATATTTTGGATTCCTTTAGTACATATTAATGCAAAAAGTATGCCTAAAGATTCTCTTGGCTCCAGGGGGATGCAGCACAGAGTATTGCTTTCTCATCATTTGTTGATAGAAATCCTGTTCCTTTTGAGACATCAAGAGAGAAAGTATTTATTATCATGATAAATGGATACTTACGTTTTCAGATATATGGTGTTGTGTATTACTCAAGTCCAGAGATGCCACTTTTTTAACACTGTGATCTAAAGGTTCTTGAACTGAAGCCAACCTGTCTGTTTTATAGCCAAGGAGACACCTATCACTGGTTAGGAAAGGCCTGAAGTATCTGTTTTATGATTACATTGAAGAGCAGCCTCTCCACTTCGGGATTGTTGCTATCACTAAACTTGCCAAAGCCCCGAGTGCAAACCCCGAGGAGTGAAATCAGCCATTATCTTGCCCTTTTATGTTTTGTATAAGTTGTGTCTAATATGTGCCTTGCTCAAAACTCAGAGCCCCTGGGGCTTGGTTTGGAAAAGAAGACTTCTGAGAGTTTTTTTTTAAAGAAAAGGGGGACAAACCCTCACCATTTCTGCCAGACTGCGCCGTGCGTGGTGCTGGCACAGCATCACTCGCTGCAGTTGCCAAACGTTTTCCATTAGAGGACCCCCATCTTCAGATCCCAGCACTGCCAGACGTGCTTTGGCTGAAGTTACTCAGCTGGATGCCAGCCTCAGATTTTATGTTTGCTCACATAAGAAAAAACAACACCAACACTCATATAACTTCTAAGAAAGTCTGAGGAAATCCTTCTAAGGCCTTGATAGACCTTCTAAAGAAATCCTTGTGAGGCTCAGGACATTACGTGTCAGCATCACTGGTGGCTTCCCACAACTATCCCAGCCTGTCGTTGCTATCCTGCCTCCTCCATGGCTTAGACGAAGCACTGGCAGGTGCCATTCTGTGCTGCTTGAAGAGCTGAGTGTGGGGTCTGGATAAGAGCAGAGGGAACAAAGTGGATAGGATCTGAAGAGTAGTAGAGGACTTCTCCAGCAGCTGGATTTAGTCTTCTTCGTGGTTGGATGAAGTGGGTCTATCTGAACAGGGGAGATCATCATAGTTGCTATAAAAACTAGCAGAACTTTGTCCTCCCAGTGTAGTCTTCTCAACAATCCCCCCCTTCTCAGATGTCTGTTTTGTGACACTTACCCAGGGTAGTTCCAACAACTTTTCTGACTCTCTATTTCACAAAAAACCCCACCGGCACATGTGTAGCTTTGTAGCCCTCCTTGGTTGCCTTTAGCCTCTCTCCAATCAATTCAAGGAATATCCTTCCACCCCAGCTGCGGGGGGAGATCCAAAGAAGAGAATTACCAGTGACTGTACAGTGGCGAGAAAAATCCCTTTTGGAGACAGAGTAGACAGGCATTTACTCTGGGAGCAGAATTTTGAGACTCTCTTTAGCCCATCTTAAACAGAAAAAAATATTGCCTCTACACTTAGATCTAGTTTTAGCAAGAAGAACAATAAAAATCCGAGCTGCATATAGAAATCTATTGCATTATGAATATTGACTGAACTATTGCTCTTTCTGCAACCTTACCAGGGGCTGGTGTGTGCACAGCCGTGTCCTCCCGGAACGTTTGGAATTAACTGCAGCCAGGACTGTCCATGCCACAACGGAGGACACTGTGATCCTGTGACAGGAAAATGCATCTGTACAGCTGGTTATATAGGAGACAGGTAAAAACCAAACCCCCAAAGCCTTTTGTTTTAACCAGGGACTGGCAATATTTATAACCCTTCTAGGAAAATCTTACCCTCTGAAAAATAGTGTTATGTTTCTATTGCTCCAGTTAGGTTCATCCTTCTGAACCAGTTCGAGCATTATAAATGTGGCGATGTTATTACTTTTTATTGGCATTGCTTTCCATTTACAGGGTTTTTTTTAATATAACTTTTAAAATTGAATGGATTAAATTTAATTTAGATATTTACAGTGATAAATTTAATAGAGAGTATTACATGTTTACAAGATATGTAAATGAACTATATTTATACAAATTAATATCCTCAAGAGTAAGCCATGCAGCAGTGTAATGTTTCCTTCAGTCCCTCTGTGCTGCTGCAGCACTGAGCCATCTCAGACCCCAACAAGAGGTGATAAATGCTCAGCATTTATAAATGAGAGGCTTCACCCATAGATCCATCAAGGAAGATGACAATGTTGTTTTACAAAGGTGTCATGGATTCAGTAAAATAACTACACAGCAAAATCAAGGTGGGATTGTAACACATGTTGGCGCAGCCCTCCAGCTAATCCTACCAGCAGGGCTAAAGTGCTGGGGAACTGCAGTTAAACAGGCTCCCAAATGTGGTTTTCATGAGAGGTTGGACTGTGTCACCAGCATTTCCAGAGACCATGGGCACAGCCCACTAGCGTATGCGATGCCGAAGCTCTTTCTGCGCTGTCTTCCCTTCTTTTATTAGCTGTAACAACCTGGTATCAGTATACTGACATATGCTGACAATTATACTTTTATGCAGCAAAGCTCATTGGAATTTCTCATTTCTTGCTTCATTGTACATTCAGCAAGTCTTTATAGCACAGCAAACAGAGCGAGCTCCAGCGCGGTGCCACGGTTCAGAAGGCCATGCTCTTTCCCATTAAATGTGGAAGTTCCTTGTTTCCATTTTATCAACAGCAGTGATTGGAGGGGGCTCTGGAAATTATTTCAGGAGTTATATATGGTTAAATATGATGGGAATACTAATTATTTCATATTAATTTAGTGGAAAAGACATCAGTGTGTCTCTCTTTAGCACCTTCCACCTAAAGACAGTGATTCCAGCCACAGGGTACCATATAATTACTGTGGCAAACCAAAGTTTTCTCTTTCTCCAAAAGGAGATAATATCACTAAAGGAAGCAACTGTGCAGCCTGGACACTTATGCAGGTGACCACACCTCCATCGTAAGCCATCCCTGGTAGTGGCCAAGCTCAGGAAGGCTGTCAGGTTCTCTGTCTCTGGATCTCATCTGGTTGTTGCAGACCCAGACCCATCTCTGGCTGTAGGTGAATCAGTGGTGTTAGAGCTGTTGGGAGCTCCCCAGCAGCTGAGCCACCTTCCCCAGCCGTGAGGGAGGAACACGCAGCAGAAGAGCTGGCTTTGCTACAGGTGTGCAGCACAGGGAAAGAACAGTAATGGAGCTGCTGAACTGCAGCACTTATTCCAGCAATGACAGTAGAGAAAGGACCACTGGGCATGAGGAACGGAGATGTCAAGTAGAAAGCAGAAGACCCGTTTCTGCCTGCTGTCAAAAGCAGAGGGTTTTGCTGCTGCTGGCCCTTAGAGAGAGTCTGGGGAGAGACTGGGCAGAGGAGGCACCACGGGGCAGACCTGACAGGTCACATCGTCCTGGAGGAAAAGGGAGTGTGAGCTCCTCAGATCTGCACTTGGAGAAGAGTGAGAGAGATTTGGACTCCAAAGAGAGGTGTTGCTTGGGAAAACAGAAGCAGGGAGGGACAAAATAGGGCACGACCAGTTGGAAAAGATGCTAAGCAAAGGTCAACTTGAGGACCTGCACCAAAGCAAACCCCTTAGGGATGGCTCAGCTGCCCTCTCCTGGACCAGGGAAGCAAAGGCTAGACACTGAAGGGAGAGGCAGAAGGGCAGAAATGCAGGCATCTGGAAGGATGAATAACAGGAGAGCCAGGTAAACAGGCAGTTTGGGAAGCTTTTCTAGCAGCAGGGAAATGCTCTATTAGCGTAGAAATCCCCACCTTTCAAACGGGTTTTCAAAAGGCTAAATCGTATTTATTTATCAGTCTTTAATAAGCCTTCGGTAAGGGAAGGGAAACCTTTGGCCCGTTATATTTTTGCTTGGGCCAGGGCAGCCCATTCCTGTAGCGCTTCGTTCTGGCCACGTACCCTCAGCTCGCTGTGAACCACGCTTGGCTAGTGGCAGATTGCCCACTGATTTCAGTGAGGGCAGGAGCGGGCACAGGACCCTTAAAAAGTCTCTATTACGTGTTCACACGGCGTGACCAGTGGCACAGATTACTCCGCAGCATTTTAGCTTAAAGTCTGTTTTAACTTTCTGGATCTCAGGCAGCTGTTGCAGAGTTACAGCAGAATTGCCGATAGGGCAGGAGAATGCTGCTGCACAACAAAACAGTGTTTTCTTGAAGGTATTACCAGGCAATGAAAAACTTCTCTGAATAATAACAGCTATTGTGAATAACAGCAAGAAGAAACGTAAACGCGCTTTCTCTGCCGTATTTTTTTAATTGTCAATAAATGCTATATAATACCACTGTTAGTCTTGTGCAGAAGATAATAAGACATAGTTAGGTAAATATTTGTGAAGATGAAATGGTCGTGAAGATCTATGTAAGTGTAATTGCCACACTTTGGCCCTACCTGTTTTGCAGGAGGCAGCACTGCGCTAAATGTCTAGGAAATTGGCAAGCGCTGTTAATAACTCCAGCAGCTTTGTACTCGGCTAAAATGATGGGATGTGTCATGTAAATGTGTGTTTTGCAAACTCGAAAGGAATAACAGCAGAAGCCCAGTTAGAAGCTGAGGACGGGGGGTCTGAGAATTCAGTGGCTGAGGGGAAAAGTGAACGTACTGTTTTAGCCTTGTTTTCCACATGGCAGTTAAACCAAAAGATTGAGTCTTAACAGAATAAATACTCCATTTGTCATAACAGTATAAGGAGACCAATTATCTTCTTGGTGTGATTGTACCTGTATCTTTTATGGACAGAATGGCAATCTCCAGGTCAGTGTGTTTTGGATGGCTGTTAGTTTTTGTCTGTACCACATAAATGTGATCAATGTTTCAAAGCAAACAGAAAAGCCTAAAAAGCATTACAGCATTATTCCATGAAAAAAATGTATCTGGGGGGGAAAAAAAAAAAAAAAAAAAAAAAAAAAAAAAAGTAGGTGTATGTAGTAAGTTCATCTGTTAAGCAGGCTGTCTTATGTTTAATATTTTGTGAAATTACTTCCATTAATTCTACAGGTGACAGCCATATTATCCTATCCCAACCCAAATAATTATAGTACATATTAAAGTTCAGTGGATATTATAAGACGAATCTCCCCAGATAGGCAGAAAGCAATGTAAATTAAACAAGAAACATAACTAGGGCTTAGCAGCTCATTTTGTAATTTAATTGAACAATGTATCTGGTTGTTAATGGTGCTATGGACACATTAGATTGATATGTTGCAAAGGAAAGATGTTTAAGTAGAAAGCTAATTCCCGCTGTGATTATTCTTATGTTCCAGAGGAGTCATTATTAGTATTCTTTGTATAAAATTCATTAGTGGTAGCTGCTTGATCTCCAAATAAATAAGTTGGTTAAATTGTTAGTAGAAAAAGGCTAATTATGTAAATGGATTAGGTCGTCAATATTTCATTTCCAGATGCTTTTCTCCCTGCTAGGTAATTCTTCATCTTCTATAAATATAGAATGATATAGTGCACTATTGACTAAGTATTCATCTCGTTGAGTACAGTGCTCTCCTGCTAACTAGTAGAGCTGGGTACAGCAATGGAGACAGAAGGCATCTTAATACGTTCTTCATTGCATTTCATTTGCTTTAAGTGTTTTGCTCCTAATGTTACCCATTCTTCGCTGGTTATTTCCTTTGCAGCTGAATTACCCTGAGAGCAGCGGGGCTAACAGCCGGGACCGCGGGTGATTCTCTGGGCTCTTTCCCTTCCTCTTTGTCACAGGCTCCTCTCTCTTTGGGTCTCAAATCAACTCCTGAAAGTGGATTGTGCAACTGGTCACCGTGTGGGTGCTTGCTGCAATTAAATCCCTCACTAGGCTTTTTGCTTTGTTCAGTTATTTTTAGTAAAATGTGATAATCTGCAGCTGCAAAGGTAATGCTCTTCCTGTGTACTGGCTCGTTCGTTGCAGTTTTGCCTGGCTTGCATCACACATTAATCTTTTATTACTGATCATTATATTAACTCTCACCTGCCAGCTGTGAAATGACCCACAGAAAGACATTTAACAATTGCCTCTATCCACTCAGTTTACGGTACACACTTTAATCAATGCTCAGGATTAAATTAATGCTGATAGGCAATTTCCAATATCTGGCATCCATGCGATAAGGGAATTGGGCTTTTCTAGGCTTCTTTTTATTTATTTTTTTTTTTTATTAACTGAAAAGCCCTATCTATATTTCACGGTGGCTCATGTAAACTGTAGTACTGACTCGTTGCAGAATTTTGATACCACTGAATTACATCAAGCACGGAATCAATTGCTTTCTTTAGGAACTTAGTTGAGCTTTTCAGAGTAGGAGATGTTATAAACACTTCAACTGGTTGTGTAGGACCATGAAACAGACTTTTTGGCAGATTTCATAATGTATCCAGTAGGGAAATATTTTAAACATTGCATGGAAGGTATAATTTAAAACAATCTGTGAATAGTGTTTGCAGGTTCCATTTTTATTTGTATCAAATATTAAAAATGTTGGCAATTTTGGAGAAGATGCTGCACTAAGGAGCGTGAAAGTGATTTGTCGTGAGATTTTATACCACTGAGCATCCCTGGAGTAAGAAATGAAAAGCAAATCGAGCTTTAGTTCATCTGAATACACACAAAAGATAAAGGAGTGTATTTTCTCTAGTTGGTAGAAAACTGGTACAATGACAGCATAGAGGGAAAGTAAAACTACCCCTTGCTGGAGAACACTGTATTCAACGTTGCTTAATAGACCACATCCCCTTTCTGTCCTTCTTACCACCCTTTTAAAGAAGGTGCACGATCCTTTTGTAATAAAGAGAAAGCAAACACAGATGAGGGTGTTTTAATAAAGTATCTTCTTCTGTATCAATTTCCTATGGCCGATGAATGGAATTGTCAAGGTCCAGGAAACAAGAATGCACTTTGTTAACTAAGATAATATTAACTAATGCAAATTTTGCGGGGTGTAATTGGACAGAGATTAATGCACTTTCGGTTAACAGCAATTTACATGCCCAAGATATCACATCACTCCAATGATATCATCAGTTCACAGTATGTTACTTAAATAAATGAGCAATGATTTTGTACTTAATTCATTAACCAAAACATTCCCATGTGAAAATCAGAAGCAGCGTAAACCACAGCGGTTGATTGGATCTTCTCTCACATATTTCATTGCAGGTGTCAAGAAGAGTGTCCTATCGGGACATACGGCTTTCAGTGCACCCAAAGATGTGACTGCCAAAATGGTGCCAAGTGTTATCATGTAAATGGAGCGTGTATGTGTGACCCTGGATTTAAAGGCATTTATTGCCAAGAAAGAATGTGTCCAGAAGGTTTATATGGCCTCAAATGCAACAAGAGGTGTCCTTGCAATGTTACCAACACTCTCAGGTATGTACCTTATGTTATATATTAGTGCAGGGACTGGCCAAATAAAAGCATTGGGAAAAAATTAACTACACCTACTCCCTCTTTCTCTGTAGTTTTAATTAAGAACACAGTTCCTCTGGATTGCAACCTTCGATATAAATGACCTCAGATTTGGAAGCATAAGCCTCAGTCCAGCCAGCTACTAAACATGTATCTATTAACTATTTAAAGAGTTCTGCTAAAATCTGAAACAATCTGACATATGACCTGCTCCTGTAACTGCAGCCTTCTCGGCACAAAAACTATCATCTGATGCCCATATGTATGTGTAAGAAACCACTGAAGTTTAAAAAATCTAAATATATTTACTCAAATCCATCATTTTGGCTCTTTTTATGACATGGGTTTTCTTGTTAGATCTACAGACAGCAAGGGGACTTTCAAAATGAAACCTAATTTGCTTCAGTTTATGTCTCGTGGCAAATTACCTTGTTGAAAACACTTGAGGCGGATGTATAAATAGCCTGAAATCAATATCCCCAAGTCAGTCTATGGAACTGTAGGAAAGTCGACATTGTCAAAATACTCATCTCTCCTCATGTGTGCCTATTTTTGCTTTTCATCCAGTGTGTGCATGTGTGAAATATTCAGGAAAATAAATATCAGGGAAATATACCTAAAATGAAATAAGCCTCATGTAAAAGGTCAAGTTTTGATGTTTTATTCCCTTTTGCCTTTTTGGGGGGGAACTGATTCTTCTGGTACTCATTACTCAGAGCTGGAGCCACAAACAGAACTGCACCTGACATGAGACAGGCTGAATTTACTTTTCCTCTCGCAAGTGTGAATTGTTTTCCAAATCCTAAAAAAAGAGAAGAATTTAAGGCTCTTCCTTGTTACCTTGTATGTTACCTTTTGTAACCCCTTGCCTTGTTTACTGGCTGCTGGAATTGCTGTTTGGAGATTCCTCGCTCCCTCACATGTAGTAAAGGGAGCCTGGGCAGCAAAACTCCCCTGGCCTGGGTTATTCTGCTGGTTGAGAGCACTTGCATTTCCTTACCGTGCCTGCAAGATGCCGAGCCCACCAGCTCCCACTTTTTCTGCCCATTACTACTAAGCATTCACAGCCCATTCAGGATCGTGTAGGCTTGGGAGGGAGGTGGGGATAATTGATGCCCAAGCAAATATGCCCTTGATCCGGACATTCTTCAATTTTAAACCAGACAGGTAGGGACCTGACTGTCTTGCTGATGATGACAAACCTCCCTTGCAATCTTGCAGCCTGCTAAAATATAAACACTCTCCTCAATTATGTACACAAGCAATGCCACCTAATTTGGGTGCATGCACACACACGCGCTCACACACACGCGCAAACGCTTCAGGCAAACCTGTTTGTGCGCTTGAGACAGACTCTATTTGTCTCAGTCTTGGGAAGGAAGAGGTGATCTTTCTTGTGAATTCAAGTTCAGCTGTGAGTGGCGAGGCTTTGCTTAACTGAAAGTCGGAGTTCACAACAGGTTATTTAAAAGCCTTGTAATTCTGATGCTACCAGTCCTCTACAGAAAGATACCCCTGGCTCTGCTGGATTTGACAGCAAGCACCTGACGTGTTTGACACCTCAAAGGTAGCTCCGTACAACAGGCTTCTATCACTTCTGATTATTTTGTGTATCATAAAAATCACTGCAAAAAGTAACACCCCTAAGGCATGAGATGAGCGTTATACACAAAAGGTTAACGTTGGGTTGTTCTGAGGACAGGGCATGTCTCGAGAATTACTGGAGAGTGAACTGAGGTGTAAATTCCTGCATGTCACGCCACTCTGCAGTACCCGCCAGCGTGCAGCTTCAACCTGTGGTAAATACAAGGTAAACTGCTTCTCAGTGAAAGCTGTTCTTCATGTGTACTGGAGGGTGAGAATACTCACTTGGGCAGTAGCTGGCACAGCATCTTCACCCACCCTCCTGGCCTGAAGAAACCTGTTCCTCTTCCCATTCTCCCAGGAAGGTGTAAATAGAGTGGCAGGACCGCAGGCAACGGGCAGAGCTGAGCTTGGCTGCTGTTTTTCTGCTAAGTGCTCAATTCATGAAGTGGGTTCTAAATGGGGGAAGATTTGGGGTTTGAGGGTGCAAGAGTTCATCCTGGATTACTCAAAGAACTCCCTGGGAGATTCTCCAGGGGTTTGCCAGAAGAACCTTCCTGAAAGAACAGGCTAGCACCAGCCAGCTGGGAAGAAAGATGAGGTCTCAAGTTTGAGAGAGCTCAGAAAGGAATCACAGAATTGTGGTTGGAAAGGACCTCCGAGATCAAGTCCAACCATACACAAAACCACAACCCGCTCCTTACAATCTTGGCCACTTGAGGGTGCCCTGAAGAGCCACATCTACTCGTTTCTTCAACACTTCCAGGGATGGTGACTCCACCACCACCCCGGGCAAGCTGTTCCAGTGCCTGACCACTCTCTCAGGAAAGTAATTCTTCCTAATATCTAACCTTAACCTCCCCTGCTGCAACTTCAGACCATTTCCTCTGGTCCTGTCATTGTTCCTTTGGGAGAAGAGGCCAACACCCACCTCTCTACCACCTCCTTTCAGGGAGCTGTAGAGGGCAATGAGGTCTCCCCCTCAGCCTCCTCTTCTCCAAACTCAACATGTCCAGGAGGATGTAATCCTCGTGCGACTCTTTTCTGGGCGTGTGGTCATTCTTACGCACTGTGTACCTGACCCATGCCTGGTGCTACCTGACAGTTACATTTCATGCCTTCCCCCCATCAGCTCCTCTTGCAGCATCCTCTGCTAAGATGGTATCTCTGTTTCCTTAATAAATTAGTCTAGTCTTTCCATTGATAAAATCTCCCTTTTTTCTATGTCTTATCACTGCTGTTATGGAACAAAGAGGTATCCGCAAGCTGTACATCTGTAAATGTTCTTTCATTCATCCACAGTATTTCAACTCTCCCATTTTCAATGAGCTCCTCAGAGTGCTGTCAATTTCTGAGCCAAGGAGTGTCAGAGTTGATGGAAAATGACCTTCTCTAAAGGCACTCCATGTCTTGAACAAATCTTTTTTTCTGCTTGTTTAACCAGTCCCATGCAGCATTCTCTTCCCTCCGACCTCCTCCCATTCCCCCCCTCAATTTTTATCCTTACTGCAACTGCGGTCTTCCAGATTGATTCATTTACTTGTTGCCATACCTAAGTGTGTAGGATAATCAGATAAGCGCTTGAAAGGAGGTGAGGGAAGCTCACTCATTTCTGTCAGTGGTTTTGACCCATTTGATCTGGTTATTGCATGAACTGGCTGGAACAGAAAGTTCTGGGGGCCTTGAGGAAGAGGTTGAGGAGGAACATTAATAAATACACAATCAGCTTTTCTATTTTCATAGATCTATCTATTTTAATGTCTGAAGAGACCAATGTGATCATCTAATCTAACCTCCTGCATAGTAACAGCTGAAAAACATCATCCAATAATTTCTGCATCAAAGCACGCTGAAAGGCACTTTGTACAGGACTTTTGAACAGGTATTTAGAATGCACTGGTGGCTTGGACTGTCCTTCCACAGGAAAGGATACACCTGTAAAAATTTCCCCTGTGCAAATAGACAGTCTGCAATAGTCAGAAAGGCTTAATCCTGGTTTATTCTTTGAAAAGCAGAAAGGGAAATAAATAGCTGGAATAGTCTCAGCAGCCCACCTTCCTTGAATCCTGCTGTGGAGGCAGCATGTGGAGCCATAGGCCTCTAGGAATGTCTTTCCCAGGTCAGAGATATGAGAAGGGAAGGAAGATATAGAGACCTCTTAAGCTTTGACACTTTCCTGTGGGAACCAAGTCTAATGAAATGGATGGATCTCCAGAAGCTCTAATTTTTGCCCCAACACTGAAAAGTTGGGAAGAACCAGACCCCACGGACCTTCCATGAAGTTTTGCCTGAATTTGAATCAGTTCTGCTTTGACCTTGACTAAAATGGTGCGCTTGACTGAGGGCAGCTCGAAGATGCACTGGACCAAAGCAGTGGTCTCTTTCAAAGCAAGAGGGCATTTTAGTAAGGGAGAGTGAATGTAGTATCAACACCAAAAGATGGAAAATACACTTAAAACAGGATTAGGGCTGTTGTTAATTAAGATGAGATTACTGGTACTAGTTTATAAACAGAAAGTCAGGAAATTCACTGGGAAGAAGTTGTTTTGGCTGAAAGATGTGTGGAGACCAAATTCAGAATTTGGAACAGCCTGTGCTGTCTCAGGCATTTCTTTTTCTAACTTGCCTTGAGAAAGTCAAATTACCTGTTTTCCTCGGAGTTCCTCAAAATTAGATGCTTAAAAAATTTAAAGGTCAAAAATGACTTTCTGGTTTTCAGTTCAACTAGTAAATTTTAAAAAAAGATATCTTTTATTGCTGTAAATGTATCTCAAAAGCTGGGGAGCGTACGGTGGCTTCCAACCTGTAAGAGGAGCCATGGCACGGTTTCCTTCTCATGCCATGTTGTGTGCTGTGGATGGCTTCCAGTCTCTACCTTGACTCGGCCTGCTGCCAGAAAAACACTTGGCTGCTTGTGCTCACTCGAGGTTTTCTACACTTTTCCTTCCTGTTTCTACACTTTTCCTTCGCAAGAGATGCGAAGAAATAAAAGTTGTTAAGATTCAACGCAAAATACTAATGTATAGAACACTGCCAGACTCACTCAGGGGTGTAAGGCTCCCTTCGTGCTCACAGCAAGTGGTTGGGAAATAGATGTTGGTGGGTTTCCCTGCTGGGATCCTTTCAGAGGCCTCGGGTGGTCTTACCCATCCATTCAGTGATCCTTCTTCAGAGGAATTGTTTGTGTTTCTTAATTTTGGTTTATTGGTGGCATGGAGAAGTGCCTTACACATCTGCACCCCATCAGGCAAAATATAACATGGACTCATGGCCTTGAAAGGTACATTCAGAACAGGAAGGGAGGAATTATTTGAGAAACTCACATTTCTAACTGTATATCCTATTCTTTGCCTTAACTAATTTCCCGCTAAGTGCCTCAGACTTTTCCACTTCAATGCAGCCAGCGATTACTTGACTGGACAGGCTGGCTGGATAGGTGGCTGGCTGATAGATGAGTTTCCCAGCTCTGCTTCTATGTCTAGGTACATAGTTCAAACGGAATGAAAATTTTACAAAATACCATTATGAGAGAAACATTCTTACCCCCACATACCTGCCTGCATATACTATTCCTACATCATGAGCTGCACTACGGTTAGTACAGAACTCCGATGACTTTCATTACTGGAATAGTTCATAAATACCAGAATAGGAAAAAAAAAAAAATCATAAAACCTTAGTACTACGCAGTGGTATCAGCTGCAGATATTAAAAGGGATTCCAGAGGAAGAAAGGCGTCATTTTACAGGTGGGAAAGCTGAAGGCAGAAGAAGTAAGTTACACGGCCAAGATTCACTGGCAAGATTGGGAAGAAAACAGCTGTCTTCTGCATTTTGGTTAAGCATCCAAATCACAGCCACCTTCACTGCACCAGGGCACCTTAATTGTCGGACAAGTGGTTGTGATTCAGACAATTTTATTCTTTGTATCTGAGACGTCTCCTCTATCCCCTGGCTGGACATGACCTGCCATCTCATTTCAGACCTTGCTGTGAGGTCCTTTTGCTACTGTAGCACTGTGGTGCGTGTGGATGTTTGACTTGCTAAAAGCTCTGGGAAGATTTACCCTGCTGCCGTCAAGGAGGAGTTTCCCTTCCCTGGCTGCACAGTCTGTTCACCCACTCTTGCTGTCTACCCAGCTCTATTGTTTTGGGTGCCATAACTCAGGAATTGGATGTGGAAGATTTTTCCTAATACACCAACGCCAGCAAAGGAGAAGTATTTCCAAGCCCTGAAGGACTACAAGTGCTTGGCCTAGGAGAAAACCAAAACTCTCCTATGCTCAGGC
Source organism: Pedionomus torquatus (assembly GCA_013398155.1). NCBI lineage: Eukaryota > Metazoa > Chordata > Aves > Charadriiformes > Pedionomidae > Pedionomus > Pedionomus torquatus. The sequence goes on from VZRU01019179.1 coordinate 210,287, forward strand.
TGATAATAAAATTGATCTTGATTCAGCGGGAAGATCATAGGGAAGCAAAAACCCAAACATTTGCATTGGACTTTTCTTACCTCGTAGCCTCATGGAAGAGTGGGAAGAGGCTTTAAGTGGGGGAGAATATGGTCTCAACCTTCTACCGGACCTTGGTTTGGAGCCCAAGCCCTTTGCCTCTTGCAGATTCTTCTGCAAAGCCTGTTTGGTTCTTGCTTCTTATTTTAGTGCATATTTGGATGATTTTTAATCCTTAATATATAGCTTGCATCCCATGCAAAAAAGCTGTCTGTTTTGATGAAGGAACCAACCTTGGAGCAGAAATTCTTCCCGAGTATAGTATTTTCAATTGAATTGTCATAGACTGATTCAAACAGCCATGATCATATATTATGTTTGAAAGATTTAATTTAGCCAACAGATGCAGTTCTCATGGAACCATATGATACATGCAGTAGTAGTGAAAATAGAGAAACAAAAAATCCACTTTAAAATATTTCTTTAATGTTTATCTTTCTGCTCCTATTAGGTAATGATTAATAGTCACAGAGCAGCAAAAAACCGGGCTTTTATTATTTTCATCTGAATGTTAAGAGGTGCTTTGCGAACAACCATAATTTCAGGGAGCACTTTGTCAGAAGAATTTCATGGATGGTAGTTTGTTAAGCTGATGAATTGTTTTAATTAGTCAGTAAAATACTATTTATGATGAAACATGACACTCACAAAATTTGATCATTCTGAGTCACAACAGAATGTGACTAACCTCTCCTACCAGTAATTGCCAGAAACTTACTTGGAAATTACGTTTTATGAGGTTACCTTGAAAATTAACATATATGGTATTAATATTATAGGTATAAAGAAACCCATTCAGTCATTTCTGCAATATTAAACTATAGCAATAAATAATCGTAAAGGAAAATAAATAGTGTCTATGAGGCAAAAAAATAATACAGGAGGGAGGTCCATAGAGAGGTGCCACCTTGCAGAACTCTATTTTTTCTTGTTATGAGACAATCTGATGTATAGCAATATTATTCCTTATCTTTCTCACTGAGGATAGTCAGTGCTATTATGGTACAATCCTGTGGTGCAGAGGCGCCCGGAACACGCTGCGCTCTCAAGTGAAGCCCTACACTCCTACAGCCCTACAAACCACCTGCCCTCAGGCTAGGGACTTTAAAGATCCAAAGATCAGAATCCCTCTCCAGATCAGTCTTGGGACCACCTTGTCTACCCAAACTAGCCAGGCCCCTGTGCTCCCCCTTCCCATCCCTCAGAAACCTCCATCTCTTCAAACCAGGACTCAACACATCTCCAGCCTTCCCTTTCTTTCCCATAGCCCCAGCCCCACTGTGGCTGTCCTGCTGTGGGACACCGGTGCCCTAAGGAAACCAGGGAGATGCTCCTTCTGTTCACAGAAGAGAAAATAAAGAATGAACTATTTCCTATCAGGAGGAACAGGAGGGATAAGACTTCCACCTGCCAGATGTGGAAGGACCAGGCATTGTCTAGTCTGTTGGGCTTGATTCTCCTTTCTACTTTCTCTTGGTGTGGTTTCACAAGAGTGTGGAATTGTCTAAACAGAAACAAAAGCCAGAGGATTAATGTTGGGCAGAAATGCTCCTTATTCAGCATAAAGGACTTGACTCATTTCCCTGCACAGCTGAGATTTAGTCCCAGGGCACCTGTTGACTTCTGCCTCGAATAAATCCCAAGGCTTCAGGTAGTGATCTGTTTTATTCTCTGTGGGTGAATATTCCCTGCAAAACTCTTTTTCCCAAGGAGATTCTTCCCTTGCAGAGCACTTTGCTTTCTTTCTGCATCTCCTGCAATGAAATGGAATGGTTGTACCACCATTCCGTTGACTCAGATTTATCTTCACGACTCTCTTGATTGCATTCCTCTATCCATTGGAATTTCTCCTAACCCTCAACATCTTTAACTGATGGGATTAGAGCCAAATAGTATGGTTTAATCCTGGTGTGGTTCTTGTCAGTATCCCAAATCACGTTGATTTGAAAACTGAAAAGCGTAAACTTCAAAGGTGTAAAATTACCAGTGCTGTGGCAGTTCCCAGCTGTTTGGAAAGGGGTGTGCCAGGCTGGTGTCTAGCACTGTGTTCCCTATTAATTTCCTGGTTTATACAGCTGCTTATGTTCACCATCCTTAACAGTTTTCAGGTTTGTTATGTTCTTAGTGTGACTTTTGCTGGCATTGCATTTAAAATGTTCTACTGCTGTTTATGGACCGTTTTTTTAACTTCCATGTCCCCGTCTCATTCATGCCTGTTTGTCTTCGTTAGTTGCCATCCATTGTCTGGAGAATGCAGCTGCAAAGCTGGCTGGGCTGGACTCTACTGCAACGAGACCTGTCCCCCCGGGTACTACGGCGAAGGCTGCCAGCTCACCTGCCCTTGCCAGAACGGTGCGGATTGTGACAGCGTCACAGGGAAGTGTCTGTGCGCGCCGGGGTACACGGTAAGCGAGCGCTGTCAATAACGGGGCATTCACTGCACAAAAAATTACAAAGGTTTTTAATCTGTTTTCAAATAATATTTGCCTAAAAGTGGCCAAATACAAGTCATTTTTCCTCATTCTGTTATAGGTTCACAGTGAGCAGTGTCAACTTACTGCTTCTGGTTATTTTCTTTACATCGGTATTGTAAGTTTATTGCTTTTATGAGGGTAAAGACACGGTTTCCCATCATATATTCTAAATCAAGATGTAACAAAAAAGATGTCAGATTATTGTCTGCCTAGAAGAGCAGAAAAAAATTCTCATGGCCTTTCAGCATGTTCCTTGTCAGTCACACTGTGATTTTAATAGATGAAGATCTTTTAAAATGTTACAAATGATAGAGCAATTTATGTCTTTTCTGAGCATATATGGCAGGTGTCTTTTACCTGAGCATCAGAAAGAGCTGCCGACATTCTAAAGTAAACAAGCGTTACTTTTTATAGATGAGATATGAAGTGGCTGAAGAAATCAGCCAAGATAAAACAATAAAAATTCAGAATTAATGATTGCCAGGTTGCAGCAGAAAGTATTAGGGTGTGGATGCAGATGTCCAGTCCTGCTACACCTGGGCATGATGGAACTCTTGCTAGAAAGTTCCCCGGTCATCCATGTATGAAGTACCTCTTTTCTTCAGCAGCACACCATGGAAGAGATCTGTGGGATATGTTTAAGAAGCAATATTTCTTAAAAAAAAATAATAATTGTTTTCAATAGAGAATTCCACCACAACCTCATTAGTAGTTGTCTTTCTGTAATTTGTATCCTTAAATTTACATGATCCATCCTCAGAGGCCTATCTGTATATTCTCTCTACTATTACAGTAATTATTAGTTACACTCACTAAGTTTTCTAGAAATTGAGCTTCAGATTCAAAGACATTCCCAGTATGTTTACAGCTCCTGCTGATATTAAGCAGCCAACTAAAATTTGCAGCCTTCTAGATGAATTTTGCCCTCAATTGTTTTAAGTTACAACTTCAAAATGAGGTGAATAAATATCTTCAAATCGTGGGGAGTGGGAGATGTGATCTTCGATCTTATTGTAGCTCTTTTGATTTATGAAACACGATGGACACCATACCAGGTAGCTTGATACGCAATGGTTGGGGAAGGGCATGGTGGATCTGGACAGCAGAGTGGCCACATCCTGCCATCAGCACCCACTGCAGTATTTAGGGTTTCCTTGAAAAAACGGAGTATTCTGCAAGGTCACAAGCTGCTGTCGTCTCCAGGGGAAGGCTGCACAGCTGTGGGACAAGACCACATGTGGGAGTCCTATATGAGATTAGTGGGACGTTAAAGAATTTTTAGCGCCCCCCCCTCCCCTTTTAAATTCCCTTCTGAGCTTATGATCACCAGCTGTCATCTGCAGCACTGTGGAGTTATGGCTTAAAGAGGGTTTTGTTCTCTGCTGCATGTCAACAGCTGAACCTGAAAGTTGGATCTTCCATCTAATTTCAGGGGTTCTCACAATGCCAGGTGCAAACAGATTTATTTAGGGCATGGAGATAGGGCTGTCAAAAGCATCTGTGCAAGACAGTAGTGTTTAGAGATGTAAAAAAAAGGAAGGAAAGGGCTTTAAGATTTGATTCCCCGCTCACTCTAAGAGAAAACAAGAATTTCTCTTCTTTATACAGTGATGGTACACCAATATCAGAGCAAAGTAGAGAAAAGAATGAAGGAAGCAGCTTGTTAGTAAAAAATGCAAAATAAAAAGATACCAAAATCCTCTTTCTTATCAGGAATGCTATTGAAGTTTGCTACACAAAAATATTTGGGGAGTCTTTACTGTACATCTTTTCTAAAAGGCATAGTTTGTCCAATATATACTGCTCCAAGACAGTATTATTGCAGGCATGAAGCCTGGGAAGTTCCTATTGCCTAGCTTCAAAATAATATTTAATCTCATAATAAAGAGCTTTCTTGCATTGACATTTAAACAGCTTGGTTATTGAGGATAGCTCTATAATCACTGAAGCATATTTAGGCATTAGTATCATTGCTTTCTCATAATATACTATAATCTCTGGCAATTAGTCCAGGAGGAGAAGTAAAGCCCTGAAATTGCTAATTTATTGCCTCTGAAGCATGTTTGTCATTCGTATGCATGCCAGGCAACTTGAGTTGCAACGGTTCTTTAAAATGCTGGAGAATGTAGGCTGTAAAGAAAACTTGACAAGAACCTCTGCTTCCTACCCCGATGGGCAGTGTCCTGCCGAGCTGCTCCTGCTGGACATTCCCTCATCTGGGCAGGGAGAAGGTGTCCCCACCGCTTCCCAGTGCCGCCCGCAGGCCATGTGAAAGATGCTGCGGGGCCAGAGCCCTCTCAAGGCTTGAAGTGACTTATCTCAGTGACACGCTCAAGACCAGCCCTTGCCTTCAAATCTGCGTGCCTGCCCCTTGCTGAGGCGGCAGGGAGCTTTGCCTGGGGGTAGAATATTGCCCTTGAATTGGGCTGGCCTGCAAGCCAGTGGCACAGCCGCTTGTGAATGCAGGGTGTCTCTTCTGGCAGTGCTGACAATAGAGCAACGCTAATACAGTACTGGGCAGGGCTAATTATTCAGGAAAGCCAGGGGGAAAAAAAGCCTTTTGCTTTTTTTTCTAGAGTGGGGCTTGGCTGATGCAGCTAAAGCTTCAGGAATTTTGCTCTCTCCTAGAATCGTAGAATGGTTAGAGTTGGAAGGGACTTTAAAGATCATGGAGTTCCAACCTCCCACCATACCAGGTGGCTCCAAGCCCCATCCAGCCTGGCCTTGAACCCCTCCAGGGATGAGGCAGCCACAGCTTCTCTGGGCAACCTCTTCCAGTGCCTCACCACCCTCACAGCAAAGAATTTCTTTCTAGTATCCAATCTAAATCTCCCCTCTTGCGATTTAAAATTGTTACCCCTTTTCCTGTCCCTCCACTCCCTGACAGAGTCCCTCTCCAGCTCTCATATGATTGGAAAGAATGAAAGTGGGATCAACATCTTACACTTTCTAGAAACATTTGATCTACACACGCTCTTGCATAGCAGAGCAAGCTGAAGTGCTCCTAAGTAAGCGGGGAAGAGAATATGATGGGATGTGGGATATAACTACAAAATCTACCTGCAAAGGCAGAGAGGTAGGACCCATAGGACTTTTGGGTTACTGGAAACCTAGAAAATATAGTGACCAAGAAGCATCTGTCTTTTCCTGACAAAGCACTCCTCCCGCTCACTTTTTTTGCACAGATGGCTTGTTTTTTAACCGTGCCCTGCCTCGGCTGTGTCAGGGCGGCTGGGCAGGGTTTCAGAATGAATCATCTGCAATCGCAGCCAAAACAGGGACATTTTGTTGGGATGCAGAACAAGCCATTAAAAACACAAAGCATCTGGTCACCTTTATTAAATGTATTAAGTGGAAAGACAGCCATCCCATAGGTTGGTGTGTACGTGAGCAGAGCACTTAATTTTTGAATGTTAAGCAGATTCAAGTTTTAAAATAAGAATTTGCATCGTGGCTCAAAAAATAATACATTATTTATCAGCTGTAACTTTTCCAAAAATTCAAATGCCAAAGCTAAATCTTGGTGAGCTTGCAGTTTTGGATAGAATTTCAAAACGTTTTACTTCTCCTTTTCTCAATGAATATTGTGGGTCAGACTCAACAAGCAGATTTGCACATAGCTAGCTCTGAAGTGTCATAAAGATGTTATGGGGTACGGGTTATTTGTATGGGGTTCTGATATGACTGTGCTGACAGCAGAGGATTGCACTATTTTGTCTGTATGAGTGTCTAAACCTCAGTGTGTGTAGATTTGACTGAAGGTGAAGCTCAGAAGTCTAAGCGATACATGATCAACCCTAAGCCAGCACGGTTCTTGGAGGCAGAGTACAGGACAATTAACAAAAAAAGATAATAGAAGCAGAGGAAACACAACAGAATATCTGTCCCCAAAATCCCAGAGCGTGTCTAGAGCTACTCCTCATAGCTCCAGGAGAAGATTCCACCCTGCAGGTCTGTTGGAAACCCTGTGCTTATTGCATCTTGCTCATGAAGGGAGGATAAAGGGTTGTAGCCGTTTAATTATGATGATTGCAGGGAATGATTATGATAGGCCTACCAGCAGGGCAATTCCCTGAAATTGGTATTTTTAACATATTTGAGGATTTCCTCTCAGTACTTGCGGGATGAAGCATGGTTTTGGAAAGCTGTTCTGCTGCTGTCTCATTTGTGGTGAGAAGGAGCCTGATAAACACACAGAGAGTCCACAAAGATTAGCCTTAAAAAGTATACAGGGAGATTCTTGACTGGTAGAAACTGGATTCTTACTCCCACATGCAAATAGTTGCTTCTTGCAATAAATTACTTGGATGCAATTATGGGGGTGGTGAGAGGGTTTATACTGACTTGTGCCTCCCCCTCCTTCCAAATTCTGCTTTACGATGCTCGCTTACAGATCCACGGGAGTCAGTTGTGGAGTAGGGATATAAAAAAATATATCAGGATATGCCCTGTCCTCTCTTCTTTTGTTTTTTGGTTCATTGAATTTTACTCCTGTAATTCAATAAACGTGGTGAAGAAGGCCAGAGGATATGAATTAAATATGACAGGAGACCACAGGAATCCTGACCTTCTGTCTCACAAGGAAATCTTGAAACCAACCCCCTGCACGTACCTATCAGTGTTCCAGCTACTGGAATCATTATGAATGCTATTGAAATGCAACTAAGTTCACCTTCTCCATTGCACAGCTAATTGCAACCTTCTTGAAAACAGTAGCTATCTAGAGACCTCATCCTGTGATATGTCTTTGTTTCTTTACGGATGCTTTGTTTTCTTCCTCTGAAAAATAGATTTAACTTCAAATGCTTTCATTCTGTCTACTGTAGCAAGGAGATATGTAGTTAAAACATTTCTCAGCCCAAGTCACTCTGAGAAAACTTTAACACTCATCTGTGGAGTGTGCGGTCAGCTCTTACTTCAACGGGCACTTAGGTCTATATTTCACATCTGGATGACAGAACTTATATTACTTTAAAGAGTTCATCTATTTATGCCGCAATTTTTTGAAGACCTGTCTGCTTTTATTGAACCCTGCATGCTGGCAAGCAAAGCTAGCACTTCATCACCAAAATGAAAGAATTCATTTTGACATTTTTCTATTCCTTGACTGTATTGGTAGGTCCTGTACAAGCCAATCACAGTAGAGGAAAGTATGGAAACTATAGGAGCGATGACCTCTTACCAGAAGGCTTTTCAGCTTTTGGAGCATCACTTGGATTCCCTAAGACTTTCCCAGATATCTCCCAGAATTGTGTATCTATAGCCATTTGCATCTTCCATTGATGTTGCATCAAAATTGCATTTTAAAACCATAATAAAATAATGCCTTTCAAGTACATCCTTAGATTAGTTCTTATGTATATATATATATCTCTCCATCTGAGCTCCGGGGACATCTATGCATTTAAGGACTGAGACACCAGCTTAATCCGGGTCTGTGAATCCATAATTTTGTCTAATATGCCAGACTTTCTTAACATAATGCTCTCTCGACCACAGGGGCACAAACTGCTCCCAAGGTTTCCATAGACATGCCAGCACATCTGAGTAAAAGTCAGCCCCTGTAACACACAATAAAGAATAGCTCCAGCACTTAGTAAAACCAAAGGTATATTCTAGCGCTGTAAACCTGTTCAAATGCATAGCAGATGTACGACAAACTTTGGAATGGATAATCTCTCAGCCAGTACAAACACCCACACGCACGGTCTCAGGCCAGTGTGCCCCACGCCTGCTTCAGGAGTAAGCTGACCAATTTACCCTTCCACAGAAACAAGGAGGAGCATCATTTTGTGTTACCTATAGATGTCATAAAAACTTATGGGTCCAGTCTGTTGAGTATTCTAGCCACAACTGGTTTCCTTCTGGTGCATACAATAGCTCTTTTTTCCCCATAGAAAGCATGCAGGAGAGAAAAAACAGTCTTTCCCTCTACTTTTTTAAAAAATTGAAGCCTGCTCTCCTGTCCTACACCTTTAAAATTCTCTCTGTTGTCTAAAAGAAAAAAAAAAAAAAAAAAAAAGTAAACAGAAAGGAGCACCTTATCTTATCTTCAATTGAATTTTCCCTGAAGGACTGAAATCCCAGGTAGGTCTGGAGGAATGTGAAGAACCATTGCCTGTAGGTGAATTCTAGACACTCAAGGTTGATAAATACAAATTTATCAGAATATTCACTCTCTTCTACATATTTACTTTCATCTTTATTCTAAATGTATCATCCTTCACCACTTTAGAAGGAAGCAGGAAAAAATGAATGAGTCTTCTTTGTCTTATAAGCCCCCGGTTCAGTAGCAAAGATATTTTATAAATTTCACAAAATTCTTAAAATAAAAAATGAACCCAAGGTTGGAGATAGTGGATCTGTTTTGGGGGCTTTAACTCATTTAAATGATCCTTTTCTCTTTGAGATAACTCCAAAAGTACTTTAGTGGAAGCTCATCTCGGAGCAACAGGGCACCTCATCAAAAGGTTTAAAAAGAAAAGACGAGGGGAAAAAATCTTCAATAGAGCCTGTGTCCTTTTATCCTTGATTTACCGAGCATATCAGTTACCCCCCTTTGTTAAGAGCTCTTTTCATTTATAGGTATAAAATAAATTCAGCCATTTTATCAAGATGTTCTTGTTACCAACCACCAGTATAAATTTTACTTGCTGTAGGTGGGGGGAAAGGTTTTCTGGCACAGCAGTTGTCCAATTAACTGGAGTATTACAGGCAACAGGAATAGTTTGCCCAGTCTCATTTCATGAATTACCTAGATGCACAAGGAAGACGCATTTTCTTCTCGCTGGTTTTCTATTTGTATTCATAACCCAGTGTCTCGGAATCATGGTGAATGGCTGGCAGTAGCGGCAACGGGGACGCACAGAGGCAGCCACACTGTGCAGGTGGGTTTGAGCGTAGGCTGTAGCTGGCAGCGAGTTAATTATTAATTAATAACAAAAGTAAAATAAGTTGTTCTAGAAGTGGCAGAGCTAAAAAAGCCTTGTTTTCCACAAGTTTCTATCCTTAGTCCCCTGGCCTTTCCTATCCCACTGTTGTAGCCCCGTCTCTCTGTCAAGTCTCCGATGACATTTTAGTAAAGGACACTGAGATGGGCTCATGAAAATGCTCAGGGGGCTGGAGCCCCTCTGCTCTGAGGACAGGCTGAGTGAGCTGGAGTTGTTGAGCCTGGAGAAGAGAAGGCTCTAAGGAGACCTAATCACAGCTTTCCAGTACCTGAAGGGGGCTACAGCAAGGCTGGGGAGAGTCTGTTTACAAAGGCCTGCAGTGACAGGATGAGGGGCAATGGCTTTAAGTTGGAAAAGAGCAGATTTAGATTGGATATTAGAAACAAATTCTTCACTGTGAGGGTGGTGGAACACTGGAGCAGGTTGCCCAGGGAGGTGGTTGAGGCCCCTTCCCTGGAGATATTCAAGGTGAGGCTCGATGGGGCCGGGGCTAGTTGGGGGTGTCCCTGCGACTGCGGGGAGGTCGGACTAGATGACCTTTGGAGGTCCCTTCCAACCTGGATGATTCTATGATTTATGGACCTCTAATTTCCATGACACCCTGCATAAGCAGGGTAACAACACCATGCACTGCAGCACCTGAGAAGGAAAGGATTTTGCCTGAACAGAGACTGAATAGTAAGTTATGATATGGAATAAATTGATTCCTGTGCTCACAGCTTTTGAACTCTTTTCTGTTTATTAGCTCTTTTCTGTTTATTAGCTTGTTTCTCCTTAATTACTTAGAAGTTCTTATTAGACTTAATTTTAAGATGTTTGGGAATATCCCAATGTGGTCGTGAGCGGTTCCCCAGCTACCCTTGAAGTGAAGAGACATAGACATCCCAAGAGGCAAAACCAGCCTAGGAGGACTCTCACTGGTGATCTTAGAAGCCCCGAGAGAGGGAAGGTCCCTGCTTGGATCCAAAGGGAGTAGAGGGATGGAGCCCAAGAAACGGCAAACAGACCTGGCAGTTTGGAATTGTTCTGAGCAGTTTTGAGGTGACCATTTTGTCAAGGTCAGCAAGAAGGAAATGCAATCTCCTCGATAACAGATGTGAGCTTTAGGTCTGGGTGTAGAGGCCAAAGGCAGAAATTCAACTACAGTAACGTTTAAGAAATGGAAGATGCAACTGTGCCCTGGGAAACCACGATGGGAAGAGTTAAAAATTGTATTCACGTGGTGCTTGAAAAGTGGATAAAGGTGAAAATGCTAGTAATTGTGAGACAATCAGTGACAGTAGCACAATCTGGTCCTCTCTACTAACATCCTGCTAAATGTTAGATCTACATCCTAGATCTAGTTGCACCCTAGATCCTGCTTTTCTGGTTCTGGTCTCTGAGGAACGCACTGTCCTTCCAGCTGGCATTTTCTCGGTGTCTTCTAGATGAAGTCTAAGAACTCCTCTGATAGTTTTTTTTTTAAGCTTACAAATTACTCACAAGTGGATGTGGAACAAGAAGCGCATCTCAGGCAACAGAAAACACTCTGTTCCATACAGTGTCGTTAAGAGTGAGCTGGAAGAAAGAAATGTCACTTCACTTGTACAGAAGTTTTTCTGTCAGCCGGGCTGCATGTTGGAAGGTCTGAGTTTATTAATAGAAATCAAAACATCTCATGCCCAATGTTTTGGTACCTTCCTCACATAAATAGAGCTGGTCAGGAATCATTTGTACCTATCAGAATTCTTGCATTTTCATAGATCAGAAGAAAACTACCTCTGAATTGCATCTTGATACCCCTTTTCATTGATGACCTCTGAATCTTCTTACCCACTTTTCTATACATGCAAAAGTACGTATTTATGTCTGGAAAATGGCTGTACTTTTTCTTTTTTTTGTAGGCCAGTGGGACTAATAACAGCCTCTACAGCTTTGCATCCCTAGGCTACTAGGTCTGAACCAGGCCAGGTTGGTACAGATTGAAAATTATCTTCTCTTGGCTGTGCAGTGGCCTGCGTGAAATTACTTTGGTCTCAGTCCAGCTCCCTGTGGATCAGTATGTACATCCCAAACCCCATTCTGATCAGCAGGAACTGGTAAATGTGCTGGCAGACTGAGACATTTGACCATTTTACCTTCACAAACCATTGCTTCGGGTCAAGCTTGGTGGCGTGGCTGCGTGCTCCATTGCAAAGTCCCTGTAGGACTTTTTCTGGGGATAAACAGCACAGGTACTTTTGGAATAGCACCCTTCGTAAGCATCGCAGGCCACCCAGCCTGTACTGCGTCTTTCCTGAATGGCAGGTACCTTTCTGAAAAGCTGATCCACTTCTGAGCTGGCCCTGCCACGTGGAGACCAGGAAACAATGAACATCACCTCAATGTAAAGACACTGGATGTGGGCTAGAACCAGTATTTCAGTAATGACCCACAGATGGATTCTGCTGGCTCTGCTGTGTGACAGGAGCAGAAATCCTACATTCAGATCCCAACAGGGAAGATCATTATGGGGTGGCCACCTGTGTATTCCCAGGCTTTCAGACTAAGCTGCTCTCCTATAGATTTTTATATCAATGAACCAGGTGCTCGCTGCCTATTAGGCTTGTTGGTGTTTTCCCCCTGGAGCTCATATTGACCAATTAGACATATCTGCTGGAGCTCTGGCAGCCACGGCGTTTAGGAGCCTGTGTTTTCCTAAACCCTGACAGTGTTCGTGCCAGTGCCTGGCTGCAGGAGCCATAATGAAGGGTCTTCTCTCACTTCAGGGCATTTGTTGTGTGCTTTTGAGCAGGTGAACTATTGTACCGAAGCATTTAACAAGGTCACCGGATGCACCAGACTCAGCGGGTCTCCCTCAGTTGTGGAAACTGCATCGCTTTCTTTGAATTCAATGGAATTTTTCAGACCTTTTTATGAACTCCTTCTATTTCATTTTGTTTGCTCACTCTCTTATCAAATGTACAAGCTCCAGAAATTGTCTGTGACAGCTCAAATTCTACTTTGTCAGCCCAAGTTTACCTGAACACAACTGCTGGCTTTGGTAGGATCGTCCCAAATATGTAAGTGGAGAGTTTGTCTCAGTGACTGCCTCTTCTAATGAGAACTTATTCAGTCACACACGGTGTCTATAATTTGATAAGAATTCTGCGCCAGTCCCAGGTCTCCTCCTTTTTCTTCTTACATTTACTTTTACTTCTGGGCTCTGCTGCAGTTTTATTTATCTGACTAACTCCAAAGTTTTCCTAAGTGGGTCCAAAGGAACCAGCGTCACATAGAAAGCCTGAATGCTTCTGCCTTTGTTGCTAGTTGACATATTTCCTGTATTTTATCCTTAATTGGCAATGTGGCTATGTCAAATTGCATTTCCGTTCCTGTAGCCTCATTCAGAATCAGTGGAGCTCAATATTCTGTTCGGACTGAGTTATTTGATTTGAATTTTGCAGAGGAATAAACTGCTTGCCAATAGCAGTGTCTCTTTTCATCTATTAAACTTCTAAATGTATATATCTTTATCCACACTGTCTGTGGGTCTGTGCCTAAACGTGCTGGTAGCTGACTCTCCCGGTAGTTCAAATTGCAAACTGACTTCATTAAAACCACATAAATACAGGATTTAAGTCACAGGTTAGTTTTCCATTTTGTTTTCTGTCTAACTACACTGTCAAGGGATAGACTTTATCCTTTACAATCAGACACATATAGGTGGAAAATACTGGTGTGCTCTCTTATGACAAAGAGCAACTGAAATTTTACCAGATCTTGAACTCTTTGGCTATAGGATTTTGGGTTCAGGAATACCTGTGAATGTTTGAAGTGGATATCTGTTTATCTGCCTGTATATGCTTGGAAGTTATTAACTAGCTTTTCAGAAGGTACATCACAAGCCCCATTAGCTTGAGGTTGACATATCTTTTCTCTCTTAGACGCTTTCCTTTCTTGCCTTGATCCTTACACATGCGGATTGTGCAGCTCAGAACCAAGGTCAGGTGGTGGCATCATCAGGCCCATACATTGCATATTTTCCACCCACGTGGCTGCTTCGTGGCTCCAGTGCTGTGAGCCAGGGACCAGCGGAGGATCCCCGCTGTGTCCAGCATCTTTCACTCCTCCTGGACTCGCTCCACCCGGTCTGTGGGAAGGAGAGCTCAGGCACGCACTGGGGTTCTGAACTCATTGGGCAGCATCTGCTGCAGGGAGGTGCGAGTCTCAGCTCGTCACCACACGGGTGAGTGCAGAGAGTGTCAGGTGGGGAAGTTTAGATTTGAGACTGCACATGGACATTACCCTTAATGTATAGTACAGCTGTAGAAGAATTCTAAAAGAAAGTTTGCAAATAATGCAAAACCATTGGGATTGTCAAATATAGATAATAGAAAGTTTTCATGTTACTGAATGAGTGGGTAGGTTGAAATTCAGTGTTCAATAATGCAGAGTAGTAGACAGAGGGAAAATAATGGTAAGTAAATACACAAAGGGTGAGTTTTAATTTAATTCCTACCATTCAGGGAAAGCGATCAGGCAATCACAGTGGATAGCTTTCTGAAAAACTCAAATAAGTGCCCAGCACCAGTCAAAAACCAAATGAATCCAGAGCACCAGATAGAATAGTTGGAATAATCAGAAAGAGAACAAAACAAGATGGAATAAACATTTTTGTGGTATTGTGTAAATCCATAATATATCTAAATCTCAAATTCCTGCGTGCAGTTTGGCTGATTCCTGCTTACAAAGGATATAATGGAAGTAGTGAATGGTGACAAAGATCATCTTTTCTATGGAATAGCTTCTATACAAAGAGTGACTCAATAAGCTAGAACTCAGAAAACAGATGGCTGAGGAGGGATACGATAGAGATCTATGGAGCTGTGGATAGGGCATAGAACACGAACAAGGAACGGTTATTTACTATTTCTAATAACGCAGGAACAAGGGGCAACCAATTAAATGATTGCACAGCAGGTTTAAAGACAAAGATAGTGCTTTTCACAGAATACATAATTAAATTGTGAAATAGCTCCCATAAAATGTGAATAAGAGAGTGGGATGACTTTGCTTAGAAAAGGGGTCACCGAGGGTAGATGTGTGAGAGGGCTCTTACACCAGGGGGGAAGGGGAAGAAGGAGTCTTTGCTATTTATCACAGCATAAGAAGTTTCCCAATTAAAAATCGGGCAGTGGATTTGAAGCAAATAAATAAACTTTTTTTTTCTTGCTTTGTATTTATAATTAAACTGTGGATCTTCTTGCCAGAGGATGGCAAAGAGGCTGAAAGTATAAGCAATACCTTTTATTTCCTGGTTTTGCAATGTCCTTTTTGCAGAACTGTTCGGACTCGTCAGCCAGAGCCCAAAGTTATTATTGCGAGAAAGTCAGGAGACCAGAGTCGTTCGACAAGGTAGATCCTGGAGTGTGCCACTCAGGCGATGTGGACAGAGCAGAAACCAGCTCTAATTTCCAGACCTAAACAATTCCATAAAACAGCTGGTGCAGAATTGTCCTGCCCAGCTCTGAATTGTCACTCTGAGGTACACGGCACTGCACTGAAACGCTGCTCTAGATTTCCAAATGGCTTAGGCTTCTGTTACTCACTGACCTATTCTGCCCAAATCTGGGAAAGAGAATTATGGAACTGCCCATAGTGTGTAAAAATCTTTCCTTTACCATAGCAATAACTCCAAGTCAGGTGCCTTCATTAAAAAAAAAAAAAAAAAAAAAAAAAAAAAAAAGCAGAGGAAAACAGAGTGTCTTTTTGCTTTACCAGTAGTATTCAAGGTCTGTGATTTAGCACTTTGACATACCAAGCTAGCTCCTGTCCACAGTTTGAGTACATCACAAAGAGCTGATGTACCAGGGATATACTCTCAGGCGTGTAAATACTTTCCACTAACTTAAAATAATGCACATTATGCCTGGGCCATTTTGCCTTTTGGAACATTTAATTGTGATATGGCCGTGGTTTTTTGGAGCGTTTTAGAACAGCAACTGATCAAAGCTGATTATAGTAACAGCAATGAGCCCTACAGATGTTTGACTCCTTATAGTTTCCCCAGAGTTAAGTTTAAAATATTCTGAGAGTTTAGTCCCTGCTTCACCTGAATAAATCTCAAGTGGCCCAATTCCAGATTTAAATGGCTTTAACTAAGCAAAGGACTTGGTTATGCATCTGGCCCCGTAATGTATATCTGATATAGACATGATTGACCTGCCTTGATAATATACCTTCCCATTAAGGCAATGTAAACCTGTGTATTACAGATGTTTTTATTTCCACCTGAGGCACCTGCTCCATAAACAATCTCGGCACCTCTGCTGTGAACACAATGAGGAGTCTGGGTTTGTGCCTTGCCCTTACAGAGCCCACTGCTGGGGGTGGCCGGGCGCTGCACACCCACCCCGTTTAGCTGAACGCCGACCTCCATCGTGTTTCGTGAACTGTGCACGGCCGTGATGCTTGTACTCCATTACAGGCTGCCCGTGGGAGGCTGTCCTCGCAGGTGTGATGCTCCGTCTCACCAGATGAACTGTCCCCAGGAAATGATGTAGGAGTTGTTTTACCCAGTCTAAATCCAATCTCCTATTTTTGGAGAGGTCCCTCCTGGATAAATGTGTTTTGTGATATTTTATTAGGTGAGAAGTGCTGACTGTATAAAAAAAAATCTTGTTCAGAGGTTGATGATCATCTCTTTTACTCCCCACACTACTTTCCTTCTGAATACATTTAATTATATGATGCTGTATTCATTGCCTCGCTGACACTAAAGTGATCTGCAGTTAAAGGCCTAAGTATTAAACCAGGCAGATATTCAAGTGTTGTAAAGTTAGTCTAGATTTTTTTTCCCAGCAACAGTGCTACACTGAGCTACGGGAAGCAGGGGGCAGGGGGCTGTCTCTTCCCTGCTCTTTTTATTGAATTCTCTTTCTTCTTTTTAACACCCGTGTTTAGGTTGCTCGAACAGTAGGAGTGGATTTTTTTTAATTGCAGGTATTGGGTGTATTTTTTGAATTGCGGACTGATATTGGGCATGTTTTTAGTGCAGACTAGAAAGCTATTCCCTGGAGGTGAGGGGGGTTATGGTGCTCACTGACACAAATCTAACTCAGGTTTTACTGAGTTTTAGTATGCAAAATCCTATTTTTCTAATGAAAGTTTTGTTTGTGTTTGTTTTCACTTGATTTCATGGAGAAAAAAAAAAAACAACACAAAAAACCAATGCCTCACAAAGCTAGAATTTGCTGCCTTTATTCTTTGGCA
Source organism: Pedionomus torquatus (assembly GCA_013398155.1). NCBI lineage: Eukaryota > Metazoa > Chordata > Aves > Charadriiformes > Pedionomidae > Pedionomus > Pedionomus torquatus. The sequence goes on from VZRU01019179.1 coordinate 227,022, forward strand.
GTGCTGCTCCAATTTATCATCGGTTTTACTGTGCCCAGAGCGTTGTTCCTTTTGGATGACGCACGTTGGAGCTGAGATGCTGGAGGACAGGAGGGTGGTGAGATTCTGCACACCCTCCGCTTCAAAAGATGAGCCTGATCTTGTGTACAGAGTGGCTGTCGGTTTGCCCGTGTGGGATTTGGGTATGTGGATCATGCGGAGGATTCACATGGAAAAAACCCTCTCGGTGCCTGGAATGAGGGCATCCAGGGCAGCTCACCCCCCGTACCCCTTTCCCGTGCGTTGATGGCACAGGGACACATTCAGACATGAGACCACAGGGCCCAAGCCCCGGATTCCCACTTTGAAAGGATCCTGAGCCAGTGTGCGATGCCAAACTCCTTAGATGCACAGATTCTTGGGTCCCGCAGGGTAAATACCTCACAGCTGGGATTTACTGGGCTGGAAACCATGAGCTCTGTGCAGTTCATTCCAGTTCTACATGTGCCTGTGCGGTGGCCAGGCTGAGAGGTTGCACAAGTTCTCCAGTCCTGATAGGTACAAATTACTCTCCAGGTAGCCAAATCCTAATCAAAGGCTTTTCTAAGCTGTGGCCAAGGCTTCCCAGGTGCCTGCTCAACGTGATGGGGAAGGTCCCTTCTAGGAAGATGGATGGATGATTGTTGCTCTTAAGCCCCTACAGCTCTGGGACCATAGGATAAATACTTTTTTTTTTTAAATAAAAACAGCACAAACACATTATTAATGTATCTCAGATCGGTTGTGAGGCTGTGCAATGGGAAACAGAAAAGTCCAGATGGGGGAATGCGAAGCTCTAGGGGCCCAACAGGCCAGAAACGAGGACATGGTCCAGGTTCTTCTGTGGCCTTACTGAGGGAGGAACATGTGTTACACCAGTAGCAGCCTGTAACGGGCCACAGCAAACACATTCGGGTTTATAAAACAGGAACCCACAAAGCTCAGCCAGATTTTGCACAGACCGTTTGGAAAATAGCAAACCACAGTTATTATGTGGTAACTTTTACTCCCCTCACAGTCAGCGCTCCCAGCTTTGCTTTGGTGGAAGAAAGGCTGTGACTGTACCCAGTAAAATGAAATTAAATAGTATTTAATAAAGAACTATAAGTAATTAAAATTATTTATAATAATTTTACTTACTACTCTCTCCGTAACAAACAGGCTTTCCATTTCCTATTCTCTGACTTTGTTTGTGTGCATGTCTTGCTAAATACTTTTGATCAAACACCATATTTAAGAATTATTATTATCAGGCTGACTAATTTTGAGCTTGGCATTTACTGTGAAATTTACCGTATGAATTAGCATATTAGCCCAAATTCAGAGGGAGGTGGAAGAAAATGCTGACATCCATTTGTAACTGTCTGTAAATCCTTGTAAGATGATAGGAAGTGAAAGTGGGAAGTTTTTCCCCCTCCCAGGGGTGGCTGTGCTTGCTCCTTCTGGCTGGTCCAGGTTGTACAGAGGACTCAGAGGTTGTACAGTATCCTCAGAGGACTCTGGTGCCACTGAGGTGCGGGCTGGGGAGAGCTTTGCAGATGGCTTTTGGAAGTGCCTTAGAATCATAGAATGGTTAGTGTTGGAAGGGACCTTAAAGATCATCGAGTTCCAACCCCCCTGTCCTGGTCCCCCTCCCACCACACCAGGTTGCTCCAAGCCCCATCCAGCCTGGCCTTGAACCCCTCCAGGGATGGGGCAGCCACAGCTTCTCTGGGCAACCTCTTCCAGAGCCTCACCACCCTCACAGCAAAGAAGTTCTTCCTAATATCCAATCTAAAAGGGATTTAATGGAAGACTTCAGCTTTCAGGTCTGCCAATGGGTGAGTCTTTGGATGAGTCATGAGCTGCAAAGTCACTTTTTAAACACGAGAAAGCTCTTCCTCATCCTTTCCAACTTACCCATCTCTCCTAAAAAGGGCAGAGGGAAAAGGAGACTGAGTAAGGTCATCAGGGGTTTCGGCGTGTCCTTTTAGATGTATATCAAACTCTAGCGCAGCTACATCGGGTGATGCTACAGAGCACGTAAAGGAACATTTGTCAGTTCCTTGTAGCAGTGATCACCTGCAAACTGAACTCTTGGCTTGTTCGGGGCACAAGATCCTTCCCCAGCCTTTTTTCTGCATTTTCATCATTAACACAAATAATAGCATCTGCAGGGAGTAATTAGTAGCACCCAGAGGGGAAAGGAATTCTGCCAGAGGACATAGTTATGTCTGGAAAACTAAAGATGCCGTAGAGTAAGGTCATGAATAAATTGTTTGAGTCTAGGGTGGAGGAGAGGACCGGCAAAAGTACAAAGTTTCCCACTGCTGCTAATATGCTGCTGAAGAGCACATTAATTTCCACTGGAACACCATTAGGGAAATTAGTTTGTTCTGACAGTTTGTGTTGCTGGATACCATATGTTTACCTTGAGGGAATGTTTGTGGAGAACCACTTCGGGTTAATTGTAAATGTCACAATTAAATAAGTAAATAGACAGAACTGTATCTGGGATCTGCATCGGTGCACAGGCACCGCGTACCGGCACACTGGTGTGCCACAGAATGTGCCCGTGTATAAATACATACTGTTAGGTGCTAAATCCGTACCCATCAGCTTATCTGGACACACAGACGTCAGGTACAAACAGCACCTGCATTTTGTCTTTCTGATGGGTTTATCGTTCCATACCTGTGGCACTGCACCATCCCCTTTTTTCTGTCGACTGCCTGCGCTACCTGCTCCGAGAACCCGGCGCTGAGCTTCCCTGCTGCCGGTGACAGGGGCTGCGCCTCCACTTCATCTGGCACACAAAAAAAAAAAAAAAAAAAAAA
>VZRU01019179.1:229949-292223 GCA_013398155.1 Pedionomus torquatus
AAAAAAGGCAAGGAGGGAGAGAGGGAGGGAATCAGATAGTGTTACAAATCTCAGATTAGTCAGAGCCATACTGCAGACTACCAAAGGCTCAGACACGTTGCCTTTCAGTGTTGACAGTCTCCCCTAATCTGCGCAAAGAAATGAGGATTTTCAGTACCTTGACAGATTAAACCTTAAGAACACTCCAGCAAACCTGTCACATAGGTCTTTATCATGCAAACTTGAGGCCAGGTTCAGTAACAGCCCTGTTTGTCTTCTGCATTGCAGAGGCCTTGACAAATTGATTTTCTGTTTTGCCACTGCCTTCAGTGGAACCAGGCTTAGCTCTCCAAGGCAAATTTATTCCTGTAGGTTATAGCAACTTCCAAAATTCTTCATTTCACATCCTTAAATAGCCGAACTTTGAGACAGACCAACGCAGACTTGGCTGAGTGTTGTTGACCATTGCTGGGTTATTAACACCCCTTATGGTCCCAGGGTACCCTTTTTCTTTTCCTTTGCAAATGTGTTTCACAGATTTAAAGGTCTGATCCAAAATGTATGAGAATAAATACAAAAGATTTGGTATTGCTTACAGCAGGAATGTATTTCTAACAGAAACAAGAACTCTAATCCGTTAGGGCAACATTAATCCAGGGAAAACACTTTCTGAAGCATCCAGAGCTTGTTAACAGAGCCGACACCAGAGGCAGCACTGTGTCTTCCAGCTCTACTAATATTGTACAATAATAATTTTTGTGGAAGAAAGTCTTCCCCTCTCCCTGAACAGAAACAAGACGTATTATTGACTGCCATCCGGAAAGATGCATGCTCTGGTCCTCCTGAGTCTATTAATATTTGATGCTGATGGATGTGAGCTGGCAGCCTGAGTTATTAATGGAGTTTGGTTCCTTGGACCTAACCCTCAATACATAGGGGAGAATTAACAATAAGAAGAATTGTATGCTCAAACCTCTCGTGGTGCTAGAATAGTCTGTCATTTAGTCTCAGCAACAATTAGTGAGTATTTCTGAAGTACATAAAGGTATGGAAGGTCATGCAGTTGGTGATACTTACATATTATCACTGTTCGTTTGGATTTATAGGTGACTTTTTAGGGTCCCAGGGATCACAGACCCCCCGCCTGTGCCTTTGCTATGTTGGGATGCTCCCATCAGATTAGGAATTCAAACCAAAAAGGGCTCACTCGTGAAGTTCTGAGCAGTTTATGGAGATGTGGGACCCTTTGTCTGCAGCTGTGCCAAGGCTGGGGTCTGGGCAGGTGCTGTGCAAAGCAGGGACACACGGAGCAGGGCGTTTACTGGAGAGTTTTTCCATTGATTATGAGTCAGATTTGATCCCTGAAATTAGGAAATAATACACTGGATAGGCTTCAGGGATATATTTTGATAAACTGGGAGCCCTGAAGAAAATGAAGCGCTTTTGAAAGTTTTGTGATGTCCGTATGAATCACTCTGACTTGGGAAATAGAGATGTAAAATACCAAGTTATTTATAGCTGGATTTCTTAATATAGCTTTAACATTTTCAGGGGTATATGTTTGATTGAATTAGCTACTCTGTCCTGTCATCTATACCACATCCAGGCATTTCACTACTCTCATTAACCTCCTGATCTTAATAGAAAAAAGAATAATCAACATAAGGAGCACAGCTGTTGATTAATTTTACTAAATAGGATAGAATTATAAAGTACCATATTGCAAGAGCGACGATTCAATGCACAACATTTGAAATCAGTTTAATAGAATATATAACTCATTAACAACTGGATAGATGTATACTGCGGTGTTATTCACTTGGGCAGGTGGTGAGAGGGAGGTGGAATTTACATAACTTTAACAGTACCTGAATGCATTTAATTTCATAGGTCATCCTCCCAAATCAAGTTCAAAATGTTAATAACGGGTTATGCATTTATAATTAATAAAACCTTAGAGCCGGTGCTATAGTTCAAGTGCATTTTCCTCTTATGTAATTAAGAAGTTAAGTGCATTTGGCAGTTGTCACTCAGAGAGCTCTGAAGGTCTCGCTTGTCAAACCCAGGGATAGAAATCTCATTAAGCCAGTTATTTTTTCAGCTAAGGTTTGTTTGCAAAGTAAATGTATATAAGGTGGACAGCCAGCATCACCAACCTTTGTTAGTCCATAAAGCATAGTATATTAAATTAAATGCCAAAACTGAAAGGCCTGTTGAATATAGATGAAACAGACTGATGTTCAGCTTGTACACAGTACCTTTTCTTTGGGATACCCACGGTGTTTGTGCCTGACTGCCCTCCACGCAGAGTAAATCTACAGAAAACCGGAGGATCCTCACCAGGCTCTGGTGCCCGTGGCCAAGGAGAACGGACCGCACGGCCCGAGCTGATCTGCGGTCACAACTCGGGGTCCACCTCCTGCTTCCACCCATGGCCCAGATGCTGTTTGAGTTCATCTGGTTCCCAGGGGGATAATTTAGCTCCACATCACTCCCTTCTGCTTTCCTTTTCAAAGGCATTTTCTTTTACTTCTAGATCACCGGTTCAACTCCAGATAAGGTCAGTTGTCATAGAAATTATTAGCGGTACCAGCAGTTCCATGTCCTACATGAAATGAGTTGGGAGTTTCATTCGCACAAGATACGGCTTTCTAAATGGCACTAATCAGCTGTCTAATTGTCACACAGAGGAGAAAGGCAGAGGACTGATTAGGCGTGGAGACTGAATGCCCCTCTGCCGGCCGGCTGGGCTGGGGGTGGCTGTAGCTCACTGCGTGGCCGTGCTGGCAGGGTAATGAGGGGCAGCGCGCTCGGGATTCTCGGGCTGCCACGACAGCACCTTTCCCTGCCAGGCCTTTTCAGGGGAACTTGTTTTACTCCACCAAGGTCAAAGACAGCATCTTTTACAAACGCCGCCTTCGCTCACAAAGCAGGGACTTGTAGGATTTCCTTCTGAATGATACGTATTTTAACCTTTTCTTCCCCCTAAAACAAAGTTTTGGGTATAAAATAGGATGAGTCATACTGGTGCTAGGCAGAACTGCTACAGCAAGCATATGGGGGTTTATGGTGCTCAGAAATCTGTTCATATTTCCTTTTACTGTCTCAGTGTCTCGTGCTGTGATATACAGGCTCCTGGAGGTACTTGCCGTGGCATAGGGAAGCTGACATTTTGTGCATTTATGTCCCGATAAATGGATCCTCCTGTCAAACAGTGGAGCCTCTCACCTGCAGAAGTACCTTTTGACCAGTATCTTTTCCCCTGAGCTATGGTATAGGTCACGCTGTGCAATATAGTTACTGTTTAACTTTGAAGTAGTATAGCTTTCTCTGACACAGAACTAAATTATTGAAGTTTGCCTGACTGAAGAAGTAAATTTCGGAGCTAATTTGTGATGTGAAAGTCAGGACTAAACACAGAAGAAAAAGAAGCAAAAATTCCTCATATATCCTAACATTTATTGACCAGACTATGGGATGTAGTAAATAGGTTTAAAGAGATCGTGCTTACTTCTTAACTGACGTGTTGCCTCAGAGGAACATTATTATTAAGAACCGTGTCTCTCAGTCACATAAGGTGATCAGTGCATACAGCATACCATAATTTGCTGTTGAAATATCCTATATTTCTGTAACATGTAAGTATTTGCTCTCCTTTCCCTCACTTTCCCCACACCTGAAGCAGAAATGGGACAGAGACAACCCGTTTCTGCGTTCTGCTGTGTGCCTCCCCACCAACAGCACATCACTCCTTGTTCAGCATCCTTCCTGAAGTCACAACCTCATGAAAATTTATTGGAAACAAATGCAGGTACCAGCTACGCGTCAGAAAGGTCTAATGCACCTGCCGTGTAGTTTTCCTCTCTGCCAGTCTGTGGAAGATGAGCACGTACAAGATCCTTTAGCCTTTTAACAACCCTATTCTTAGAATATATTTTCCAAGAAATGCAGAGCAATCTTTGCACGGTTTCAGACTGTATATTTTGTGATTAGTGTTTCGTAAGTGATGTTTTGCTTAATGATCTAACATCTGTTCTAGGAGGTTTGTTTTTGTAACTTCCCCACCTCCTGCTGAACGAATGCCAGAAACTTGTCCCTTTCCTCCAAGTCAATCAAAGCACTAATTGCATCATAATCATGGGAAGCAGCGGTGACTGCTCAAGTGCAGAAGACTCAGCAATCAGCTCATAACACTCTGTTCACTGTTTGGAAAGAGAAAGCTTCCCTCTGCAGAGATGGGAATTTCCTGCAATTCACATTTCTTTAGCTGACTCTCAACTTTTTTTGGTTTGCAGGGAGATGACTGCACCTTTACCTGCATGGCAGGGACCTACGGAACCAATTGCTCCTCAGTCTGTAATTGCAAAAATGACGGCGGGTGTTCCCCCGTGGACGGTCTGTGCTATTGCAAAGAAGGTAAACAAAATTCGAATTTAACAATTGTCTGCTATTTGGCGTCAAGGCTTCTCCGCTTTTAAAGTGGCACAGCTGTGCAGTCAGTAACTCCACTATTTTCTTGTGCCTGTCGGTAATTCAACAGTCTGCCCGAGGATCAAAACTCAACAGGGGCTTGACTGTATGTTTTGTCTCTGCCCTGAGCAGGGGCCAGACTTAACTGTGCTGCAAGAACTAAGTGTGCTGGCAGAGCCACGGCTCCTCTCTAAAGCAAATGCAAAGCAATCCCCGGACTGTTGAGGCTTTTTTCTCTATGACTTTGCCGCCCCATATTTCCAGAGCTCAAATGCCCCTGTTCTCCCCTCCATGCTTGAAGTGACACAACCGAGCGAGGGATCATCGAGGCCTCTTGCCTGTCTTTTCTTTAGCCCCTTGCACTGGGATGTGCCCAGACCTGGTTTTTCTCACCAGACTTGACCCTGACCTGCAGACTGCCTGCTCATTTGGTCCTTGGATTGGTCCATTCCCACAGGTTTTCCTGGTGCTCTGGGCTTCTAGTCCGTCCTGGCTGCCAACCCTATACTTGGAGACTGTGGGTTCTTTGCCCTCGTTGCCTTCCTTAGCTCCCTGTCCTTGCTGTACCCTGCTCTGTGACACCCCAGATATACCCATGCACAGGTATCCTCTGTCCCCTGAGCTGGCATGGGGTCCTTTGTCTGGGGAAACAAGAAGCCTTGCCTGCTCCAGAAGCTGTCTGTAAGACGAACCTTTTTTTCTTCCCACACATTTATCCATAATTCCCTTACGTGCCTGGGAGTGACCATAACCTACTTGCCCAGTAATCACTTGAGAAATCTTGTACCACTCCAGAGCACAACACCTCTTATGCCTCTTCTGTTGCCCGTGTAGCAGTGCCTTCCCCTAGAATACCAACATGAGCTATGCCTGGATGGCATACATAAGCCTTAAACCAGAAGTGAGGCAAATAACGATAAAATCTGGCATTTCAAACATGAATTAATGGATCACTGTAGAACCCCATTTAATGAGGGTGTATAAACCATGAGTTACTGCTCAACTCCATTACATACAGCTGCAGTGTAATGAAAGCCATTGTGCGGCTGGTAGTTAAGATTTGAGCCTTAATGGTTAGAAATGATGGCCTTGGTCTTTTTTTAGGTGCGATAGCTTCTTTATATTAAAGAGCATTCTCAAAAAAATAAAATAAAAAATGAGGGAAGAAACAGGCAGCGTCAAATGGCAAGGCTCTTACATTCTTGCTGCTCAGCAGGTCTCCAGCCTGCCAGGCTTTGCCGCACTCTCTCTTGCTGCCCAAGCAGTTCCCAGAGAGGCATCAGACACCTGAGTTCAGTAACAGCCAACAAGGTGATAGCTGTATCTCCTTTCTGAACGTAGAGATGCTGGTAGATGAAGTTGAGAGGTCATAATTAAAAGGTTTTGACCCCAAGATAGTCTTAATTTACACCAAGATCAGGAGGAACCTGGTCCTAGAATCACAGCTGCAGTTTGCAAGCTGCTTTTCTTGCCTTTTTTTTTGTGAAAGCATCCCAAATGCTGTTTCTCTCGTGCTTCTTTAGGATGGCAAGGAGTGGATTGCTCTATTCCATGTTCAAGTGGCAGTTGGGGTCTTAACTGCAACCAGACGTGCTACTGCACAAACGGAGCAGCCTGCAGGCCGGCTGATGGCTTTTGTCTCTGCTCACCTGGCTGGCAAGGGGACTACTGTGACCAGCCGTGTCCTGTAAGTACAACTGGGATGGTCTTGCATCCCCTTTGAAACCAGAGTCCACATTGCTCTTCTAAACGTACAGTAGTTTTGTATCTCATTTTGTCTGTGGATGTCCGAAGGAAATCATGTGTAAATGACAGATGGGGGTTCTAGCAGTCAAGCAGATGTATTATACTTTGCATTATATTTTAACAGACTTACTGCCGTGTTATCCACATTTTCTTGAACATCATTTTTTAAAGTGATTCCCCGTTTGGTTCTGCATAGAAATGTTAGGCGCTGAGGTTTTTCTATCTTCTCTTTATGTTAATTTAAAAAAATGCGACTCAGCATTAAGAGGAACATGATAGATGATTTTGCACATTTTGGAACAAAAAACTGATTACTGAGAGACTCTTCTATTTATTTTTTTTGAAGGATGGAACATATGGTCTTAATTGCAGCGAACGTTGTGACTGTAACCACGCAGATGGGTGTGATCCTGTCACCGGCTACTGCTGCTGTCTTGCAGGCTGGACAGGTAAAATTAGCAATTACCTTTGTGAACCTTGGGGGGTTTCTTGTTTTAGGGTTTGGGGGGATTGTTTTGCTTTGACATTGCATCAGTTGCAGCCCTGGACTTGTGACTGCAAACTTTTGAATAATAGATTGAGACAAGATCAGCTGAACTTACCCATATTTAAATCACTCACGATGGTGACAATAATTGGCATTCATTAAATTTGTATTCAGATTAGTTGAAGATGGCTCCAAACCTGGAGCCAGATGTTAGCCTTCTGTAAAAAGAATCCTCGGGAGGGATGCAGTTCATCTGGAAATCCTGCGGAGTTTTTCTCCTTGAATAGCCCTTCCCACGGGGGTGCAGTTGTGGAGCAGTGAATCCTGGAACCATCACACTCAGGATGCAGAAAAGTGTTTTCGGAATGCTAAGAGTCATTACAGCTGCTCCAGCGTACAAAACCCAGTTGTCTTTAGGCTTTTCCCATGCTTCTTGTCACACAGAAGGGTAGTTACGGAGAGCAGATTAATGCTGGTTTGACACAGAGTTCTCGTGATTACACGGAGGCAGAGAGGAACATTCAGTGATGTCAGAGAGTCCAGGCTGGAGATCTCGGTACAATCAGACCTGCACTTGACTCCATACTGATCTGTCTCTTCGCCAGCTTTTGACAGCCTGCATCACAGCAGCAGGGAGCACGCTATTGACACAACCAGTATTTCACACTTAGCTGCCTAAAATACTGGTTAATCTTCCTCAGCTCTCTGTAGAGGCCCTGGAGGGAAATAAACTTCTATTTTTGCCCATAACTGCAGAACAACCAGTAGCACTGACAATCAAAATGCATTTGTATGAACTCATTTGGGAACTGTAATTGTTTTTCAAACAAGCACAAGTTGGAAGAATGTATGGAGCAAAGCAGGCTGATCGGGCAGCCAACATTTGGGATGCTGTCGCCTTACCCCTCCAGTTGTGCTTTAAACCCAAGCCTGCCATCCACATCTCATGGAGAGAGCATCACCACAGCCACTCAGCTCCTAGAAGCATGAAGAGAAAGCAATGAAATGATACCTAGAATGTACAGTGGAAACGATCTTTTTAGAATGTAATAAAATGCAAAAATGGGAAGTTCTGCGCGCTGCTTGCAACAAAGCTACTTTTCAAAGATACTGGGCTTGTGTCCCTGAAAAGAGCATTTTTCCCACAAGAAAATCCATTCTACGAACTCACTAATATAACTTCTTCACTCGCTGGACTGCATTCTTCTTTCTTTGAGCCTCTTTACCATCAATATATCCATCTATCAGCCTTTAAACCTCTACTGTGCATTATAGATGATGATCAAAGAAACGGGTGGTAGGCTTTCCTGTAGTTGGGAGTTTCTTCAAGGGAGTAAATGGGTCTTAAAAGTACAGTAAATTGAAGTGGTATATTTATACACACTTACTTTAAAAGTTTATTACATGTGTGGAGATAGCATTCCAGAGGAAACTGCAGAAAATCTACTTTGCAGACAATGCAGGCTACAGGTGTGGCTTTTTCTCAAAATAATTTGCAGGAAATACTCCATACTTACTGCCATGCACATCTGTAAATGTACCTCCAATGCAGGTACAAATTACTCCAAGTAAAGGTAAGAAGAATTCCTGCGCTATCCTTCTTTTTAATTTCCGTGTTGGGCAGGATAAATGTATATTAACTTGAAAAGTAAGCACTTCATCCTTCAGTGTGTCCCTGCAGTTCTGGAGCTGCCTTCTGCAGGGAGGAAGATGTCTCCGTTAGTCCTGGAGCCCAGGTTGGAGTTGAGATGCTGACAGGGCCGTGTGAGGTGTGCCCGTGATAGGCAGGCAGAGCCAACATCTGTTTTGTCAATTCTGCTTCCCATGTTTTTTCCACTTGGTTTAGCAGCAGACACAAGGATAAATTCTGCTCATGCAAGTTTGAAAGTATATAATTTAAGAAACTCTCCAGCTAGATAATTATATTTTCATATTAAGGAGTATGGCAGCGGTGAAAGATTAATCTTATCTGTAGTTGTTGTGAACTGGGCCATGATGTGTATTGCAGTGCATTTTATAAATACGACGTGATAAATAATTCAGGCTTAAATTCTTGATTTCTGAATTTGCTACTAATTAGGCATGGCCTTAAAAAGATCAGAAAAGTTCAGGATCATGGAACATCTGAAGGTTTTCCTGCCCACTCACACCAGACAGAGAATTCACATGGCTTTCTGATCCTAATAGCCACAAAACTTCATCTGAAACAGCATATTCTGTATGTTCGTCCCACACATGGGACTCCTTCTTGATGTCAATGTTCTATGTAAAGATCAAGGGGAAGATTGAAGCCAATTTCTTTCAAGTAGTTTTCAAGTTGATACCAATATAAACTTTCAGAGACCGATAGATGGTAGGAGCATGGAGGAAGATTGGGAAAAGAAGGAAAAGACATGTAAAGAGTAGCATACAATGGAAGTTAAGAGCACTCTGCCATCCTTTAATTATGTTACAACTGCCACCCATCAAGTTTTATTCAGGACGATGCTTTTCCTTGTGTACCAGCTGGGGGAAGGGAATCTTCAGGAGCAGAGTGTACCAGGCAGAGGGGAAGATGATGAAGAGATTCCCGCACATCAGCCAGGAGATCACAAAGCTGTGCAGACCAGCTGTATGCATAATTAAGCACACTGGCAACAAGCTGCTTAAGAGATGTGCATATGCAGTTTCGATTAAGTTCAGTGGGGAATTGCACGTGTGAGGCCAAAGGCAGAAGTTCGATGAGATCTAAAGATGATTGCACCCGGTCGTTAGTGCTGAAAATTACCCAGCCAGGTACCCGGGCACGTTGTATCACCAGTGGCTTTGTAGATAGCATGACAAGCATAATATTGCTTCATGAAAGACCAAAACCACATTGGCAAAAGGCTCTCATGTGATACAAACCAAGTGAAACTTGTTTCAAATGTTGGCCAAAATCAGATCTGTGAGCTGCTGGTGCAGCGCAGGGCTGAATTTTCCTCCACGTGAGGGAAATGTCAGATGCAATAACAAGAAGGGCTTGGCCTGACGCTGGATGGAGTTCTCCAGCTTGCAGTAGAGCTGTGTATGCGTAACCTGACATAGAAATAGCAGCCCTGAAACCCAAAGAAGACGTGTTCATAGTGTTGCCAGGTTAAAAAGGAAATGTGTCACCCCAGCAGGATCAGGACTTGACTCATTTGACTGATTGTTGTCTAAAGATTAATAAGGGTGTCTCTTACTCCAGATCTGCCACGTGTTTTAGACACATAGAGCCTCTGTGCTTCAGCTCAGGGCCTGTGTGTGCACACAGAGACCTTTAAGCTCACAACATACTAGTGGAAGAGGTGTTATCTTGTCTGTATTTCGGTTAAAATGAAAATGCTTGAAAATGGAGTGCTTTGGTGCTAATTGCATTTGGTGAATTAGGGATCTTGCACACACCGAATCCTTGGAGAGAGTGGAAGCGCAGAAAAACTGCATTGGTGGAGCATTTCCTGGAAGTCCTTTGCGAGCAAACAGGTCCTAGAGAGCCAGGAGTCAATCTCATCTCACCCGCATGCAGCCTCCCTTCCTGGATGCTCAATGACACCAATAAAATCCTAAGTTTCAGTTAGGTTCCTCCTAATAAATAACTAGAAACCAGACAGAAAAGGACAAGCTGCCCTGGTAGCCTCGCTGGGTGGGGAGAACATGGGGAGGCCAGTTCCTCGCTTAGGTGTAATGCTTGTGCCACAGCCCCTGCTAAGCCTTTCAGGTTTGGGAAACTGAACTGCACACCCCATCAGCGTGGTCCTCTCTCCTCAAGGTGGCTGCTGGCGGCGTGTTGCCTACCAGAAGTGGCTTCCTCATGGGCACCAGCTCGTGATTACTGCACAGCCTTTAGCTGGTTGACTCAGTACAAGCCTCGGTAATTAAATTGCCCGCAGCTGCTGGCCTGGCCTCTCATTTCTGGAGGTGCTCCCTGCGTGCGTGGCCTGAGGCAGGTTAGCAGGGCTCTCCGGGGAGCCAGGCGCAGCCATCGTTCATCCTGTCTCCAAGGCCCGAGTCCATCCGTTTTCACAGTCAGACATCCCGCTCGCTACGAGATTACAGAAAGGAAAGCCACGGGCCTGGCTGATCCTCACAGCAAGCTCATTTCCTCCCTGTAACGAGTCAATGCGCTTCAAGTTAATTGTGGCAGTGTGTATTTTGTTAACCTTTCCAATATTACAGTGGGATTAAATAGGAAGCGATCTGCAGGGGGATATATTCCATTTCTGTAAATGTTAAGGTTGGTTAAAATCCTGTTTATCTGAATTCCTTTAATCTGAAATGCTGTCTTATCTGACCCTTGCTTCTGTCTTTCCTTTTTTTTATATTTTTTTTGTATCACACTGGTTTTTACAGAAGGCTGCAGTCGCGATGCTATCTCAATTATCCACTGAACTTGTCTGCTCTGTAGCTTTTCTGAGTAGCTGAAGTGTAGTCAGTACATTTGAGCATCCCAAAAATGTGGGGGGAAAATAGACGTGTCCATCCCAGAGGTAATTTTAAAAGAACTCCTCGTAGATTTTCCATAATTACTGAGGATGGCAAACACAGGTATGAAGATGAGACATGGTGGTAAGGAAGAAATATCTTGTTATTGCGTCGGTACTTTGCACCTTCGGGCTTCATTCATGGCTCATAAGAGAGCAGCCTCCCTCTTTGCTGTTACATACGGGAAATCAAAATAGATATTTCACTGTCCTTTACAACCTCAATAATTTTCACACGTTGCCAGCAACATAAACCCTGGGTGTCTCTTATCATGCCCAGAAATACTGTCCAGTGCTTGTGGTAGTCTCCAGTTGTAGGGATTTCCACCGGTGATTGTGCAAGCGGGTTAATGGGGTCGGGCATCCTCGGCCGGGCACAGATAAGGTGAGCTTTGAGGAATGAGACTTGGCGTTTGTGAGAATTTGCAGGCTGCGAGTGACATCTGCACTGTCACTCAAACACAGAACCCTGTTTTTTCCCTCCTGTGGACACATTAATTCAGTAAAACTGATAAGCCTGTTCCTCGAGGGAAGGCCTTTTTGAATTTTAAAGAAACAGTGACCACTTTGACGGTGAGCTCTAAGGTATTTTTAACTTCAGTTTTCCCGACTTCTTTGCAAGAAGGTGGTATATCTTTGAAGAAAGAAAAAAACCCACCTTTCCATCAAATGCATTTTCTTTGCGTTAATAGGACTTCTTTTCCAATGCAGCAGTATCCAATTTATAATTCAGAGGCAGATCCTGTCCTCAGCTGTACTAGGCTGAAGCCAAAATAATTCTACTGTCATTAAGAGATCAACACCAAGAGCATACTATTATAATTGGTAGCTGACTTTTCCACCCATCTTCAAAACCAGAAGAAGTCTGGGGCTTGTTTTATACACCTACAGGTTTTTACAGTATTTTAGAATTCAGAATGTCGTGGGATGGCTTTTTTTTTTTTTGGTTTTCCTTATATGTCAGACTATTTCGTACCCTCGTGGTTTCTAATACAAAGCCAAAAATATCAGAATGGAGCAATAGTAAGTTCCTATTAAACATGCATTTTCTAGATGTCTAATCCTATTATCTAAACCATATTTTGCACTTATCACTTTTGGCAGTCTTATCCCACATTTTTAAATTAATAATTTATTTCTGTGATTATTCTGTATCCTTACATTAGCTTTAAACAGACAGAAAAACTAGAAATCTTTCGAGTCAATCTAAAATGGTGCGTTTTAGCCTCTCTTCTGGCCTCTGCCTTTCAAACGTGAACATCTTTTCCATATGAAAAGGTATGCTTACTCTCTGGCTTCGACAAGTGCCCTTTAGTCTGTGAATGTAGCATAAGCTTATTAGAAATTAGCTTTAATTTTTCATTGACTTAATTTCAACTGAGTTGATAAGATTTTAATGTCAGGCTGTGCTTAAAAATTCTCTCTTTGACAAGAACCTTTAAGTATGGTTCCTGCTGATAGAGGGCTAATTTTCAAAAATATGAATTATGAAGTTCTATCAAAGACTTCATTGATGTCCTGACATTAATTATGTCTGTGCATTCCTTGGCAGATATCCAGGGGGCTCCAGATTTTCATCTGAGGTTTAGTTGTGTTTGTCCTGCGCCAGATTTAGTATATATTTCACCTTTTGTGAAATCAGTTGGATTTTTGCCACTTAGTCAGTGGGAGTTGGATCAGACCCTTAGACTATAATTAGAACCTGCAGTAAGCCTAGCGCTAAACTTAAGAGTGCATGCAAATGATTGCAGTATTGGTCTTGTAAACACAGAAGAGAGACAAGTTCATTTATCTTTGGATTTCTTTTTGGTTTTATTTTCACTTATTAAAGGACAGCTTTTAAATCTATGTGAAAAGACCTAGGCACCCCGGTTTACACTTATTTAATGGCTTCTAAAAAATGAAACTGGATGCTAGAGATATTTAACCCTTTTGCCTTTTGCTATGGAGGCATTCTATATATAAGCTTGGCTGTGTCTACAGTACGTTCACCTACAAATAAATGTGGGCGAGATGCGGTGCAAAATTATTTGTGAACATTTCAGCAGACTCAACACTGGCTGCTGGCACGCTGTGTGGGAAAGAAGAAAAAGGAAAGATCGTTCAGCAAACAGCCAGCAAGCTCAGCTGTTATATATCTGTGTTATTGCTCTAAGCGTTTGCGGTGATAAACGTTGTAAATACCTTCCTTCCCATCCTACACCAAGGAGAAAAGGTTGAATTTCACTCAGTGTTACTGAACACGAAAGGCTTGTGCACGTTGGGTTGTAAAACAGCTCTTGCTAAGCCCCGTTCTTAGCTTGTGGCTTTGCTTGGGGGCTTGAACGCCAGAGCCAGGACAGCAAAAGAGAAATTCATTTTTTCCCATTCACAAGATCCTGGATCCTCCCCCCCGTTCACCTGCTGACGGTCTGCTTGGATCTTTCCCGGGTTTCTCTTCCTTCTTGGTCTGAAACCATGGCCAGAGCTTGAGAGGCAGCAGGAAGGATGCGTCCTGCGGGGGAAGGAGGGCTGCACGGGGCTTGACTCCTTTTAGTATCATTTTCTTCGAGATCTGCCCTTTCTGGTAGAGGCAACTTTTCTTCCTGCTGCACCGCACCCGGGAGAGTATCCTGGAGCAAAGGGAGCCAGATGATCCTTAATTTTAGCAAACATTTTGACTTACTCAGTTTCTTGTGAGGTAGGTCTCTTGCCTCAAAAGCTTTTATTGCACAAATTCCCCAAGTTGGATGATTCATATCTGGAGTTTTCTCTAGATAATTAAAAATAGGGGTACGATTAGTGCTCCACAGGGGTGCATTAGCCTGTAAGTATATTACTTTCAGAAAAACACTTACATTAATGGCTGCATAAATCGCACATGCAATGATGAGAGAGGAGACAGTTTAGAATATTTCAGTGGCTGCAGGGAAAGGCTTGTTCTTCATTATTTAGGGCCTTACCATTTAGACTGGTGGTTTGTTGCCCACGAGAGTCTCCCCTCCGAAGCCCACCGGTGAGCAGTGCTCAGCAAGGTAGGCAAGGGCTCCACTGCTTCTGCTGGAAACAAAATTCAGAAGCATTCTGAGAACACCACAAAAGTTCATAGCTAATGTGAGTGTGGCTGCTGTTTTCTCTGTCGAATAGTTTCACTATATAAAAACAAAAATAGCTTATTTGCAGAGTGGATGAGCAGCCATCAATTCTTAATGTTTCCATTTAATTTTATGAGCGATCCCTTTATGTTTTCTTCTATCGGCTGCCCTCCCCAAGCAGATTTTCTCGTTCTTCAGCATCCTTAAACGCTGAGCTGTCATGAATTGTGCTGTGGTGTTTCGGGCTGGATCTGAGTCAAATAATACAGGGTTTGCCTCAGGTAGGAATAAATATGAAGATGCCAGAAGTGATAGAAAGGCATCAGGTGTTCTTGATGAACTCTAGTTTGTACGCTGTCCTAACACCTTCGGAACAGCTGATCCAGAGCTAATCGGACACTTGTTTCTTATGTTCGTATTGGACTTTCTTTTACCTTTTATAGGCTGAAGCAGTAAAATATCCGCTACTTAGGAAAGCATGCTGATCTAGATTCAAATACAAAGCTGATTTAAATAGAATTTATAGGGAAAACATAAGCGGAACAGCAACATGAGTACTGAGGAAAGAGAATAAGGTTGAAGAAAACATGAACATACGATTATAGAAATCATTATTGGAAAGCAATGTATAAATAAGGGGGCCAAGACAAGGCTTCCAGTGGACTCTGACCCTGACCCTGGCTGGACAACCCCAGGCCAGGGCTGGTGGCTTGGTGGGAGATGTGCTACAGCTGCCAAAGGGGTCACTGCAGGTGGGACACTCCTGCATGATGGAGACCAGAGGGATGGTATCGCACTCAGGAGCAGTCCGTTCTAGACATCACATTCAGTGATGCATTCCCATACCTCTTTTCAGTACAACCAAGTACTTGCTGGCCCACTTTCTGCAATTACTTATCTAAAATAGCCTTGCAGCTGTAATCATCAGGCTATTTTCTGCTATTGAAGCGGTATTGCTGCTGTTGTGGTTTTGCCACTACGTACCGTGTCAACAGGTAGACAAACCACCGTTAAGAATTAGAGACAAAAGCTCCCAGGCATTCCAGATCAAAGCCAAGCGTGACTCACCAAACTTCAGGCCTCCACTGTATTGCCTGCATAAATCCAGTCCCTATTTATGCATAAAAAGCAGTTCTTTCCAAAGCTATTCAAATGCCAGAAATAAGAGATTATTATGACTTCATGTCATGTTGAAAGACAGGTGGAGGAGAGCACAGTGTTTGTGTTGGATTCAAATGTCTGCTGAAATCATTCCTGTCATTGCTAATTGATGTTGCATCTGTCTTTGGATTGTGACTATTGGGAAAAAAAAAAAAAAAAGCTGAAGATCTTATTCAGAGATATAATTACAGTTGTACACTGGTAGATACAAAATTAAAGTACATGGGGGGAAGGGAGCTACATCCTACAATTTATCAAAATCCTCCATCCCTAAAAGATAATTAGATGCTGGGCAGCATGCAGGCCCTGCTGTGGAGGCTACTGTCAGGGGGATAGCACTGGTCAAAAATAGGCCACTGGTTCTCATTTATTCCATCCATTTTTGCTTTTCTATTGCATTTGGAGTATTAGTTTCCAACTGTCTAGAGACAAGGCAGAAAAACAATGTCAGGCTTTAATAAGAGCTAGAGATGTAATCCCCAAGCACGAGTGCTATTGCACAAGTAAGCTGGAAAGGGAAAAAAGGGAATTCTACTTATGTCTGCCTTTCAGGAATTTCACCCTCCAAAGTCCTTCAGTGTGGTACAGTTACAGGCAGCACTAAATCTGCATTACTTTGACAAACTTTCATTGGAGCCATTGAAGATTATTAGTGGAAGCAGTATATGAAGTAGCTCTTACGTCCCAGTTGTATGGCTTGGGTGGGTTTTTTTACTTTTTATTTCTCCTTGTTCCTTTCCATGATGGCTGTGTGCATGTTGGCTGGTCTTGCGCAGCCCGATCTGTAAATCTTAATACAAAGAAACAACTTCATCTGGTAAAAATTTATGCTGCTCCAGGTAAACTGGACACAAGCTTATCAAAGAATCATAGAATGGTCAGAGTTGGAAGGGACCTTAAAGATCATTGAGTTCCAACCCCCCTGCCCTGGGCAGGGACACCTCCCACCACACCAGGTTGCTCCAAGCCCCATCCAGCCTGGCCTTGAACCCCTCCAGGGATGGGGCAGCCACAGCTTCTCTGGGCAACCTCTTCCAGTGCCTCACCACCCTCACAGCAAAGAAGTTCTTCCTGATATCTAATCTAAATCTCATTTCTTTCAGTTTAAAACTCTTACCCCTCTTCCTATCAACCCCTTCAGTGGTAAAATGTCACTCCCCATCTCTCCTGTAGGTGCCCTTTAGGTGCTGGAAGGCTTATATCGAATCGTATCATACCATAATCCTATCCTATCATATCATCTATCATACACTATAAGCTTATATCATATCAAGTCACCAGAGACACACTTCTCTAGGCTCTATGCAGCAGAACTGGGCTAGAATATATGATATGTATTATTACCTTACAACATATGTGACTTGATGAGTTTCTGTCAGCCAGAGCTCTTGCCAGACGTTGCTTCTTCCTCTACCTCTATCCTTGTCGCTTTCCTTCATCAGGATACACTCTTCAGCTCTGCATGGGAAGATCCCTGCACAACCCGACTGCTTCACCCTGGGCCAGTCTGTGGTCAAGATAGAGCAGACATCCGCGATGGCCCAGGCAGCAGGTGCTTTACCACTTGGTAGTAAACTATTCTGGAAGGGCCCTTAAGGAGAAGGAGATCCCTGTGTAGGCGTCCCTTAAAAGAGCACAGTCATGATTCTCTGGTGGATTAAGTTCTTTCCAGGTTGTGTTTTTCACAGCAGACACAACAACAATTCAGGCACTTAGTAGTATTTTCCCTACCCACTGCGTGCAAAGCGAGACAGAGTGGGAAGGGGAAGTGCAGACACTCCTGGGGCAGTCAACGAAATTCCACGTACAGCGAAATTCCAAAGGAACGGCAGTGAAAATCCTACTGCAGAGCAGAGAGTGTTTGCAGAAATCCAGTACCCCAAATCCACTCCAGGACAAGGAGGTTTTGTGGCTGAGTTTCACATTTGGAATGAAAAGCCACAGCAGACTCTGCTCTTACCTTGGCTCGGTCTTACTGCACGAGAACACAAGTGCCCTGTGCCCACGTACAGTGGATAACTATAATTTTATGAAAGTTATGTGAATTTCATTTACAGTTCACCCCCAGAACATTGTTTAAGGAGGTCTTGGAAGTGTAATTTCATACTAGTTTCTGCAATTGTGAACCACAGCCTCAGGCAGTAAGATAATTTCCTGGTATCTAGGCAATAGAGTTTATGTATAGAACTGCTTCCTGCAGCTTCAAGGACTCATTCTTCTGATAGTTGTCTTTCTAATTTCTCCATCGTGCTTGTGATACAAGGAATTTGTTCATAAATTAGGAATCTGCAGTTGGAACGTGAGATAATACAGAGATGTGACGACTTCAGCATTTTTTATGTTTCTGGAAATGGAAAACGAATTGCTTATCAGAAATGTTCATCAGCAAGTTCCTAAGTAAACATTAAAGTTTTACGTTAAAGGAGCTTGCTGGTTCACTGACTCTGGTTGTAAAGTAGCTGGGAGGGATGCACTCCCCCTCCATACGCTGTCAAATTAGGGAATTGCAAAATGAAGGTGCTTTTTCTAGCACAATTCCATAAGACATGCCTGTCCAGATGCAATTTTAACTCCTCATTTACATTTGCAATTCAATGCGTGCAAGAGCCTCCAAAAATGAAGTCTTCCATGAGAATTAACTTAGAGTAATATAAAGTAATAAACATTGATTGCGGCACCTTCTCGGTTGTCTTCTAAAAAACTAGAAATAAATAACTGCTGTAATGGGTATCAGTGTCTTCTAGAAGGTTTCTTTTCCCCCCCTTTACATTTTGTTACAACAATCGGCTTCACAATGACTCATTGCCTTCGTTAGGAGCGGGAAGACATCCCTCATTATTCATTACTAAAGGAAGGACTTTGCTGCTGCAAAGAACGGCCATGGCATTCTAATGCAGCTACCTTTCAAGAGACAGGAGTCAATGTCATTCGTCCCCAAATTTTGCCAAAAGAGACAAGAAATAATGCTGTTTAATTGCGTTTATAAATAGCCCATTCACAATGAGAGAATTGTATTTTTAATACCGCCGTCAGGAGGAAAAGAGACACATTTTTCTGCATTTGTGTCTGAATTTCATTTCTGGGAGCTCGTGCTGAGACTCTCAAAACTGTAAATGATCATATATATTTATGTATAAATATGAAATGTATTTATTTATTTACGAGTCATTGTGTGACTTTAATTACAGACTCCTGTAGATGTATTACATAAATGCAAACACAAAGCACTTACTGTTCAAGTAATCCAAGGATATATTTGATTTCAAAGTGAGTAGGGAAAATTATATTAAAGTAATTGGGTTTTCTTGATTTTACTAATATAAATGTTCCTTGTCCCTTTTTGCATTCCCTTTTTTTTTCAGATTTATTTACTTAGATGTTAAGGGATCGAGCTTGTATTATGCTTTTACTGTATTTTAATGTTGTTTTTATTAAGCTCCACTGCATGGACCGTGCCTCTTTATAAATAAAGCTATGATCATGTATTACTAGAAACCCCATTTCAAACTGTACTTCTGCCAGACTCGGTTAAGATTTTCTAGGAAGGGACATTATAATTGTGTGATTAATCTTCAGAAAAGGGAAATTTTGGCTCTGCAGTATTTCTTACTGTATTAACTTCAGAGATTTATAAAACCGACTTGAAACTGCACTGTAAGTGTGTTTATAATGACTTTTAGCTGATTTAATAATCCTCCAAGTTTGGTGACTGTACAGATCACAGCCTCGCAAATACAGTCCATTACCTGTAGCATCCAGATGAAGTTATCAGAGGTGGAGGAAATTACTTGGGATTGTATTTCCCCTTAGCGAGGCATTAATCCAGCTGCCGGCTGAGGCTGGGGCTCTCGGAGCCCTCGTCTGCATTTATCCCATTATGCAGCGGGGACATGTGCATGGACGATAAAGAGCATCTTCATGTTCAAAGTCTGGCTGGGGCGTGTGGATACCATCAAATCTTGGTGGCGCAGTTGTAAGGCACCCGGTGTGACAATGTTGTTAGGAAAATTTTCAAGCCAGTCTGTGATTCCTTTTTTTTTCTCTTGCTATCGGTGCCTCCAGTGTGCTGCTGCTAATGCCGCTCCCCGCAGCTGGCAGCGCTTAATGTCTCCCCTAGTTCATGATCCTGCAAACCTTTTTCAATCCAAGGAGCCCTTGATCATGCAAATAGCCCCGCTAATTGCAGGTATCGGTACCGTCTTATCCCAGTGGAGTTAAGAGCCTCTCGGACAAGTAATGATGTGCGTGATCAAATCCTTAGATTGTGACAAGCCGTGGCACAAGGTTGTTTTTAAAAGTCACCGGTTAAAAGAAAACCAGCTGAAACAATGCCAGAAGCCTCATGTTAAGCTTTCTGGCCGTGCGCTTCGCTCACTGTTTCCAAGCTTTGCTTTTCACAATAATAAATATCAAACAACAACCCTGGGAATCACTGGGAGCTGGATTGGCAGGTCTCGGTTTCCATTTAACATGCAAATGATCAGCCTGTGCCCACATATGGCCACTTGCTAGATCAGAACTTGGTTCATTAACAAAAAACTCAGGGAGCTCAGGGTGTGTGGGGTCTGTGCATAATAACCCAGAGCACAGGGGTTCAGCCCGGGAAGTGAACAGTACACAGCAGAGAACTGAATTTACATGTGTTCAGGAATCCAAATGCTGGACCTGTTTTTGCAGAACCCTGAGTTTTCTTAAGTTTTTTTTTTTTTTTTTCCAATTCACAACAGTTGAGTAATCAGGCTTCAATCAGCTGCATACTTCCAGCCCAGTTATTTGAGATATTTTGTGACTTTAAAGCAATTCCTGACCTTCATCTCCTGGATGACATGCAGAGTTTCTTTAATAGTGCTAAAGACTGAGCAGGAGCCCACTAACACCTACAGAATTCACCTCTTTGGCATTTTCTTAATTTTCACTTTATTAAGCAGATAAAAGGAGAGCTATTTCCTCTGCTGGCTCCCTTGTTTACTGTGAGGTATCAGTCCAGCCAAACACTTCTTTGATCCATGGGCTTTGAGTAAGATGTGTGAAACCTAATGTGTGTCTTCCCGTCTCTAGGCATCCACTGTGACAACATATGCACCCAGGGCCGCTGGGGACCCAACTGTTCCATCTCCTGCAACTGTGAGAACGGGGGATCCTGCTCCCCAGAGGATGGCACCTGTGACTGTGCACCAGGATACAGAGGACCCTTGTGCCAGAGAAGTAAGATTTTCCATAGGTGTGGTGGCAGAAGCTAAAAATGCTCATTTATGGCACCAGACAGAGCCATGGGTTTCTGAACTGCTTCGACTCATGACTTCCTAAGGGCAAAAGGCAGCCTGAAAAATGCTTCTTGAACAAGAAGTCAAGACTCTACTGCACCGAGTCGTGCTTTGTGTTTCTTCTTCTGGCCTTCCACAGCAACTGGAGGTCACAGGTGACCTGAAAGCAGAAGCAACACCTCTACATACAAAACTTGGCAGGATGTGGGCAAAAGTGGATTTAGAGTTAAGTAGTTGTAAACTGTAGGATACCTATTAAACAGTCAGCAATGACACATCCCATAATGGCAGGTGTATGAGCATTGGCTATCAAAATAACAAGGTGATGTTTTCTTATATGCCAGAAAAAGAAACACAGCAGCCTGAAATCACTCCTGTCTGATGCTCCGCTGTTACATATTAAAATGTGCCAAGGGGATAAAAATCCTCTCGTTTGCTTTATGGGGAAGCTGCATTTGCCCCTTGGGGACCCCATTCACTGATCCCAACCACAGGCAACCTTCTCCCTGTGTAAACAAGAAATGGATTTCTCTGTCTTCTCTGCAGCAGCTCTTGTTCTTCCTGTAAGACATTCTGCATTCCCAGTTCATCTATCCCCTTTGATTTCACCAGTTACACTTGACACTAGAACACACTCATCTCTAAAAATAATTTGTAGCTGACAGTTTTTATTTAAAGCCATTATAACGATGACCTCTAGCACTGCTGTAGTTAATGGCCTATAAGCATTTCCATTATAAACCCCAATTTCCAGGTGCTTCAGCATATCTATATAGCTGTAAAACCTCTCTCCAAGGCTAAAATGTGGTGCTCAGAGCTTCAGGGAATTGGGGAAGAAATTGTTTTACAAGTTTGAAACCCTAAGAGTGCGAAACTTCCAGAAGTTAATAGTTTCTGACCTTTCTGAGACACACAAAAAAGCCCTCCTTAGTTTCATCAGCTGATGGCAAACCTTGTCCCCAGATCGCAACACCAGCCATCAGGCTGCTCCCTGAGGATGTTTGCTGAGGACCTAATCGGGAGAAACGTTCCTCCTCTCTGAGGGGGCAGCAGAGGGATTCCGTGGATGTTTCTGCTGTTGTCTCATGCTGCTGAAACACCTCTCCTGAATTATGGCCAGGGAATTGTGGAGGCTCACACCTCTTCCGTGAGATTCAGGCTCTAGTCTCCCTTGCGAAGAGCACACCTCTGTAGCTGAAGGTAGCTTTAGCCTGCTGAGCTTGCTCTCAGAATAGTTCCTGTTTTTCGCTTGGAAATTAATTTAGAAGCAGAATTTAGCCTGCAAAGGGCAGTAGTGAAGATGCTACTCAGCCAGCTGGTTCTGTCTGTGTAATCAGGATTACATGAGACACCAGGGTAGTTTACTGCTCTCAGGCCTGCAGAACTGTCTCCAGGAATGATCCAGGTTGTTTTATAGCTAATGCATCATCAACAAACCTGTCAGCTAAGTTTCAGCTGGAAATCTGCAGTACTGTAAGAACATGACAACCTCTGTGAATGTAAGAACCAAGAGAAAAATTCTCATTCGGTGGAAAAATAGAATGGACATGATATAGTAACCAGTGAGCCAGAACTATGGAACAGAGAATTGCAGGAGTAAAAATAAAAACATATAAAGTCATTTTTACAGTTGCTTACTGCAATTTAACTTTTCTTTGTGCTTATCTATGGCAGTGAATGTTTGGACAGTGGATGGTTTTTCATTCTACGTGTGCTTAGAAGCAACAGTACACATTTTGTAAGAGATACCAAGCCATAATCTTGGCACTATACCTTATGTACAAATTCTATAATAATTCCGATCCAGGTTTCAAGCAAATGAGGCACACAGTTTCTGACAAGTTTACTCAGCTATCCAATGTGATTACTGATGCAAATTAGGTGATTTTGTATGCTGTTGCCATAATTACCTTTTTTAGATTCTGTTCGTCAGTGATGGATGCTGTTCCTGCAATGGCATGTATAAACTGGCTGTCCTGATTGAACAGGAGTATTGCACCCAATATGTTTCGAGATCAGCTTTTGAAATAGTTCTTTAGATATAAAATATTGAGAGTTTCCTAATACATCTGATTTCTTAACTTAATTTTCAAAGGAAATAGCATTCCAAGTTTCTGTTGTCTGTAGGTGTGTGCGAGTGTTCCTCTCCTAGCTATCTTAAAAGCTTTGGAATATGTGTTATTAACCATATCTGCCAGGGGGCTGCAAGGTCTTGAACATCTTAAATTCCCATGTTTTGTAAAAGAGTTTAGCTGGAACAGGCTGGAGAGACTCAAATTAGTGTCTGGAGAGAGAGAGGCTGCTGGGAGGGCTCTCCTGTATTATTAAACAGCCAAGGACTTACATGAGGTGGGATGGTGGGAGTGTTTGAACCACAGGAGCAGTTTTCCTCAGAGCTCACGCTTTATTAGGCAAGAAATAATGCAACAGGCTTCATCATTTCAGCTGTTCACAAACTTGCGGTTTTATAAATTAAGAAATATAGGGTTGGGATTAAGACCGGGAGAGAATTCACAAGCTTCTCAGCAAATGAGAAATCTTCTGAAAACCTGGAACAGCTTATTTTCTTTTGTCTCCAGTCTGTCCCCCTGGCTTTTACGGACACCACTGCAGCCAGCCGTGCCCTCAGTGCGTGCACAGCAGCGGCCCTTGTCACCACGTGTCGGGACACTGCGATTGCCTGCCTGGATTCTTCGGCGCTCTCTGCAACCAAGGTACTGAGCCCCCAGAGAACACCTCCTGTCCTGCTTTTCTGTGTCTGTGCCTTTGCAGCAGGACATCGCAAGGTTCCTGCCTTTTTACCTTGTTTCAGCCCTTTGGATCACAAGAAATGCTTTACTTCAGAGGGAAACGGCAAATAGGTACTTAGTCACCCTTTTGTCAATATGATGTGCTTCTGCTTTCATAAATAAACCGGGTCTGCTGGTCTCTATTGAAATGAATATGGAATGAGACACCTGCTGTAAATGTATCAGCCATCCAATGCTTTCATTTTCCTTTCTGCTCAGGCTCCCGTACCCTAAATATGGATGGTACCTTCATTTCCTACCTGGAATTTCCTTTTCCAGGTGCCTACCTTTTTCAGAAGGAGGTGTAGATACTAGTTAAGGTCAAGCTCAGGTACCCAAACCCAAGCGCCCAGTTAAGGAATGGAACCCTATTTACACTGTCTAGGACCTGACTGGGAGTAGCTAAAATCATGCACACCAAAATGCAAGTGCAGGAGATAGAAAAATTTACAGTGAGGGAGGGCGAGTTCATTTTCACCTGTGGGGAGCAGCTTCAACTCCCCCTAATGTCCATCACCTTTCAGTACCTTTGAAATGTGGTCCGCTTTTAACCAGAGGTTTCGTTTTCAGTTTTATCCGAAAAATGCCCACAAAATCCTGACAGTGCTCTGCAGAGGCTCCGTGACTGCACACTGCCGTGGGTATTTCCTATGTACAGATTTAAAAGAGATTATTCCTAATGGCTGCTGCCCTTGTGAAGTCACCAGCCCGGTAAAAATTGAGCTGACACTTTTTAATGACCTGCTTTTCAGTAAGTCAGAAATTGCAGACAGCGTTTATGCGAAATCATTAACCATAGATTAAGTATAAGCATGTTTTCTTTTTTTCCTGTGCCGTATAGTCAACTAAACATTACACCAATTAATTTATTAAAATGAACATATTTCAGTGAATTTGTCCACTTTATGCGAAAAGTTAGCCAGATTTCAAAGCATAAGCAGGGCTAATTATCCTCTTAAGAAAACTATTTTTTTTTTGCTCAGATGTTCAGCACTTCTGGTTTTACTTTGAAATGTTGATCTATCCAGCAAATTAATTTTAAAATATTCATGTCCTAATTAAAATCAATTTGTGTTGCAGTTTGTCATAATGAGTTAGCATGTAACTTTATTTTGTCGAAAGAAAAATGCTAATTAATGTTTTCCATTAGAAAAAAAGAAAAAAAGTGAAATGAAGATTTCACTTTTTGAATTTTCATCTCCTTGTGCCGTCTCTTTTCTGGCGGCGGGAACGTTCTCCCAGCAGCAGCACGTGCGGGTGAGGAGCTGGGTAACCTCCGACATTGCACAGGGTTTGACACGGTTGTGCAGAGGATTCTGAGCAGCAAACAACTAAGCAGCTGTTTTGTGAATATCTTTCACAATCATGTAGCAAGACGGATTGATCATAACTTGTTATCGCTGCTAGAGCACACCTGGGGACTTTCAGAGTCTTTTATAGCTAATTAATATCACTATCTGCATTGTACAAGCAGATTGCTCCTGAAGAGAGCGGTTTTAGTCCTTACTTTACAGCTTTGTTTAAAAATGTTTGAGACATTTGATAATGTGCTTGGTTTGGGATCTCACATCTCTATAAGGGAGTCACTGCGTCCATCCCCAACCAGGTTACTTAATGAGAACAACCATTTGGGCAGGATCGCTTCTGTAATCCTTCCGTGCTGACATTCTGGAGGGCATCACACTATTTCACTGAGACAGGAGGTGCTCAGAGGCAGGAACCCCTCCGCTACCTCTCACTGTGTGGAACCGAAGCATTTCTTTCTTAAAGCATGACCTGTTGCCTTTGTCGGCTCCAGTGTTTAGACCACAAATCTTTCCCTGGTGCGTTACACACTTATTTTAAGTAAGTCTTTGGAGAACTATTTTTTGGTACATATAAAAAATCCAGCCTTCGTTTAAGTGATGTTATCTATCTCCATCTTAAAGATGCAATAAAAATATTGCTCTGAGCGGCTCAGTGCAGAGCTTTGGAACTGACTAACACTGTAGCATGTGTGAGAACCTGGGCTGACAGATCGTTTCGGTTTTTGCTCTTTCTGTGATACCAGGGCTTTTCTTTCCTCCTCTCTCTTTCTCTTTGTGTTTGTGTATTCTTCTTTTCATTGTGTCTGTATATTGTATTTAGTTTTATCTCTTTTCAGTTAGAGAACCGTTCTGTTGAGCAGATAATTTGAAAGCCAAAACCAACTCTATCCACTCTTACAGATAAGTTCGTAGTATATGGAAATGCCTGCAGAAAACAATAGCGTGCCCATTCTTAGGCTTCTGCCATAATAAGAGTAGAGGATGGCAGATTGTATAAAAGCAAATGAATCACAGCTCAGTCTGTGGCTGATTCACAGTTGGGGTAGATTGAGGTCACCTGCAGAGACTACCGAGGAGAAAGTAAGGGTGGCTGAGGTGGGAGAACAGTTGCATAATTCAGGGAAGTGCCTTCATCACTTTTGTGACATCACTATTATTTACCAGGATACGAGTCCGGTTCCATTTGTTACATTCTTTGCAAAGATGGACTGTATGTTTTATCTTGTTTTGAAAATACATCTGTTTTTGTCAGGGAACACGGCCAATAAGAGCACAGAAATTAAACACTTCATTCATTACTGAGCAGAGCTTTCCATCAACTTTAACGTTAAAGATTTCCAATAATTTGGTGGGAGGTTGAAGATCTATGTGTCTATTAGTTTTATGTCACTGTGCTTAGGCTGTTATAAGATGACTCTGAAAAAAAATGTAGAGTTCCTTTTCTTCCAACTTCAGGAGTAAGCTGGGCAGAGAGACGGGAATAGATGCTGATTTTGTCAGGATGCAGCACATCTCTTTAACAGCTCTTAGTCAAACACGCACAGAATTCTTGGAAACCACATTTGCAACCTAATCAAACACTTACTACAGCAAGGGTACTGGAGAGGAATGGCTGGACAGATGCTGAAAGAAGCACGACATGTCAGTGATTGGATCTGTGCTTTATTTGCGGGAGTGGTCTCTTCTGCCAGACTTACGTGGTCAAAATACTAGTGGAAGTGGCAGTCTTGCTCCTGGTTTACTCTCTGCTTGCATGGTTTGAATCTGGGAGGTGCCAGGAGCCTGCATCCCACCAACACTGCTGAAAGTTGATTTTTAGCCTGGAGAAGGGAAGGCTGAGGGGGAGACTTTATTAATTCTTCTAGGTATCTGAAGGGTGGGTTGAAGGAGGATGGAGCCAGACTCTTTTTAGTGATTTCCAGTGACAGGACAAGGGGCAACGGGCACAAGCTGGGACATTGGAAATTCCATTCAAATACGAGGAAAAACTTCTTTCAGGTGAGGGTGGGAGAGCCCTGGCAGAGGCTGCCCAGGGAGGGTGTGGAGTCCCCTTCTCTGGAGACCTTCAAGCCCTGCCTGGATGCAGTCCAGTTGGGGAGTTGTACTCTAGAGGTCCCTTCCAACTCTGACAATTCCATGATTCAGCAAAGCCCAGTTTATTTAGTAGCAGAGTGCCCTCCTGTCTCACCACTATTTGATCCAGATGGATTGGGGACAGTGATGAGGTAGGTACTCTGGTGCACCCAAGATTATAGCTCCACATGGTGCACCATGCGTTTTGTGGTGCCAGTGGGAGAGCAGGGAAAGGGCTACAGCTCTTTCAGCCTCTCCTTGCAAGCTGTTGTGCCGTCAGCCCTTTCGTGGGCACTGGCCTCCCAGTACAGTTCCTATGGCTCAGGCCACCCCACCAGGTGCTGAGGTTTGCAGCTCTCGGTCCATTCTTACTGTCATTATCAGTCCTACAGTACAGGGGACTTAGATTCTAGTGACAGACCTGAAAGCAAGAGTCCCTATTGCTCTCTATCTTTTTAGTGGCATTAATAATAAAACAATAACAAGAAATTATAATAACAGTAATATTTCATTAGTTTCTCTTTCAACCCATAAGTTCTCTTTTTCTCTCCTCTTCTCTGAGAGAAGTCAAAATGAGCATCTGTCATTCGTTTGGTGGCCAGCCCAGGCCAAACTGCAACAGACCTCTTCACTAGGTTGATATTTAGCCTAAAATGTTCCTTTCTTTTCCTTACTTTTGTTGTTCTTATTGTTGAGGTTGTAGATCCTCTGAGCCAGCCAAGAACCCCGTTGTGGGATTTGCACCAAGGTACCCCCGTGGCCGAGTCCCCACATCAGTCCCTTCTAGCCCCTTGTGTTTGCTACTACTCTGAGTTTTCCTCAGCTTTACTGATCTCCCAGTAACCCCTTTTCTCTGTTTTGTCTCTCCTCATTTCGTCCTTCCATAATGCCCTTCAATAATTGTCATCTTCTAACAATATTAGATTAATATTCCAGCAGAAAAACGGATTGCAAGACGACTTTTTCCTGTTGTTTCTATTCCCAAACAAAATAGACTTGAATACCCTTTACCTTTCCCTTCTTTCTGGAAGAATTTTGTCCATTTGGCTTCAGCAAAGAAAAATGTTGTAATTCCTTTTATCTCTAATTGCTAAATGTCAAGTCCTGTGACTTGGTCTTCTTCGGTGTAAGGAGCCTTTGGTAAACTGCCTTGTATTTTCACAGTCTGTCCCAGTGGAAAATACGGGAAGAACTGTGCCGAGGTCTGTCAGTGCACTGAGAATGGGACCTGCAACCCCATCGATGGATCCTGTCAGTGCTTCCCAGGCTGGATAGGGACCGACTGCTCTCAGAGTAAGCAGAGTGTTATTTTTCCATCTCCTCATTAAAATAACACAGTTTCCTGTTTAGTGCTTTTTGAAAGTTAAAGACAGATTCTGGGGAAATCCCTGAAGTATTCCAGCAGCCAGTGCCTTACTCTCTTTACAGCTTATTTCTTTTAATTAATCTAAGCTAGCTTTGGCTTGAATTAGTTTCTGCATTTGGAATTTGCAGAAGCTGTTACTAGCTTCTATTACTGGGAAGGGAGGTCACAAGCTCTTATCAGAAAAGAAAGCTCGATGCTCCCTTTTAATTTCTAGCTGGATTCCTTTTTATTTATTTTTTGAAATAATTTTCTTTCAGCTATTACATTAGAAATTATTAACCAGTAAGTGTTTTCATGTAGCAAGCCTCTAGAATTGAGAAATTAGGCAGCTGAAATATTCCTATTAAATGTAATTTAATTGTAAAAGTCAATGTGGGCTTGGAGGGACGGAGGATTTCTTCTTGAAAATTGCCCAGGTAGAAGATTGGCATTTGCTGATCCCAAAGTGTCATTTCCTGAGAGCATCCCTTAATTGAAGATAGATCACACAGGGAAGCAATATCCTATCATTCAGAAATGTTACTTCATATTCAGGATACAACTAGCATATTAGACAGCATTCCAGAGGAAAATATATTAAACTTCAAGTGATAAAGTAGGAATTGGATAAAAACAGACGGCTGTAATTTTGCTTTTATTGTGTATCTTCCACGGACAGAATATTGCTGTCACTCAAAAAAGGGGGGGAGTGGGGGAGGAAAGCTCCACAGATTCCTCATTATATTTAGCCGTGTAATTGGGAAATGAATGTTAGTTTCTGTTAACCTTGGGAAAAAAAAGATGTCTTTTTCTCACAGAGCGAGGCAGGCCAGTTCAGCAGCAAGGATTTCCCAGTTCAGCAGGCAGAAGGAGCTGGCGACAGCTACTTCATGTTTTGGGTGAAGAGGGTGGGACCCTGCCCGTTTCCTCAGTTACCCTCTTGTAAAGAAAGCGTAAACCTCCCACGGGGAGCCTGGCCTGACACCAGGCTCCTGGTGGAACCCAACTCCGGTGCCGAGCTATTTCGGTCAGACCTCCCTCTGCACCCATTAACCTGGAATGACCGAGGGACGGAGCTGCAGAGGAGATAATTTTAGCTCCGGAGCCGGTTCTGGAGCCGCTAACTCACCCTGCAGCTCTGGCTCACCAAGGCCATGTAAAAGTACTCCAGGTTCCTTAATAGCACGAATTCTTTAGGCCAAATCCTGCTCAGCTTTACATTGGGTAAGTTCAGTGACCTTCTGTTTGATTTACGTCATGGCAGGTTTTTTTTTTTTCTTTTCTATTCACTCTGGCTTTAGAGATGTCTGTAATATGCCAGAAACTTGCATTTATTGTCAGAACTGGAGCCAACGGCATGCACGGAAATAGGCACGGTTTCCGTACTTTCAGGTTTCCTGGGAACCCTGCCTTATTAATTCATGTCTTTAATAGGAAGCAATGGAAAGTGCTTTTTAAAGCAAAAATATAGTTGTTATATTGAAGGGTTATCATCATTTTGGATCTTTTAGTCCGGCACTAATAACTGTAACTTACTGCATTCATTTTTGGAGGGAGGCTTAAAATAACTCTTGAAAATATAGTAATATTGTACTTGTTGAAATATATAATAGACCTGGAGATTTTAATTTAATATTAGCCCCATCAACAAAAGCAATCTGATTTTGTGGATGGGAATTCATACTGTAAGAAAGTTTTCTTTACATTTTTTTACCTAATTTGAGTAGCACTCTCTGCTTCAAATGAATGTGGTAATTTTAGTGGTTGATTGCAGAGCAAAAGTAAACCATGAATAGCTGTGCTTTATTATGCAAGAATTCCGGAATATCAAAAAGAAAATTAAATTACCTCCAGATCTTAAAACCCTGTCTAAATTGTCTTCACAGATAATGCCAGTAAGGCAGGGAGAGTGGTCAGAGCACTTAGAGTAACGCAGAGTTGAGCTTTGCTGTCTCAGTGGTTCGTCTATGCAGCAAAGACTCCTTTCTGCCTCCTGACCTACACGGGGAAGAAATCCCTCGTGCCAGGCCTCGATGACGTGGGCGATGCTGCAGGTTGGCATCTGGGAATCGCTGGTTTGGAAGAACCAGTCATTGTCCAGTTCTCGCTGCAGCCGTGCTGAGCACCGCAGTGCGAAGTTCTGCTTTTGCTGGTGTCCCACAGGTTCTCTCTCCCTTTATTGTTGCTCCTCCGCAGCGCTAGCGCAGTATCATTGCTCTTTTTCTTTGTTTGTTTGTCGGATTTTTTGCCAGCTGACAAATCTTTTTTCTTTTCCTAGCTTGTCCCACTGGTTTTTGGGGCCCTGATTGCTTTCATTCATGCAACTGCCACAACGGAGCACTGTGCAGCCCTTCCGATGGAGAATGTAGATGTACTCATGGTTGGACGGGGCTCTACTGCACTCAGCGTAAGCCTTTCAGAGGCACTCTTGTGCCAGGGAAATCTGTCAAAGTATGTGCTGCTACCTCGTGTCTCTTCCAAGTATTGCATTCTTCCCTGTAAAACCACCTGCTTCTTCCTTGGGATAACTTCACATCATCCCCAAGAAAATAGCCCTGAAGCTTTTCAAGGCTTTTTATGCTTTTGGCACTCGATGAAAGGGGGGAACCGATCCTTTCGATTATTGATTCATGGTCGGAATTTGCACAGTCTGTGTCCCTGCTTGTTAAAGCCCTGATTTAGGAAAATGTTTGAGATTTTTCATCCTACTAGTGCCAAATCAGCAGCTCTGTACGAAAGAGGAGATCAAATTCTGGTGAGCCTTTTAAGAAAGCTCTTTCACTTGCAAGAGATTGATTGATCTCTGGCCTTTTAGAGACTTTGTGTTTAGCCATCTTCTTTCACGTCTGGAAAATGTAGTTTGTATAGATGGGTTCAAGTTTTCGTTCTTCTGAAACACTTAAGAGGCAATTCTGTAAGATATGAGAAACACTACTTCAAGAAAATTGGCTGTCGTAGTAGCTCTGCATTTAGATGATCAAATAAATGTTATTAAATAGACAGAGGCTGAAAATCCAGAGATTTATAGGCCCGCATATTTTGTGCTGATAACGCATCCGAGTTTGTATTTCAGCTTATTCTTCTGTCTTCCCTTATTCTGGTTCCTGAAAGGTTGCCCGGCTGCTTTTTATGGAAAAAACTGTGCCAATGTTTGTCAGTGTCAGAATGGGGCAGACTGTGACCACATCACCGGGCAGTGCACCTGCAGGACTGGGTTTACAGGCAAACAATGCGAGCAAAGTAAGTAGCAACAGGACTTTGTTTTTCATTTTCTCCGAGGAGGGGGGTAGGGGAGTGGTATTTCAGAATTCTTTGCAGGAACAGGCTCTTAAATGAATTGTTGAAGTCAGCAAGAACGTAACCCCGGGCACCGTACAGAATCCATAGGGAGAAGAAGGCATCTCTGGAAAGCTGGATGGTCTGTTTAAGCATTAAAAAATACAGTGAATCCTCTGCAAATTAGGCCTTTCCACTCCCAGCCTAAAGTTAGGTGAGATAAAAGCAAATCACTGCGCTCAGAGCTGGCTGGATGTAGCCTTCCTGAGCAACTTATACCTAATTAATGGAACACGAGCCGCATTCTACCTCACTAACACTGTCGAGAGCGGCAGCAGCAGGATTCTCTGGCACCGAGGAAGACAGAAGGGTTGAAAGAAACACGTTCTTTGTGCCCTCTGCCTTCCAAGGAATATTGAGGCTTTCCTGCAGCAAACATTATGCTATAGATATGGACCAAATAAAGATGGGTCTTTATAGTGAAAAGAGATCAAGGTAAAAAAACCCAAACACGTTATTTGCCATTTTTGGAAGGGTCTGTGTTTGACTTGAGTAGTGAGCAAGTGTTTAACAATAAGCTTCGATTCCCTTGGAAGGGTACGGGCGTATCTTACTGTAATTGTTGTCAATGTCTTGCTGGCGTATCGAGCACACCCTGCCAAATGGCTTCTTTTAACAACAAAGAATCAGGGTAGTGGAAAGTGTATGTGCTGTAGATAAATAATTACTTGTTTGTCCGGCATAGTAAATCAAAAGAAAATTCCCACACACTTACTTGGGTTCAAAATGCAGCTGAAATCTGTCTCACCTTACCAAAGCATTAATTACACTGGTTTTTTTGCCTTTTTTTTTTTTTTTGGCAGTAAGGTAATACAGTAACATTCTTGCTAGATTTGCAAGCGAAAGGCCTGCCTCAAAGCTGCTTACCTGTAGCTCACTCCATGACTCTTTACAAAAGCATCTGGACACAGAGCTGAATTCAGGAACACCTTTTCTTTTTGCTCATACCTGCATTTGGCAAAGCAGACCTCTCAGGACCATGTGGGGATTACACGTGGCACCACTGCAACTCTGGAGGTGGCCAGCTTCCCGTGAATTTGTGTACACCCTCACTGCTGCCATAAATAACACAGGAAAGTAAAAAGTTCCATAGCAGAACTGCATCCTAGCAGATTTCATACAAACAGCTATGTTTCTAATTTGACCTCTTTACAAAGCCTGGGGCTTTCTTTTCTATCCAAACTATGAACGTATTTATTTATTTGTTTTTAATTTATTTGCTATTCAATCTAAAAGTATCTCTTCACTAAGACTTCTTCCTTCTCAAAATCCTGCTGGTTGGGCAGTTACACTGCAGATGAAGGGCCTAAAGGGAGACATCATTTCTGGGGGGCAGCTGAAAAAATTAGACTTTATTCATTTTAAGTAGGCAACAGGTTAATATCAGAAGGAGCATTCATTGGAATAATTTTATTTTTTCTTATTTGGGGACCTGCAGATGGAAAAAAGAGATACAGCTTTAATATACACTGCAAATCATTGTATCTTACATTAAATCTTGGCTACTAGAAGTTACTTAAGAGACTGACGCTGGGAAGATGCCGTCGTGCTATGCAAAACATTCAGAAGTCACATCTTAAAACAAACAATGTACAATCTAAAAATCATAGCAAGTGCACGTGCATTCAATAGTGCTTCTCCTCCACAGAAATAAGTAGGATGTGACAGACGGTGTTTCTTTCAATTTATTATTGAATAGTGCCTCAAGAAGCATAGTAAGCTGCCTACAGATTTATTGTAATAGCCCATCACGGTAATTGTATGAATAAATTTCTCAGCTGGACATTCAATCATTTTGTCTTTAATAGAAATACAAAGACAGGATAGAAATTCCTTCTACATTAGGAATCCGAATACAGAAGCAGAGCAAATCAAACCATTCAAATGCTCCTCTCTGTCATTCCAGCTACGATGGTTTATGCGTTTTCTAGCACTAGTAGGGATGAGGATGAAAGCCTGTGGGATTTGTTTGGTAAAAGTCTGTATCGGTATTTTGTTCATAAAAAGGTACATTAAAACACTTCTTTGCAACTACTCCCAAGAAAAAAAATATGCAGAATTGGTGGAGAATGCTGTGCTCTCTCAAGATGCTGTCTACAGCTCCTGAGCTCGTGCCCTGATAAATTCTATGTACTCGTAATATATATCAAGCCTTTTAAAGTTTCTGTACATATTATTGGTTTAGTCCTTGTGAAGCCTTGTATGACTTCTCCAGAAAGCTACATACCCCAAACTGTACATTAAATACTTTTATCTCCTGCTTTAAAATAGTAATAATCTAACACCAGGGTGTTATCCTAGAGATGCTGAAACTGGGGAGACTTTTCTCCTGAATTTTCCATGGCAAACGTTTCACCCATTCCCCCCAAAAAGTCAAATTCTTTCCAATCTTCTTCTTTGGCTTCCCAGAGTGCTCCCCAGGAACATTTGGTTACGGTTGCAAACAGCTGTGTGAATGCATGAATAATGCTACGTGTGACCATGTCACAGGGACTTGCTACTGCAGTCCAGGCTTCAAAGGAATCCGATGTGATCAAGGTACAGTGAAAGTCTATCTGTAAAACTATATCTGTCTGTCTCTCTCTATTTCTCTTTCTCCCCCTCCAATGATATACTTGCTTTAAAAAAATAGTGTTTCAAAAATGAAATGCACGATTCAATTTACAGTGTGTTATGAATTACTTTTAACAGCGGCTCTTATGATGGAAGAATTAAACCCCTATACTAAAATTAGCCCTGCTCTTGGATCAGAGAGGCACTCAGTGGGAGCAATCATTGGAATTATTATTCTCCTTCTAATTATTATGGTCTTGCTGGCACTGTTTGTGTGGTATCGACGGAAACAGAAGGAGAAGGGCCATGACATGCCAAGTGTATCTTATACTCCAGCCATGAGGATGACTAATACAGATTACTCACTTTCTGGTAAGGGTCTTTTCATGTTAATCAAATATAGACTCATATTCCTGTATGTTGGGGAAATATAAGCGTCTGTGATGTATAACGTGTTATTGAGCCTCAAAAATAATGACACTTCTGTCCTTCCCCTGAATACCGTAATCTTTTAACATTTAACAGGGACGGGAAGGTGAATATAACTTACAACTGATTTAAGCTGCTTTATATATGGAAGTTTATATAACATGATATAGGCTATACCGAGGTAACAAACATGCTGCATGGAATACATCGGGTCCATTATTTTTAAAACAGCTGCATTCTTCTTGCAGTGCAGAGAAGTTTTCCCTTTGTGAAACCTTCAGAAGACTTTTTTCGCTTGAGGAATGGGATTGAGTGGGTCAGTCAAAAGGTTTTCTTTTTGTCTATGTTGCACTTTGTGATTTGAGGCATCCTATTCATTGCCACTTTCTTCTGCGTAGAAACCAGTCCCCACCCTCTAGACTGCTGGTGTGAATTTTCCTCACAGGAGCTGATGAAAACAGGGCAGAGGAAGAGGAAAACTCTTTAAGATCAAGAAAATGTCTTGAGATCCCATTTCTTGCTCCTCTCTATCTTCTGCTGCTGCCACAAAGGACAGCTTTGCTTGACAGATTGGCTAAATCTTGGAGGACATGATCACCTTTTAACGCTGTCATTCTTCTCCATTCCTCTATGGCCGGTCTCAGCCAGGATGCCTTTTTTTCCCCATTCCCTCCGATCTGTCTCTAGTGGCGATCTCCTCCAGGGTTGCCACCCTCTGACTGCACTTAGCTTCTTCACTTCTCTTTAAATTCACCTCTGCTGAACTCACCATAGGCTAAATTCATATTTAGATCACTCAGGCCTATACTAGAGCCTTCCTTCTTCTAAGAGCTACAAGATAAGGGGGAAAAAATCAGCCTTGGACCTCCTTCTATTGCCTCTTATTTTTGAATTTTAGCTTTGCAAGCTCTTGCTTAAGCTGCCCATTTGGGTAAGAAATGTATGAAAATGTTGCCAGAGAGGGCTCGTTGGATCCTTGGCAAGCTGCCAGCACAATTTGGCCTGAAATTTGTCATTTCAACATCGTTTGAAGATCCAGACCACAAACACGCAAAAGACAACTGTGGCCCATCTCAGCAGCAGCGAGGCTCTGAGTTCCAAGAGAGCAGATCCCGGCTGCTGGCATGGAAAAATGTTCTGAACTTTTCAGCAATCCATTTCTTTCATATTGGCACTTGATCCTTTTATTTACAAACCCTGCTACACTTCATTTACTTCTGTGCCTTTCTAGTTAATGTATGTGTAACCCAGCCTGCTTAAGATGCACAACCTACAAATTTAAATATAAGGAAAGGAATACTGCTGAGGTTGAGGTTCCTGCCTGGAGTAATTGACCTTCTCCT
This sequence comes from Pedionomus torquatus, assembly GCA_013398155.1. NCBI lineage: Eukaryota > Metazoa > Chordata > Aves > Charadriiformes > Pedionomidae > Pedionomus > Pedionomus torquatus. Next base: position 265,787 of record VZRU01019179.1, read on the forward strand.
TTCAGATGAGGGAACAAAAATCCCCCAATTGTTTTTTCTCCATATTTTATCATGAACAGAGACTTCCCAGTTGACCTGATGGTGTCCCAGTCTGACACTCTGCAAGAAGTCCAAAGAAAGGCTAATGCTGAGAAAGGATACTCCGATCCTTCAAAGTTAACATAAATGACTTTCCTCCTCAGCCACAGAGAGCAAGCCATTATGTCTGAGGACGTTGGTAGCCCAGGACTGTCCAGGCTGTGTCAGTTTGGGTGTTTCATCTCCCTGTACGATGTTCTTCACTTTCCTTTCAGGTGCAGCCTATCCCAGAGCTCCCGATTCCACCTGATACTTAAATACTTCAGGAAAAAACTCTTTAGGGGATGGCTGCATTCCTGGATACATCCTTCAGCTGCACCGAGCCTGGGATCTCTTCTGCTCCTTGGGCAACAACGGTGAATTTAATTCTTTCCCCTGGGGTGTTGCTGCTCTGGGTCAGCTCAGTTTGTAAAAAACCTGGAGTATCAGATCCTTGCAGTGCCACACAGCATCAGGTCAGTGATGTTGTATGGGCTTCTCTAGAAAGAAACAGGATAATATTTCCTTCCTGTTCACCTCACTCGGTGATGAGGATGCAGCCATTGGGCCTTTTCTTTCTGCTTTCTTTTATGTGTGCAGTCATTAGAGCAATATACATTTTATGACTGGGGAAGCTGCTGCTGCGTGGGGTCAGCCATCTCTTTCTAGAGGTAACAAGAACAGTTTTCTTCCTGCCTCCCCCTTGAAAAGCTCTGTTGTCTGAACTTGCAGAGGAAGACTAAGGACTTAGAAATCATGCTGCTGCATCTTCATCTCATTATAAACTGCTGGAAGGTACTGGAATTTCAAGTTTTGCTCTTTGTTTTAGAAAGGCACTTGCAAATTCTAGACAAGGGCTTCTGAAAGCTTCCTTCCAAATTCTGACTGTCCTCCAGTACATTCTCCCCACTGAAACTTTCCACCCATCAATAGCCTTCCCAGCTTTGGCCGTACCGATGCTGGTTTCAGCCTTCCGCTTCCAGAGCACAGAGAGATGGCAAAAGGCGCTGACGTGCATCTTCCCCAGCAGAAAATGGGGAGATGGGAACTGAGACAACATCACGGATAAGAAACAGGGATGCAGCAGGGCTGGATGGCAGGACCAGCACGTTTATGTTTGAGTGCCTGTGTGCATTTGTGCATTGCAGCAGACGCTGAAGGACAGTAGCAATATTACACAGAGGTAACAGGGATTTCAGCTTGGAGATTTTTAGGCATATTATGGGCAGAATACTATGCGAATGTACTTGTCTAATTAATATAATCCCATGTAAACCCATGGACCTGGGCAGGAATTCTACCTGCGCTGTGACTGCAGCATCCAGCCCTATCCAGCTAACCCGAATCACCACTGTTGTTATTTCGCTTGTTTAGTCTTGTTAGGGTAGTGAAGTCCTTGTTTCTGAACAGAGTCACACATGCAGATCCCAAACTCCTGGAGGCAGTAATTTCTTCCAGCGCATTAATTTATTTCTGGAGGATGTTTTTGGTCTTTGCGTCTTCAGCTCTTCTGATGCTGATAATCCGTGCACATGTGTGAGAGAGATTATAAGGAAGGGGAACCCCCTGGGCAGCCCTTAGACTCTTTTGCGTTTGTGGATGAAGGATGTGGCAGCAAAACACACGCTCTGCCCAGCAGCCAGTGGGAAAGAAAACCAGCCATGCTGGGAGAGCTTAACCCCAGCACTTGGATCTGAAAGCAGACTTTCCCAAATAAGCTTGAAATAAAAAGCGCGCTCCCCAGGATGAGAATGGCGCATTGCATCCAACAAAAGAGTTTCAAGTGCAGGTTTGTTAATTCAAAGAGACGGGGACGGAAGGGAGAGCTATGTGGGACTGTTGGAGAGCAGCGGAGATTTCTTTTCAGAACTTCACAAGGACTTGGTTATGGGCTGACGTGAGGTCTTATCAAGGTCTTAACAAACTTTTTGCTACTGGTGAATCCTATGCCGAGAACCAAAACCAAAGCAAAGCTCGATACAAACACAGCATCATGGATCCTGCAGCCTAGACATAACATTTACAGAAATGATCCACAGATGATGCATGATAGGAGGTGATAAAGGGAACCCTCCTGCTTGGAGTCTTCAGCCACCCCACTGACACTGCACGGGTGAAGAAGAGCCACACGAAAAGGAGAAGAAAGCAGTTCCATTTTGCAGCTTGCGATATCTGGGTCTGTGCTGGCTGCAGAGCGCTTGCTTATTCCCTTTTCTCACGGTTGGCCGTGTGCCCAGTTTCCATCCTGCTGCTGCAGGATGGGGACCCGTGCTCTTTGTGTCCCCTCACAGCCCTGGCTCGGAGCAGAAGCTCGGTCTTTCAAGCGATAGGGCCTCCTGGCCTTCATCCAGACCTCACAGGTCTTCCCCTGGAGCACAGCCTCAGGCTTGAGGGGCTCACGGCACGACTCTGCCGTTATGGAGCCCTTCACAGGATTGATCTCCCCATGTTAACGTTAACATAACCTTTGGGGTTTCTTTTTATTTTGTTTGAATTTAAATAATTCATTTTATTTTAGGCATTTAAGTCTTTGCTTACTGTTCAGAGCAGAATAAAATTCTCATCTTCAGGAAGAGAGGGTTTTTTGTAGGTTGTATTTTTTTTTTTCAGCTGGGATTGCGTTAGATTTGAATTTGATGTATTTCCAGCCAGCAGTTGTAAGAGCTTCATGAATAAATGTGTAGAAAATGGACTGTGCTATCAGGATAAATCAGCCTGGGTGGGTACTTAAGTATCGACTAAATGGAACTGTGTAGAAAGAAGAATTCTGAATATATGGTGCTGCCTGCAACGAAGGAAGAAAAGATTCTTGGTGATGCAGGCTTGTGTGTGAGCCCAGCCCCACGAATTCACACTGTGCTAAGGAGCAGGGCAGTCTATTAGGCTTTTCCTGCAGCTCATTTCGGGTGCACAAAACAAGCTACGGCCAGATAAGGTGGGTGTGAAGTTGTAAAGTGTCGGCTGGCTCGTGGTGAGGTCGGTATGAGCCCTCTTATCTGGCAGCAGAGGCAGGGCACCGTGCCTCTTCTCCTTCCAGCTGGTCCTTCTCGCCCACAGCAGAGTGAGGGCACAACAGATAAAGGAAGGGGGAAGGCAGAGCCGGGAGCTGGTGTGACTCAGCCATCAACACTCACCTACAAAGCAGAAAGGTGTGGATTCAAGCGCCTGTATTTAACGGGGACAGCAGGTTGTGAGAAGGGTGGGTGAGCTCTGTGCCCCCTGGGGAGCTGCCAGTCCCTCCTGAGCAGGTTCAGGGCTGTATGTGAGCAGCTGTGTTTGCCATGGGCACACGCCCACCACTGTGTTTTGGTCCCAGTGCTCATTTGCAGACCCCAAGAGGTACCCCTTTCTTGTTAATTCTATTGCAAATATCAGAGGGTTATAGTGAGGGGGGATGGCAAAGCCCTGGCAGCCTGGCTGCTGGGCTGAGCAGTGGCCAACTGAAGGAAGTTAAACGCAAAGACTTCAATCCTGGAATCGCATCCTGACCTGAGATACTGTGTTAGCAATAACCTCCGAAAACAGCTAGGGCTAAAAGGCTCTGCACTTGCTACAAAATGGAGCTGACCTCAAAAATTGCCCTGCGTGTTTCAGCAGAAAATAAACGCTGGGTCAGATATGCCTGTGCCATCTCCTCTCTCAGCCGTGTGCCACCGCGCTGCTGGCACTGACACCCTGCAGATAAAACCACTTAGCTGAAACAGGATATTTAGCAGTAAATTAAGCTAAATCTAGATCTCCACAAGATGTCAGCAAAGCAAAGTGCACGTTCACAAGAACACGGAGGGCAAGGAGAGGTGCCGATGGTGACCGGGGACCCCCCTCCCGCAGCCAGCGGCCAGCCGGGTCCCTGCCCCTCCTCACCCATCTGCTGCCACCCTTCAGCACAGATCTCCAGTGATAGGGACGAGCAGCCACCCCAGCACTTCATTACCCTTTCCACATGAAGGTGCTGCCTATAACTAACCTTTCTGCCTAGAATTAAACCCGTGGTTTATTAAACTAACCCATGCTTTTACTTCTTACAGGGCTTGTCTGTTTAAATGATGCTGCTTTAGTTTAAAATTTTCATCCTTTCTCCTGATGGTACTTGGAAATATGTATCAATTTGTTATTAGGCTGGAACCAGATTGGGATTGATGTTTTCATTAGAACTGCCAGTATAAATATGATGCCTTTCTTGATAAATTATTCTGTTTGGTAAATGTGTTCCTAAGTTAAAGTGAGGAAATAGATAAAGTGTCTTTAAGCGTGACCAGGTGACTGCCCAACTTTGCCTTTCAGTGCTGCAGCTTTCTTTTCGTCTAAGCCTTTGCACAAAAAGTTACGTAAAATGGCCTGGACTACTCGGTACGGCGATAGCACCTTGATTTCTAACATTAACGACTGTCCTTGTTACAAAAATATTTTTAATAATTGTTTGATAACTACATGGGTTATTCTCACGAGTAGCTCTTCCACACGTTTAAGGAAGAAACGGTGCCGCAGACCATCCGGCTCCGGAATTTTGCATTTCCTCCTTTATCTGCAAAGCAGCCAGGCTGTCAGGAATTACTTTTTTTTTAAGATCTTCAAAAAGATAACATTGTACTAATTAAATATTTTACTTTTTTTTTATCTTAATGCTAATAGTCAAGAGCTTCACACCACGGTAATGCAGGATAGATTTTATCTGGAGATGTTTTGTAACACCCAGCACTTTAATGAAGTTTTTTAAATTAGATTGTCTCTAGCATGTTTTCAGTATCTTAAGAATCGTTATGGCTTCAAAGTATTTTGTGATGACTTGTTTTCTTCCCAGATATATCTCAAGGTAGCAGCAGTGTACATTGTTTTTCCAATCCAAGCTACCACACTCTCTCATGTGGTGTGACTTCACGCTTCTTTACCAGTAATCTGGATGGAAACAGCTCCAGTAAGGTAGATATTACCCTGCCCCACGGTAGCAATGTTCTTATCAGTTCAAGGAAATCAACCAAAGCAATGCCTGTTGGACCCTGTTGTCTGCCAGCATTACTTAAAAGGCCAGCGAGGCAGTTCCTGACATCGTAGCTCTGACAGGCACAAAAAGGTCTGGTCGTCCCTGTGTGTGTCTTCATCCTGTGTGTGTGGTAACGAGTTTCAGCACATGCCTGTCCGGGTCAATAAGCCTCCGTGTCTTAGCAACTATAAGGTATGTTTGCTTCTCAGAAAAGGTAAATAACTAGATAATTGTAATTCTCCATTAATATAACAAAAGTAAATCAGTGAAGCATTAAGTCAGTAATCTAACTTTGACATCCCGTTGTTTCCCAGCTCAGTAGACACACAAATTTCCTGCTGACACAGACAAGCAAAGAGAGACAAGTACTTCTGAGAACTGTTCCTCATCCAGGGGCATTCTGAGAGCTCTGCTCTTACTTAGGGCTGTCCAGCAGAGCTATTCAGACTGTATTGCTTGAGCATCCGGGAGTATCTTACTTACCACGTGTTGCCAGTGATTCCCTTGGACCATTCATGGGCCACGCTGTAACTCAATTCACCGTTTTAGCAGTAGATCTAGAAATGGTAAATGGCAAGACAAGTCTTCCTTTAGAGCCTTGGTCAGCCAAGGTGGAGCAAAGGGCAGGGAGCAGAGAAAAAAGGAAATGCAATTGATTTCATCAAGGCTGGCAGCTTTAAAAATGATGGTGCTTTCAGGCTGTGTCATCTTAATCCAAACACAGCTCTGCTAACCGGAAAGCCACGAGAATAAGTTTAATGCAAAAACGAGGCTATTCTGTGAGACAGGGTATGCGAAAATATTTCTACATGTGCTGCTGAAAGTAATTTCTTGGTTATTAAAAGAAAATCTCATTATAATGTAATAAAAGGGCCAGCTCCAGAGATTTCTCAAAGAAAAGTTTAGACAGATGTGTAAATACGTTTTCCGATGTAGATGGTCCCCTTGCATCACACATTTTTGCTCCCCAAATTGAAAGTGCAAATGTTCATAATGTCAAATTGAGGATGCGCACTGTGAGTGTGGGTCTGGCCCACTAATCCTGTTGTGGTAATTTAAATGAATTCAGAAAAGGTCAAAGCAAGCACCTCTCTTGATTTCCTAGCCTGCAGTGCCATCTTGTCACGGAGCTACTTCAAATACGAAGCTGCCAAAAATGTTTAAAATCCAAGACTTTGGATTTTAAAATCCAAGACTTTGGACTAGCCTGGAAGCCTCTTGCCTTACTGCAGTACTGGCTTTCGGTAGTTGGTCAGCACGTTGTCCTGGTGCTCAAACAAGAAAAAAAAACAATGGATCTGGTATTTTCAGGGCGCTTAGCGAAATATATGGCCTGACTTGTCCTTTAGATCTCCCTCTATCTTACTTATTCATGAGAATGCTTTGCAGTACTGAATAGCTGAGGATGGCCAAAAATATGCTGCTTCTGTCTATGCAGTTCTCCAGCCAAGTAAGACAAAAGAGCATATAAAGCCCCTAATGGCTGCCTTAACGAGTTTCATTTCCAAATCAGTTTGTCTGGTGCCATTGCCTCCTTCTGCAGGGAAATGTGCACAAGTTGTACTTGGAGGATTCATTTCTTTATAGTGCCAGCTGGGGTCACAAAGGAACCAGCACAGATGCAGAATGAAAAAAAAAAAAAGGCAGAGGCATCTCTGAGCTGCTGAGCCAGAGCCCTGGCTGTGTTTTCCTCCCTGTGCTCAAAGGAGATCCTGCCTTGAGGCGATGGACTGGAGCCATTCCTCTATCACTTCTCTCAGAGAGACAGCTTGGGCAAAGGTATGAAGCCAGGGCAATGGGGAGATGCAGAACTGCTCCAGTTTGAGGCTTTCTCTCTCGTGTGCTTCCCCTGCCCCTCTCTGTGCCTGATCTTGCCTTTTCTCTCCTCTTCCCTGGGTGTTTTTCTCCACTCTATATTATCCTTCCCATTTCCTCCCATATCCATTTCCCTATTCTCTCTTCTCCCCCTACCATATTCTTTCTGGTTTCCTTCCTGCTGTCTCTGTGTTCCCCTCCCAGTCCTGCACCAGCTCAGCAAGGGGCAGGCTGGCTGGGGGGCACCGAGCTCAGCCGTCCCACGCCGCCGCCTGCATTCCCTGCCCCTGCTGCTGTTAGCGGTGTTATCAGCCACTTCACTAGGGAAGCAAGGTGGGCAGGGGGGGCTGAAGCAGAACCCAGAAGGTCCAGCGTCGCACCAAGGACCACAGTTTGTGAGACAGATCTGTCTTCATGGGAAGGGAGGGGTGTCCAGCCCTCCTGCTTCTCTTCTAGGATTGGGCTCCCTCCCTCCTTTCCCCTCTGCCAGACAGACGTGTGGCCACTGCTCAGGACCCTACGCGTGTCCGGAAGGGAAAAATAAAATAAAAAAAGACGAAGTACGAGTGAAGGCATGAAAACCCTCCTGGTGTATACGGGACTGGTTAGTTGAACGAGGGGAGTGCTCAAACTGGAACTCATGCAGGCAAGAAGCAAGTGGGAGGATAAGGGGGAGCATGTGAGAAGAGACTGAAAAAGGCTTGGCTTCTTTTCTCTAGCAAAATGAATGCTGAGAGGGAGTATGATTGCCATCTATAAATACAACGAGGTAAACACTAGGAGGGAGAAGAGCTATTTAAGTTAGATGACAGAGCTGGCACAATAACAAATGAGGATGAACTGGCCATGAATGCATCGAAGCTGGAAATTAGGTTTCTAACATCAGATCAGCGAGATTTTGAAATAGCTTCCCAGTAAGACTAATGGGACAAAGAAATCTGATTACTGTTAAAATGGAGCTTGATCAGCTAAATGATTCTAGGTCTGGGTGTTTGCAGTAAAAGGCAGCCAGACTCAGGGGCTCAGCGATCAAAGCCCTTCCAGTCCCACGTCCCTGAAGCCAGCAGGAGGTGGAAGGGCTGAGCTGTGTCTCTCGAGGGCCAGGAGAACGGCTCTGCATCCCCAGGGGTATGGAGGAGACAGCAAGCCAAAATTTTACCATTCCTTATGAGCTGCTATGAGTAGGTTTTGCCTTAATTCTTGTGACATCTGCAGCAGCAAATAATAATGAGGATGATGTGAGTTACTAAGAAGCATCTTACGTGAACTCAAGTGAAACCCCGCCTCGGAATTATTGCACAGTTTTCTGAAGCGGGTAACTAGAGATACACACTTACCTCCATAGCCGTGTCTGCACCAGGGCTCTCATTGCTGGCATTAGAGACCAGATTTTTGGAGGCTGAAGTCCTGTTTTGCTCAGAGGCAGTTTGGTGGGACCGTTCACAGAACCACTCTCAGTACTTCAATGCCAGCTCCATATTTGAGGTTTTGAATTGTGTATGAACATAGGAATACGTCTCCCTCTTACAAAAGGCTCCAAAAGCCTGTGAAAAATACTCTTTATGAAGCATGAGGCTGCCACACTTGTATGCCATGAGCAAATGGAAGATTCTCACCTTGCTCTTTTTGCAAAGCTCTTAATTCCACCCTCCCTCCCTACTGAAGGAGAGCGGCATCGCAGCTGGAGCCCAGGTGTTGCTGGTTTTTACAGACATCAGAAAAATCAATTGCTGTTAGCTGTCCTGAATTTTTAAAGCCAGCAGCTTCACAGCTATTAAAGGAAATTCTAAATTCTACAAAAGACTTCACATAAAATTAGAAACTGCAAAACAGAGATCACTGGAAATGGTCTGACTGGATGTCGCCCAGCTAATAAAAGGGAATTCAACCACAGAAAGCATCGTTAAAGCACCTTTGACTAAAACTTGCCTGAAAAAAAAAGGGAGACTGAAATCACTGCTGAGCACTCAGGATGGCCACCTAAGCCTGAGAAACACCCGCTTGGACCATAAGAAACCTGAAGTGAGTAGTCAGAGGAGTTAATGGCAAAACTCTTAGGAACTGGTGTCTGGGAGGACAGAGGTATGATGGAATTCCCGCCAGCACTTCCTTCCCTAATCACCACGGACTTCTTAGAAAACCTGAGCATTGACAAATGGCACCTTGGTGATCAGCTTGCCACTGTCATCTGGCCAGCTGTTTCAGATGGGCAGGTAATTACTTTGCTTTACTCATGCTAGTATCTCCTTGATCTTAAAGGACAAGTTGCCAGATAGGAGGTATTTTTAACCAAATTACTACAATTACACGCTAGGAATTTTAGTGGACACGTTTACTATGAAGTATTTTTTCCTCCAGAAAAGCAATTTTGCTTCACAATGAAAATTGAAGTATCTTCTGTCTTAAAAAAAAAAAAAAAAGTTAACAAATTATAGTGTGTTAAGAAATGATAGTAGCACAAAGAGACAGCTATAATCACATTTCTTCATAATTACTGCATTCTGAAAAACTTAGAAATGTCCCCAAATCATTTCATTAAAGAAAAAAAAATCAATTCTAGCCCATAGCTCTTCGTGCCAAATTTTAGGTTTGTGAGCTGATTTATAAATCCTGCAAAAACACAGCTTTTAATAGCAACTCAAAGGCTTTAATAAATGTGATCTAAGTGGTACAGCTGGACTGAAAAAAAATCAGCAATTTGAGTTATTGCTGCGAGTTTTGAAATGAGGAAAGAAGCCGTGGGCTCCACTCGTGAAATCTGACGGTGCCCTTAGTGGGGCTGCACTGATGTACGTGGGCCGAGCGTAGGGCCGGGAACGTCGGCCTCCTTCCTCCGTGACCACAGTAAGGAGCAATCTGCTTCTCATGGCGCGGGTGCTCTGCCTGCCCCATCCATCCCGACGGTGTCCTTCCTGCCGGGGTTTCTGTTCCTGGTTTTGGGGGAGTACGAGGAGCTGCCAGATGATGAAGAAGTGATTCCTGTGTTGTCAGCCGGGAGATGTCAGATGCAGAGCCCGTGCAGTCACAGCCGCTGCTCTCGGGCAACGATTGCTCCAGAAATACTGCAGGCAACTGGCTTTATCAACTTTCTCCCTGCTCTGGGCACATCCTTGAGGAGAGAGCTTGGTGCGAAGGTGCCTAATGAGCTGATGACACGTGTTCCCTTAGTGGGAATATACAGAGATGGAAAATGAGAAGGAACGGGCCGAGGCACTAGATAGAGCTATCACCACGCTGCTGGCACTGTCTGATGTGAGATTCATGGGCTGTAGGGCCTCAAGGGACCCTTGTGATCATCTGGCTTGGCTTCCCGCACGGCGCAGGGCTCAGAACCACCCTGAATTAATGCCTCTGTCAAGGTCAGTGCTGGTGGCTCAGCAGCAGGGTCTCTTTCATCCAGAGCCTGACTTTCAGGTGGATTTGAAATGGGCTGCTTTCAAGCCCAGTGTGCATTAATCTGTCTGTGTGTGTGTCTTGTGAGTATAGTTATACATGTATATATGTACACATGTATATGCACACCTATCCCTCTGTGTGTGTGCTCGGTGTATTCACGCTGGTGTGTGTCCTCAGTTTCTCTTCCAGGTTGGGGGCTCAGCCCATTTGGAGCACAGTTACGTGCTTTGCAAATGATGAAACCTATTTTTGTAAAAGCTTCGGCTGAACAGCTCTAAAAATACTGTGTGGTTGCTTGTAGGGACCCAACATTTTGTGTCTTTGTGTGTGTGTGCACAGGCTTTTCTCGCTGTCTCCCGTCCCTGTCCAGTGCTTGCCCTGGGGTTTCTCCTCAGGCTGTTTAAGCCAGGGGAGGGTACGTTTGGTGTAAAAACATCAGGCGACTTTCTGCATCCTCAGTCAATGGGATTCAATTGGATCCAGTCAATGAGGGCAAGACTTTGCCTCTGGTTGTTACAAATCTTCCTCCAAATGCAACCCGCTTTCTGTGATCAGATAAAAGCTTCTAAATGTCAATGTGCAGTTTGTAATATATAGTGTAGTTGTCCTAAATGCGGTGCTCCTGGTGGAGAGGAGTATCTGCAGATCCTTTCCCTGGAGATAAGGGAGAGACTGCAGAGCTCTGCTGCTTTGTCTTTGGTGACCCAGCTCTGGGGATGCTCACAGAGGAAGCCCTGGCCAGCTGGGAGGGTTCTGCTGCTCCCTGTTGCCCTGTTTATAGAGGACTTTTTGCCAGAGATTTCCTGACCCTAAGCCCTCCCCAGCAGGGTCACTACCTAAACCAAGGGGCAGAGGAGCTGCACAGTGTGTCAGCCCCCTCTCTTCCTCTTGGTCCAGCATTTCTCCTTCCTCTGTATTTCTCCACCTCCCGTGCCATGGTTATTCCTTGCACCACGGTGTGCTCCTTGCAGCGGGATCTACCAGCTAAACCTTTTTGCTTGGTGACTGCCCTGCCCTTGAGGTTGTGTCCATGTGACACGGCACAGAGCAGCATCCCCGACTACTACCTGGGACAGCCCTTCTATCCCTCCCCATCTGGCTGCGTCCTTTAAGGAAATCCCTCCAACAGAGGGTTTGGGCCACGATGTCTCTTTGCACAGCACCCTGCCCAGTGCACCTCACCCTGAGCTGGGCTCCTGAGCTGGCAGCACAACAGAGAGAGATTTGAGACCAGACACTCAGCAGACATGTGGGACCACACGTCCTGAGAGCAGAGGGCCATGTCCCCCTCCCCAAAGGTGGCCGTGCACTGCCAGCTCTTGCCAGGAGCTCTGTGGGACGCCAAAGAAGTCCTATTTGCAGGACAAAACCCAGACTCTTGGCCTTCCTGCAAAGCCATCTGCTGTGTCTGGGGACAGTGGCTGCTCTGCAGACACAGACACAGTGTGGGGCTGCTGCCCCCCAGAAGTGGGTTGGTCAGTGGGACTGTGAAGGGAGGTGACAACACATTTGGGGTCTGGCTGGAGGTGCCGGGTGCCACCTGGGATTTTATATCCCAATAGACTTCAATGCATCAGTGGGCTTTTTTGTTCCAGGTCTTAGAACCCATTATGAAAGCTAAGCAAAACTTAATGAGAGATCAGGAGAAATACAGTATTTTAATAATTTTCAATACTTTATTTTAATTTTAAACTCTTTTATCATTAAGCATTTTCTTGTAAATACAGTAAAATAGCAGAGCTGAACCCTCTGATACAAAGGCAGGAGGCTCTCCAGTTTGGAAGCAGACACAGGAGAGCAATGATGGCATCATAACTTCAATTTTTAGGAAATGGGATTGGGATTTGCTCTTGAACTGACACTTTGCCAGGACCAGCTGTACTTTCAGCAGGTGGGGCTTTCAAGGGAGAAACGTCGAGGTGGAAAACTCAGCAGCTTTAGCAGCTACAGTGATTCACAGACACACACCTCCTGCTGGGACTCATCATAAAATAGTTTGGGTGGGAAGGGACCTTTAAAGGCCACCTAGTCCAACCCCCTTGCAATGAGCAGGAACTTCTTCAACTAGATCAGGTTGCTCAGAGCCCCATCCAACCTGACTTTGAATGTTTCCAGGGATGGAGCAGCCACAGCTTTTCTGGGCAACCTCAGCCAGTGTCTCACTTGTAAAATCACCAGCTCCTTTGGCTGTGGTGCCCCAGTGTGGTGGAACCACACACCCCCAGCAGACCCTCTTCTATCACTTCTGCCATAAGGGATGCTCCAGCAAGCTCACTCCAGGTCCTCAAAATCCTCCCCCCTCAGGCAGACGCTGTGCTTGCCCCTTGGCATTGTGCTTAAGCATTACCTAGCTCAGGTGATGGTGCTACAAAGAGCAGAAGAACGAAGAGCACATTGACACGTGTGGTTAATGCCATAGTCCCTTCTCCAGCTGGTACCACCCCCCTCCAGCCACACAAGGGTCCCAGATGCTGCCCTACAAGAGGTGTTTTTCCAACAGCAGCGTGTGGATGACAGCCCTGGACGGGGCTTTACGCTTCCTTATTGCCAAGGCTATTTTCCTTGAATTGAGAGAAATCTTGTAGCCACTACATCTCTTTTAACTAAATACATAGAAGTATTGGTAACCCCTCTTTGTTCCAAACAGCTCCTGTCTGCATGTGTGTGTCGGTGGTTCTGATCCATCCATCTTCCTTAATTATTTTGCAACTGCCAGCATGTGACCCCCTGTGCCCCGGCGTTCCGGTTGTGATGACTGGTTCCTGAAGGAAACCGTGTGTTTTCCAGCATGCTTGTGTTCATTTGCTTGGTGAAGTGACTTTCCTTTGTGATTTTCCCTAATGCTGGTGAACAACTGTCAAATTCCCACAGATAAAGAACTGAAATGGTGAGGCCGAGTAAATAGTCATCTCCCATTTTTATCCGTGACATCATTGGGCTGAATCGGGTGGGAACTGTGTGTTTATTTCAGCATTAACCCATTATCATACTTTTTGAACAGCTCAGTAACAAAATCCTTGACAGAGAAACTGCAGACTGGAGACCCTACAGCTTTCTGAGTGAACTAGGTCAGTAAGTTTTAAACTATTTAATCACTTTAGTTGACTTTAGAGCAAATCCAAATCAGCCTTTCACAAAGGCATTAGCAATAACGAAGAACGTCGGTGTGGTCTTTATTTCGCAGTCAGAATCGCCAGTAGTGAAAGGCGGAGAATTGAGAACTGTTTTCTTTACCATGAAGTGCAGATTGGGAAAGCAGAGTCAATATTCGTTCCCGTCCCCCTCCCCAGGTTGCTCCGTTGAATCACTGTCACCTACTCTATAAACGTGGGTTTTTTTTAAGGACTAACTTAGAACATTGAAAATTCAAATTGGGGTTTTATTTTCTTTTTCCTTTTATGCTTTATAAAGTTTAGCCCTGAATACTGGCATTTTGATAAAAGTCCATCAGGAGCTTGAGTGTGTGATACACCCTGTTATCTCCCAGGTAATCATATGGTCACCATTTTTCAGGCAATGTTGAACAACCAGCCAGTGCAAACAAGCCAAGAGTGAAGTTTAATTGCCCTTTCTGAGTTTATTCTCCCTGGCTTCAGTTTTAACAGGGTTTTTAGCAGCTCTTATCTCAAAACCTATCCAGATTTAGCGCTTTGGATGCCATTTGTTTTCTTATCTGAGCACTTGGAGTTTAGCTTGTCAGTGGTAGAAAGCATTTGCCCTTTCCTTTACTGGGATTACTAATATCTTACGGAAAATTTACGGGAAAGTGCAGTGTTAAGCGGTAATACAGGGGGTTGGGGTCAGCTGCCTCAGCTCACGCAGCAAAGGAATTAACATAGGGCCCCACCGGGCATCACATCTTGTCGCTGCTCTTTTGGTCTTCCCTGCATCAGGAAAATCACAAACCTGTCAAGCTTCAATGCAAAACCTTTTCCATCATTATCGACCATTAATGTTTTCTTCTGTATAATGAGCTGCAGAACCGCCGTTGTGTCTCTCTGTGCCCCGCGTGGAGAGCTGGGGGTGCTCAGGATTTCCAAACGTTCCTCAAATCAAGTTAATCTTCCTTTTATCATTTTACTGCTTTGCTCGCTGGCTTGATTTGCTTTTATCTTGCGGTGTCCTGAACTCCCTGTGTGCCACATTTGTCCTGCATTCATGCATTTTATTTTACTAGCAGAAGCGATGCTAAATGCCTTTGCAGTAAGAATGATGGAGAAGTGATAAATACTTGAGTTAAGTGGTCTCCAGCAAAACAGGCACAATGTTTGCTGTGGCATTTTGCATCCCAAATACTCTCTTCTTTTTTTTTTTTTCTTTTCTTTGTTTCTTTCAAAAATGTCTTTTTTGCAGTAATTGATAACAATGAGGTTTTTTTCCTTCCCTTTCAGTACCAAAACTAATGCTTGCTTGTGTTAACTGTCATGGTGCTGATTTCTTGCTCAGATCAAGGCCGTTTTTCCATGAAATTGTAAAAGTGTTTTCATTGTGGGAAATTACTTTGGGGCAACAAAAGCTGCACCTCATATGCAGGAATTTCAGAAGAAAGTAAAACCTTCAATTTTGAATTGTAAACATAAAGTAGAAGTGAAACCTACTCTTGTCACAAAGGGGATCTTGCACAGAAGTACCCGAGAGTTCGGAGCTGTACCACCTTCTCACCCCGCTGAGCCCCAGCTTTTATGGCACAGATGCTCCAGCTCACACACTGGAATCACAGCCAAGTATTTTCCACGCCTGGATTCAGTTAAAAATAGTTAAAATAGCGGTGGATGACTCCTCTGTTGTGATCCTGTGCAATATTATAGAGCGCAGATGTGTGAGTGAGCTGGAGGCAGGGCAGAGGACTTAAAGGGAGCTTGAAATTTGAAATGGATGAAAACCCCTCAATTCTTCTGGTCGCCTCCCTGGTTCTTCAGCCAGCGACTCCTCTGGCTGAGGCAGGGTCCCAAAGGATAGGCTTTTGGGACCAACCAGATGAGAAAGAGCATCAGGCTCACAATAAAATGTCCATAGGCTTGCTACAAATTGCAAATGTCGTAAATATGAATTACAGTTGGAGGAAAAGAAATCGTAAGAATATTCATGTGAAAATTAACTTGGATGCTCAGCTTCAAAACCTGCAGTCATAAGGAGTTTTCTTTTGTTTTCTTTTTAACCTGTGAAGTGCATTTCTGATCAGATTCTATGCTCAGAGTTGGATGCTCTCCAGACCAGTCCCAGGCTGGTACCTTTGGTATTCTGAACCGCAGCACACCATCGCTTTTTAGGGCCGTGGCCTTGCTCAGACTGGATGTAAGGACAGGAACTCTCCTGCTGGGGAAATCCTTGCTTCTTGATACCACACTGGATGCAGGGTTAGACTCCCCTTTGATCTCACACCTCTGGGAGAGCAGGAGAAGCAGCTGCTCCCAGGGAGAAGATGCTGCTGGACTTGGGAGCAGCTCAGGGGAAGCCAGGAGACCAGCAGAAGAAGAACGCTGATGCCCACCTGGTTGCTGGTATCACACCCTTTTCCGTGTGCTTGGCACCACAGCTCCTCACTTCCAAGCAATGTATCTCTAGATCTGTGTCTAAAAGAGGACCAACAGAATGCTCTCTGGAAAGCTCTCCTAGAGCCTCACAGGAAGGAGCTGTGTAGAAAAACACAAGTCTTATGTATGTGAATGAATTTCTATGCATATATATATATATATATATATAAGTATGCATAAGTATATCCACTGTACCCGGAGAATATACTGGAATGGCTGGGGAGCAGCCCTGAGGAGGACTTGGAAGTGCTCATGAGTAAGAAGCTCAACATGAGCCGGCAGTGTGCACTGGCAGCCCAGAAAGCCAACCCCATCCTGGGCTGCATCAAAAGAAGCGTGACCAGCAGGGCCAGGGAGGGGATTCTCCCCCTCTACTCTGCGCTCCTGAGACCCCACCTGGAGTCCTGTGTCCAGCTCTGGAGTCCTCAACAGAGAAAGGATATGGAACTCTTGGAATGGGTCCAGCAGAGGGCCACCAAGATGATCAGAGGGCTGGAGCACCTCTCCTGTGAGGACAGGCTGAGGGAGCTGGGGCTGTTCAGCCTGGAAAAGAGAAGGGTCCGGGGAGACCTTGGAGCAGCCTTCCAGGATCTGAAGGGAGCTCCAGGAGAGCTGGAGAGGGACTCTTGGTCAGGGAGTGGAGGGACAGGACAAGAGGTAATGGTTTTAAATTGAAGAGGGGAGATTTAGATTAGATATTAGGAAGAAATTATTTACTGTGATGCACTGGAACGGGTTTCCCAGAGCAGCTGTGGCTGCCCCATCCCTGGAGGGGTTCAAGGCCAGGCTGGATGGGGCTTGGAGCAACCTGGTGTGGTGGGAGGTGTCCCTGCCCGTGGCAGGGGGGTTGGAACTGGATGATCTTTAAGGTCCCTTCCAACTCCAACCATTCTGTGATTCCACTTAGATACACAGTGGATCTTATCAGACTGCAGGAGTTTTGCCTCAGTTTTGCAGGACTTCAGTTGCCAGGTTTGCGCTCTTCCCAGTTGGGAAATGCAAGGAGCAGAACAAAGCCTGTAGTTTTGCTGCTGCCACGTTTGCTTGTGGCCTTCAAATATCAGTTTGTCAGAGAAGTAATGGTATCTGTTAATGGAGTTGGAGCCTAGTGATGGGCACTTTTCAGACTGTAACCACACACAAGTAATTCTCACGGCTGTCTTACTGAGAGTTTGGGGACTCTGTAGTGCTGAAGAGGTGGCTTTGTCACCTTCGCTGTGTGTCACTCCCTGGTCAGGGCAGCCTACTCCTACTATTTTCAAGGAATGGCTTGTCTTTGCATTTTTTATCCAGTGTCTCTTGTTGCAGGACTGGAATTGGTAGCCCCATGACTAATGTCACTTGCTCAAGTCCAGTCTGCTTTAAACAATTGCAGAGTCCAGTTTCCAGCTCCTGTTCCAAGCAAGTCAAAAGTCCTAAAACCACCTACTGAGTTCAGAAGAAGGTCGTTATGCTCATTAGCTTGAGTGCTGGGCACAGCAGGCTGCAGATAGAAATGGCTTTATCTGGAAGGATTTTTTAACAGCAATTCTCAATGCAGAGACTAAACTCTGATTTGCAGCATCTCTTGAGAGACTCGAAGCTGCATTTATTCCAGAGCACCAAAACCACAAAGTTTGATTCAGAGCTGACTTTGCATTTTTTCTCGAAGCTAAGAGGTGTGGAAAAATATTTCCAGCCGAGACTGTGATTTCACCCCAGCAGACAATTTAGCTTCAAACTTTAACCTAGACTTGCCTGAAATGCAGGTTCCTGGCCTGTTTAGGTCTTTTCTGCATTAACTACTTTAGCAGTTTACAAATTAATTTATCCATCGTTCATTTTGCCTCCTGAGGAGTGCAATGAATACACAAAAATGGGTCAGAAACCCCACAGAATTGTAACAGACATAAGACTGAATAACCGAGAACAGGTTGGGAAGGGTTTTGAGGAGCCGTGTAGCCCTCCCAAGGCAGCATCAAGCCCTGGCAGGTGTATCCCACCTTTTCTTGGCCATCCTCCCATCAGGAGTCTCAGTTTTCTACGGCCGCCTTGGAGGAAGCGAGAACTGAGCTCAAGCGTGGCCGTGTGCTGTTTTGCAGCTCAGGGTGGGCAAGGAGTGCTCGTGACCCAACTGGGAGCCAGAAGTCAGGTTCAAGCATACGATCCCAGTATTAATATGACAGCCTGTGCCCCAGGAGGGTCTCACAGCAAATTTGGGCTTACTCAGAACTGGCACAGTCATCTCTGCTGCTGCAGAAACCCTTCCAGTCATGCCTGACATTTCCAGTAGGTCTGGCAGGAGCTCACACGGAGCTGAGCTAACAGAATGTGCTCAGAAGGTGGAGTTCTTCGCCTCCGAGCCGCTGAAGGTGCCGGTTGATCTTGCAGCGGTCTCAGGGCTCCAGCCTTCGCTCAGGTCTTCCCAGTCCCAATGGGAACATTTCTGTAAAGATCTGCGGAGGATGCTCGGAACAGATGCGATGTTCTTGTACAGGGATGGACTGTGCCATGGGCACAGCTGACTGTTCCCTGGGTAACCTGTTTCAATAAGTCACTTACTCTTCACGGTCCTTATTCTACCCCTCTCAGTGATCTCCAGCAGTCATTCTATAGGAGGACTCCTGTGGTTTTTGCCACTTGTTTTGTCTCTAACTCTGACACAGCTGGTGAATATTTTAAAGTTACTGGGGAAGACTAGATTATGGTCCTAAGCAAAATAATTCATCCCAGTCTTTTGATGCCAGAGACTCTTCCAGTGTTGCTCTTGCACTACGTGAGCAATGCGGTGTCCGATGCACCTCCCCATGCCTCAGCCTGGGTCTCCTTTTCTTCCCTGTCACTGCTCTCTGCTTACAGGCACAGCTCCTTTCAGCCTGTAGCCCCAGATGTGCGCTCCCCAGCTTCTTACATGCCAGCCTTGCTCTGTGTGCTGCGAGCTGCTTCTTGCTGAAGGCACCAGGGAGGCCCAAACGCTGGCCCAAATCCTGCCCGGGTGCTTCTGGCCCTGCAGCCTTGCTCAGCCCTGGCTGGAGGACACGTGAGTGCCAGGGATGGCCCTCAGGACCATCACAGCTGGGAAAGGGAGCAGCAGCCCCGTGGATCTGAGCCAAGGGATGAATTAGCTCCATCCTCTTCACTCAGGACTCTGCCCTAGTGAGATACAGGAGAGGAGAACAAAACCAGCGCAAGAAAGCCCCCCGATAATTATCATTATATGCAAGAGCTTCCCCACCACCCCCAACCGGCCCAGTCAGCCTTGCCTCCAGGAGCGGGTCTGGGAAGTGGCTGAGGACGAGCAGTGGGGAACAAAGCAGAAGGTTCCCAAACGGTTTGGGGGGTGTCACTCTTGGCCAGAAGGGGAAGAGCCCCGTCAGAGGGAGCCAGTCGTGTACCACCAGCCCTTTTCTTGTGCTCAGGGATGGACATGCTGGGCGTCGGAGCCAAGGGGTTTGTCTTTGATGTGCCAGTAACACATTTATTATCCAATTCAGTGATTTTTTTCCTCTTATTTAGCAGAAAGGTGAGGCTGTTGTGAAAAAAAGACTGGTACAGCATTGCCAGTGGTGATGACAGGTTTTTCTGTAGAGACCAGAGGACATGCAAGGACAAATAGCTGGGAGACCTCTGGGACATGCTCTTTGCAGGGCTCTTACCAGCAGAACTTACTTATTTGACTGGGAATCCTATTAGCCACAAAGACATTTCTATCTCAGTAACCAAATTTGTGTTGATTTTGCTGGTCAATAAAAAAAATCAGACTCTATAGTTAAACAGATTTAGAGGCTTACATGAGATATGATTGATATCTGGGATAATTTGCAGTAGTAAAAACAGGAAAGGTTCCCATCCCCTTCTGTCTCTGCCCCAATAAGGAGCAGCAAGTTCTGACAGAGTCACGTAAGACAGAAATCTTTGCTCTCGGTCGCTGCATTTCCAGACCCCTGTGGCCACTTAGGGACTATTGTCACACCAGTTACTGAACTGTGCAAATTTATAAGCAAAGTCATATGACGGTAATTTGAAAAGACTGTATATACATCTGAGAATCGAAGCCTGTGAATTAAATTATATACTATCCATGAATGAAACATAGCCAAAAATTAGCCACAGAATAATGTAAGGTTGCCCAGAGAAGCTGTGGCTGCCCCATCCCTAGAGGGGTTCAAGGCCAGGCTGGATGGGGCTTGGAGCAACCTGGTGTGGTGGGAGGTGTCCCTGCCCAGGGCAGGGGGACTGGAACTCTGTGATCTTTAAGGTGCCTTCCAGCTCTAACCATTCTATGATTCTTTGACCCACAGACTCAGATTTGAAAGGATTATGTTTTAGGCTTCTTTTACTAACCCAACCTAGCGTTTCAGTAATGAAGGTATCAACAGATGGGTTTTTTTCCCCCCGTTCTTCTGATGGGTAGCTGTTCTTGGTAATACGCAGCACCCTGCTTCAGGAAGGCCCTCCCTTCCTGGGAAGCTCTTAAGCATATGCATAATTTTAGGCATGGACAGAATCCCCACTGAAGCTGAGTGCATGCTTACAGCTGAGGATGTGCTTAAGAGCCTCCCTAATTGAGGACCTTGATGTACAATTTAGAGGAAAGAATGTGTGCTGCTCAGTAGTCAAAGCAATCCAATTTACATAAATATTTATTTGTTTTCCATTATATATCATTTTTATGCAGGTGCTTGTGGGATGGATAGACGTCAGAACACATACATAATGGAAAAAAGCTTCAAAGGTATGGTATCCAGTGCCCGCAGCCACCCTGGCAAAGAGTTTGAGGAGGGTGTCGTAGAAGAGGTGAGATAGGAGACCTGAGCCCCCGGGAGAGTGGCCGTGCAGAGCCAGGAAGGGACAGAGCAATTACCTACAAAATACGCCCGCATGGCTCAGCTGGCAGCGCTCTTGACTCCCAGCCAGATGTCTGGGGCCCATGAATTATGGATGCGAGACTTTGCAAGGCTGAAGGCTCCTGCCTTGGCAAAGCAGCATTAGACAAAAAAGGAGGGTTTTTCTGCAGGGACAGGAGGTGCAGATGGAGCTGTCTGGCCAAGGGAAGCTCTTTTAGGACCTCTCAGCCATCATACAAAGGCTTTCTGGTGGCAGTTGCTGATGACAGACTGGTGCGTTTCTCCGTAAGGCCCTTTGCTGTCCTGAGCTCAAACAAAGCCACTAGAAAACAAGCTGACCCTGCTACGTGGCCCTCACTGAAAGAGATTTATAGCAGAGCTTGAGAAAAGACCTCACTCGGTACATTAACCAGTCATGCTGGCACGAAGCAATTAATGGGCATTGACTCCAGGGCACTTCTAAAAAGGGATTATAGATGAGTCATGAGCACAAGGCCCAGTGATTTTAGATTTCAGTTGTCCTCCAGACTTACGTTCAAAATACTCCAGTTATGTATGAACTACAAGACCGCTTGGCACAGGGGTCCCCACAAGCTCCTGACTGACCTGGGCTTTAGCATGCTGAACTTGTGCTCCAGAAGATGGAGCAAGGAGGCCTTCTCATTTAAAATAGGCAAATTTCAGGTCGAGGTCCTTAAATTCAAGGCTGTTGTGTCCGCATAGACCAGCTGGCAATGTCCCTCCATCAGTCGAGGAGGTAAATACCGCACAACCTCTTTCTGTACTGTCCCAGAGCTGGTATTGGCTGAGTAATGGGGAAAATGGTGCCTTCAAAACAAAACTGGTTTCAATTTGCCCACTGGTTTGCTATGGCTGAGGTGTCCCAGAGTGTCCCTGTACCTGAACCCATGCGGGATACTGGAAATTAGTCCAGATGGAAGTCACTGAGCAGCACATAGCCAGGCCTAGGGAGCACTAGTCGCTTTGGAGCTGCTGTTTACAAAATAAAGTGGTATAATATCTGCTAAAATATCACCTTACCACATAGAATCACCAAAGGACACCAACAATCCATGAGCAAGTCTTTCTCGATAATGCTAAATTTAACATATTAAAAGGGTTATGTGTGTGTATTTGACTCAATCCACTAGTTTCAGCTACGTCAACGATTCTATTTTTTAGAAAAAAAAAATCTTAAAGTATAGCTAGTTGTTCTCTTTACATGGAACTATTAATTTCAAGATTAAAGGAAAATACTGCATTTACAAAGTTAAAAAGGGGCTTTGAACACCCGCAGTAGGAATTCCCCTCCGTAGAGCCGGACCCACAGGGAGAAGGGTACCCGCCTGAACGAGAGAAAGAGCGTGACAATAACAACGAGCTGTGAAATGTGCTTTCTGCTGCTACCTAGTTTGTGTATTATTTAGGATCTGAGCCATTTCCTTTACATGTTTATCTCCTTATGAATTTAAAAAAACAAGCCACGTCAGGAAAGCTGATCCGCTCTTTGTGGCTGCTCAGCTGCCACAGACAGGCAGGGCTGGCGCTGGCAAGGACAAGGTGCTGGGGACGCAGAACACCCCCAGTGTCCCAGGGGTTTTTGGTAGCTAACCCACAGGTAGTTAGCAGCTGAGATTTCTCAGGAGCATCTGCCTTTGGATGGCTTTGGGTTTTCCACAGTCCAGTCTGAAGGTCAGTGTCTGGGTTTGGGCAGCCCCTGGGCTGTGCCAGCAGCGTGGGCACGCTCGGTCCCAGCTGAGCCTCTGCCAGGAGGAGCTGGGCGACGTGCCCCGTTGCTCAGTGCGCACCTCTCCTCACCCTGCTGGGTCTTGCGTTGGCCCTAACGAGCCACACTCTTCTGAAAGATGGAGAGGAAGCAGCTACTAAGCCAGGTCACTCAGATAAAAGAAACTCCCAGTCCCAAACAATTGGATTCTGGCAGCAAAAAAAGACTTGGCAGGTGGGTGCTTTGTGTTTGTATACTTTATGCACTTTCAAGATGATGCCTTTTCCCATCGGTATCTGGTAGGTCTGGCTGGAGAAGGCCTGTCTGGCAGCTGAAAATCATGTTTGGTGTTCTCGAGCCCAGTGCATGAGGCTGCCCACGCATCCCATGCAGAGCAGTGCGTGGGATGCACCATTGGAAGGGAACGCAGGGATCCCGTGGCACAAGGCTGAGTTCAGGCTGTGGTGGACCTGGTCCACCACCCACTTCCCCCAGTTCTCCTCTGAGAACACCAGAGCCCCCAGCCCTGCAGCTCCTGCTCTCCACTGGCCTGGCTGGAGGCTGTCCCCAGAGCAGGGCAACCAGGAGAGGGATGTCCCTTTTGCAACCTGCCGCCAGAAATGCAGTGGCCGTGCTGCCAGTGGAGGCCCCGGGGGACAGGCATGGCTAGTTTGCGTTTGCCAGGGTCACCCACAGCCCAGCCCAGCTCACACCGAGGTGTCTGCCAGCCCATTGTGCCAGAGAAGCAGCAGGAACCCTGGGGGCAGCGAGGGGCTGGATGCCACCGTGGTGGCTCCGAGCCCTGTGGCTTGTAGTGACAGCGGCCAGAGCAGTTTCTTTCCTGTGCAGGGTGGTCAGGGACTACGTTTCCAAGTTTCTCCTCGCAACTAAGTCCTTTTTCTATTTTTCCTATCTTTTTTTTTTTTTTTTTTTTAAGGGGGTTTATTGAATGAATGGTGATGAACTGGTGGAATAACAGGCACACACTAATATTTTACAGCAAAAAAAAAAAGAAGCATTCCCCTTTGCAGGACGGCCGGCAACATCTCAGCAGTTAGAAGCAGCGATGCAGGGAGCTGGGGCTCAGCGTGGTTGTTATTTGTTGTACAGGGAGGTGTCCCCTCACCAGCCTGTGTCACACGGGGAAGCAGCAGTAAGCGCTGGCCGTGTTGCTGTCCTGGCAGCGGCGAAGGTTACCCGGGTTAATGAAAGCAGCCAGAAAGGCACGCTACGCTGACCGCCGGCCATAAATGTGATTAAATAGCAGGAGAGCATGTTTTACCTGTGTACATCATATTTCCTTAGCACTTCAAACGTGGCAGTAGGCAGCCAGGCTTGTCATTACTATGCCAGAGGATATTTAGGGCAAAAGAGAGGAACCTGGTCTGTGGGAGGGACAAATACGTTTTCAGTCCCTGGGAACAAAAATAAAACCTCCTTCAAAGATCTGGGGATTGGTATCCAGGCAACACAGAGCACAGGGACTTCAAAATCAGAGCCTATTGCCCGTATTTCTCCAGCGTGTCCAGCCCATGGGGTGCTGGCAGCAGCAGTGCCACCGGCCGGGCTGAGCTTTGCCCCTCCGGGACAGCCCGACCCCGTGGGTACCGTGGGAGGCCAGCGGGGCGGCATCGCCAGAGCTCCCACATGGCCTGCGGGGTGAGCGGGCTGAGAATCCCTAAATACATCTGTTCTGGGTTAAATTAATTCACAAAATGAGATTTGACAATTGATGCCAGACTTTTTTAATTATCCCCACATTACCTGAATAACAAAGTGACTCGGCTGCTTCCACATCCTTTAGAGTTAAATTCTCTGCAATCTTGTGCCTTAACGTGTCTTGTGAGCTAATGACTCCCTGGTGCACAGCACATCACCAAACAGACGCCGGGGCTCCGGAATTTATATTGTACCCGGAGCCAAGGGTCTAATCCCTTGCTAGACACAGAGTTCCCATTTACGTCAGCGGGAATGGGCTCTTGGGCGTGCTGTTTCTCTATAGCTTCTGGGAAAAGGCAATTCCTGGGAGAGGCCAGATGAGTCCGGATAGCCCGGGTGGCATTTCTTCAGCCCTGGGAAAAGAAGGGCTGGTGCTGTGGCTACAGCCAGAGGGACACCAGCCCTGGGGAGGGGAGGCAGAGTCAGCAGCTGTGCAGGTGAATTTTAGCTTGGGAGGATAAAAGTAGCTGAACTGGACTTAATGGAATACACAATGTGCTGAGATTTTTGCCCACGCCAGCTCTGGTGTGCCCATGTCCATAAATCTGCGTGCTACAGCACGGCGGGGGCAGGACGGCTGGCTCTTCCCCCTCCTTCACTGTAGGAGCCAGCGGGCTTTTATCATCTTTGTATCATCTTTAGGAATCTAAACCCGGGTCCGGTTTGATTTGTTCCCTCCCAGCCTTGGACAGAGAGTGCTTTGTGGTGGGTCTCAGGGCGCCCGCAGCCTCAGGTTGGCACCTGGAGCTTTGCCCCCTCCCAGGGTCTGAAAGCCACGGGCACCTCTTCAGGCTGCCCGCTTTGGGGAGCTCCTGCCTTTCGCCCACATCAGCATCTGCTCAGCAGCACAGCTTGAGGCAGAGGAGAAGTTTATGATAGTCTTCCTCTTCTCTTGCCCCAGAACTTAAACTTAAGGCTTATTAAAGGCTGCCCAGGCTCTCCTAACGAGCACTGTGTACCAACCCCCCACCCCCCTGGTAGCCACCAGAAGCAGGAACAGGTGAAGCTGAGGCTTTTTTTTTTTTGGCTAAAAATGAAATAAAAGCCTCGGGGCTGAGCTTCTGCCTCTCATTTGGGCCACATCCCTGGAGCATTGAGTGCTCCTGAGCCAGCGTCGGTTCGGGCAGCACTGGGAGCTTCCAGCTCCTTGCCTGCATGACACAGCCCACCCGGGTACAACCGCCCCAGAGACTGAGGAGTGGGGCCCAGTCCATTCGGCACAGGCATTTTTAGCCTAAAAGTTTTCATTTTATTACAAGATTCGTTAGTCTCTATTCTCTATCTCCTCACCTTTATACACTAACAGATTCTAGGCTGTGTGGAACCTTCATTTAAGTCATATTCGCAGCAAAAGCTAATAATACCGGGTTCACTCATGCACAAAAGCCTTTGGTCTTGCAGGGTTGCTCCATCGCTCGTTAGAGGGACAGGAGGGGACAGCTTTTCACTGACTGGCCCATACTGGGCTGGGGCTGGCAAAGCTGGAGGCCAAACCCTGCAGCTGGGGAATATTTGTGCTGCTTTGGTTCCCTTCTCCTGTGATGTACCCAACCAGATGCGATTCACTTTAAAGCAGAGACGCTGTTAGGCTCACCCAGGCTGAAGTCAAACCAGGATTTTCTTAATTTCATTACTAAACAAATGTTGCACTGGTGCCAGGGCCTCTGCCACCCCTCACATCCCTGATGGTCCAGCTGGTCTGCTTGCAGTGGGGCTGCCCACCAAGTTGATTTCACCAACCCTGAGAGCCGAGGCCTCTCGAGATTTCCCAGTACCACTGGAATTGGAGCCCAGAAAGGCAACAGCTCGCTGCAGCCCACGGGGCAGGACCCCGACACCTTGCTCAGGACGCCTGCCCCGTGCTCTCCCCCAGCTGAGTCGAAAGGCAGGGTGTCAGGGCCGGGGACAGATGGGGACAGACGCGGAGACACGGCCCCCAGGCTGATGGAGGGAACGTGGTATCAGAGAGTGAAGCAGATCCGAGAAGTGAGTTGGCAGGACGGGGCGGACAGGCAGAGAGGCGAGGGTTGTAACGGAGAAGCGATATCTTGTTGTCTGTCTATTTCTTAACCTGAATTTCTCTTTTTGTCTCCCATACTAGACAGCGGGGGCAGCTGGGATTGCAGCTATTTTGCAAGTCCCACTATTTCACCGGGAGTATTTCATATATACCAGGATCTGCCTTTGTACTGTAACCCAGCACAAGAAAATGCCTCATCTTTCATTGCATCGCTCTAATTCTAAATTAATGGCACTGCCCAGCAGGATGCACACAGCAGCAATGGCACGTTCTTGAATGTCAATGTTAAGACCTATTTATTATCTTTTTTTTTTTTTTTTTAATTATTTTTTTTTTTTTTTAAGCAAGACTGGCACTGTACTT